>CM052899.1:99371568-99401411 GCA_028534135.1 Potos flavus | reverse complement strand
TGGGTTTTTATGAAGGCTTCATTACATAGGCATGAGTTATTAAATCATTGGCCATCGATGATGGATACCCCCATGGGTAAGGGGGTTGGGTGTGAAATTTCCAACCTTCTAATCACACGGTTGGTTCCACTGGCAACCAACCCTCATCCTTAGGTGAGGTCCAAAAGTCACCTCATTAACATAGCAAAAGTCACCTTAATCTCTCTCATAGCTTAGGAAATTCCAAGAGTTTTAGGAGCTCTGTGCCAGAAAGAGAATGAAGACTAAATATATATTTCTTATTTCAAATTACAATATTGCAATTGCACTTGCTTTTAGAGTCTTCTTGTACCCCCTCCCCATGACCCCAACACTAGCAAAGTTTTTAAGAACAATGACCATATATTTTTCATATTTGTATGCTTAGGTCCTACCTAATATTTGGCTTGGCATATAGTAAGTGCTAATAAAATTACACAAATACAGAAAATGAGACTGTTTTATTTCTCTTTAGTCTTTCCCTCTCATCTCCTACATCTGATTAGCAAGTGCTATTTCACCTTCAAATATCTCTTAGATCTGTCCATGCTTCTTCATGCACCCTGAAAGTTTTCCTTTCTCTTCTCCATCTGGTGAATTCCCACTTATCCTTCAAGTAATCTAGATGTGCTGAGAATAGCTTTCTCATACCTTTTTGCCCTTACTTTAAGCCATGTTAAGTTCTCCTCCTATGTGCTCTTATTGAACTCTGGGCATAAACCCCTCGAAGCAATCACTACTTTGTTCTACGCTATTGGTTTTCCTGTCTGGCGCTCCTTCAGATCCTGAGCTCCTTGAAGGCAGAAGTATAACACTTGGCAATAGACTAGGCCCTTAATAAATGGTTTTTAAATGAATGATTAAAATTATTCTATGTTAAGAGGTGAAACAGTGAAAAACTCAAATATTTTATTACCCAAAGTGTATCCAAGACTAACTTCTGTTATGTGCTACATTATGGTCCAGAAGTTCATTAGATAATGTTTTAACTTAACAAAATGTTTTTCTAGAAAATGCACTGCCGTATATTTGATTACTTCACATTCAATTTTCATTATCATCCTTGTCTTCATTGGGAAAGGTCATTCACTCTTTTCTCCAGAGAGCATGCAATGAGTAACTTTATGCCATTCTGATAAACTCACGCAGTTTACAGGAAGAAAATTCCAGTTAGAAATTCAAGAGTCCAAAACCAAAAATTTCATAACCCACAGGGCTAAAATTTCTCGGAGAGAACATGGTAGATTTCTGTGTACTCGTTAGTTTTCCCACGCCAAAGAAAACTGTTTGCTCTGAGTGATGATCATTTTCTATAACATCATTTGCATGGAAATGGAATGGAAAACATACATAGGAAAAGCAAAGAAGACCTGAGAAACACTCTTTTCCTGTACAGTTTAATCACTGCCCCCATGAAAGTTTTGCTTTACAAATGACCTTGAGTCTATGCTACTAAGTTATGTTAGAAATTACTTAGTTGAGGGGCACCTGGGTGGCTCAGTCAGTTAGGCATCTGCTTTTGGCTCAGGTCATGATCCCAGCGTTCTGGGATTGAACCCTACATTGGGCTCCCTGCTCAGCGGGAGTCTGCCTCTCCTTCTCCATCTGCCTCTCCCATACCTCATGTCCTCTCTTGCTCTCTCTCTCTCTTTCAAATAAATAAAATCTTTAAAAAAAAAAAGAAATTACTTAGTCAAATTATGTGAATATTTAAAGGCAAAACATATGCTTAAGAAATATAAAAATAGTTTTCTGTATTATTCTCACTTTTAGTTTCTCTCTTTTGTAAAGTGAGCAAATGAAACCAGTTTGGAAAATTGAGATAAATAAATAAATAGATAAACAATAAAAAAATAAATATATGTATGTGTATATATATGTAATAAATGTATGTGTGTATAAAGTTGAGTCTTTGCACTGGTCCATAGGGTGTTCTCATTTTTTTTTTTACTTGATTGGGCTCAGATTTGAAACGAACTACACATTCAGAGTCCAAACAACACATACAAAAATATTATTTACATGTGCCTTCATTTTTTTCTTTTTCCCCCATATTTTCTCTAAAGGAAATAAAAATAATGACATTGCTAATTTATATTTCACATACTATAAAAGAAGTGGTGTCATTTTTAACACCAAGTGTAATCTAATGTGAAGTTGTTTTAGATGACTCTTTAGATTCTCTTTTATCAACCCTCATGTGAAATCTAACATGATACATACTTTCTTGTGGTTTGAGTTGTATTTCTGCTTAAATTCAGAAGCTAATTAATTATAGAAAGCCTTAAGAAAAATTTCTTGCCACCCCTACAGTTACTGATGTCACAAAACTACATCTTTGTACATTGTGTTTTCCAAAAACATAATAATTGTGTTTTTAATACAGTAGTCTCTTAAATTATGTAGAAAACAATATGTGAAGTTATAAACTATTATTACAACAGTACTAGTTTTTATAATTGCCCATATATTTACCTTTACTGAGAACTTTATTTCTTCATGCAACTTTTAGTGTCCTTCCATTTCAACCTGCACAACCTCCCTTTCTTGCAGGGCAGGTCTAGTTGTAATGAATTCCCTCAGCTTTTGTTTATCTGGGAATATCTTAATTTGTACCTCACTTTAGAAGAACAGTTTTGGCGGATGTAGAATTCTTGGCTGACAGATTTTTCTTTTCTTTTTTTATTAACATAAATGTATTATTTGTTTCAGGGGTACAGGTCTGTGATTCATCAGTCTTACACAATTCACAGCACTCACCGTAGCACATACCCTCCCCATTGTCCATCATCCAACTACCCCATCTCTCCCACCCCCCTCCACTCCAACAACTCTTAGTTTGTTTCCTGAGATTAAGAGTCTCTTATGGTTTGTCTCCCTCTCTGGTTTCATCTTATATCATTTTTCTGTCCCTTCCCCTATGATCCTCTGACAGGTTTTTCTTTTAGCACTTTGAATATTTCAATTCAGTGCCTTCTGGCCTCCAAAGTTTTTGATGAGAAATATGCTGATTATCTTATTGAGGACCCCTTGTATGTCTTTTGCTGTGTTCAAGATTTGCTCTTTGTCTTTGTCTTTTCTCAGTTTAATTATAATGTATCTTGGAGTGGGTCTGTTTGAGTTTATCCTGTTTGGAAGTTGTTGAGCTTTTTTGGGTGTTTATAAAATGTCTTTCACCAAACTTGATGCTTTCAGCCATTATTTCCTCAAATAATCTCTATCCCTTTCTCTCTTTCTTCTCCTTCTGGGATTTCCACAATACGTATGTTGATTTGACTGATGGTGTCCCATAGGTCCCTTAGATCTTTTCACTTTTCTTCAGGTTTTCTTCTCTCATTTCTTCAGACTCGATAATTTCAACTGTCCTATCTTCAGGTTTGCTAATTATTCTACCTGGTTAAATTTGCGTTTGTGTCTCTCTAGTGAATTTTTCATTTCAGTTATTGTACTTTTCATCTCTAGAATTTCTTTTTAGGTCTTTTTTCTCTTCATTGGTATTTCCCTTTAGTTCATGTATTATTTTCTTGTTTCTCCATGTCTTCCTTTAGTTCTTTGAACATCCTTAAGACAGTTGTTTTAAAGTTTCTGTCTAGTATGTCTGCAGTTTGGTAGTTCTCAGGGACAGTACCTATTGGCTTATTTCTTGCCTTTAAATGGGCCATACTTTCCTATTTCTTTGTGTATCTTGCTATTTTTGTTGTTGAAAACTGAACATTTAAATCTAATAAAATGATAACTCTGAAAATTAGATTTTCTCCTTTGGAAATCAAAAGGTCCCCGGAGTTTGCTGTTTTGTTATTGTTTTCTTTTTGATTGTTGTAGGCTGTCTCCATGGTAAGGATCAGCCAAGGTATAAACATAAGGTCTTCTTAGGTCTTTTCTTTCTTTTTTTTTCTTTTTTTCTTTATTTCTTTCTTTTTTTTTTCTTCTTAGTTCTTTTCTAAGCCTGCACCTTTCCTTGGGCATGTGTGGTGACTTTTTAATTTCTCTTGTATATGCAGTTGCTTTCAAATGTCCTGGTCTTTTATGTCTGGCTTCCAGAAGGAGAAAAAGAGAAAATGAAGGGAGAGGGGAATATAGAGTTAGCCCTTTAAATTCTCCAGAAGTCACTTCAGCCAGTGTGGGAGGGGCCTGCAACAAATGGTGGGGGTGGGGGCAACAATGGCTGCCTGCCTCTGTGTCCACACCTCTGTAATTAGAAGCAGCAATCAGTGGCTTGAATATAGATCTCAATATTTGGAAGACAAGATCTTTATTGCCCACCCTGGCTCTTGCAAGCTGTATGTGTGCAAAGTGTTCCAGGAACATATGCATAGATGCATTCAATGGGTTAGAAGTGGGAGATGGGTAGCCACTGCTCAGATAAGAGCTGAAATTAGACACAATTTACTGTCTAAGCCTTCCCCTGAAAGTGGAAAACCTTCAGTAGTCTCCAGAGTTCCAAGATAGTTACATGAGACAGATTCTGGCAGTGCAGTTGTTGTCTAGGTAGGGAGATGGATTCCTGGTGCATCCTACTTTGTCCCAGAATGCTTCTGGGAAAATCCTTTAAATTAAAAAATGTATATAATGCACTCTTAGTTGGCTCAAATCATATTTCTCATAGATATTAATATATTATACTCAATAGGTAATTTCTTTTCATACTTTGCACTCATAAAGATATATCTTTCAAAGATTTTTCAGGGACAAAGATTTTAAAGTCATTTTTTTCTGAATATGTTGATAAAGGGAAAACTGTTCAAGCAACATTGTTATTGAGATTTCATTAACCAAAAAAGAAAAATGAAATTGAAAAAGAATGTGAAGATGTGTACTATGGACTCATTAATAAATGTGTAGTGTAAAGAGGGGAGATTATAAAGTGAACTCTGTGCCTTTAAATCATCTAAACGATTAAATAAAAAACAGTGACCAGTATGGTTATAGGCAAATTAGGCACATTTTTAGTTTGGGAACATACTTTATTTCATAGGATTTAATATATAATTATTTTGTATATAAAATCTTAATTACCCTCTCCCACACAAACTAGAATCACAAACTCCAACTTTTCCTTTGAACTAGAACAAGACACAGCTTGCCTCTTATGATATAACAGAATTAAATAAAATGTGAAGTATTTCTAAAATAAAAAATTTCTAAATAATTTCTAAAATAAAAAATTCAATGATAATTTTATCATGGTTGTACACAAATTTATTAATTAATAATAAAGGATTGCATTGGTGCAAATGCAAACTGGTGCAACCACTGTGGAAAACAGTGTAAAGATTCTTCAAAAAGTTAAAAACTACCCTATTATCCAGCAATCACACTACTGGGTGGTTACCCAAAGAAAACAAAAACACTAATCCAGAGGAATACATGCATGGCCTATGTTTATGGCAGCATTATATACAATAACTAAGTTATGGAAGCAGCCCAAGCGTCCATCAATTCATGAATGGATAAAAAAGAGGTGGTTATATATACAATGGAATATTATTCAGCCTTAAAAAGAACAAAATCTTGCCATTTGCAATGACATGGATGGAGCTAGAGAGCATAATGACAAGTGAAATATAAGTCAGTTAGAGAATACCATATGATTTCACTTATATGTGGAATTTAAGAAACAAAACAAATGAGCGAAGGGGAAAGAGAGAGTGACAAACCAAAAAACAGACTCTCAACTATAGAACAAACTGATGGTTGACAGAGGGGAGGTTGGTGGGGGATAGGTGAAATGGGTGATGGAGATTAAGGAGTACACTTGTGATGAGCACCGGGTGATGTATGGAAGTGTTGAATTACTATATCGTACACTTGAAACTAATATAACATTGTATGTTTACTAACTGGAATTAAAATAGAAACTTAAAAAAATAGGGCATTGCTTAATACTAGTTTGTTTATTCATTCATCCCATTTAACAAAGTGCTTTTGATGCTTGTTATCTGATAGATACTGCAGAAGGCACTGTGTATGGATGTGTGGTTGGGGATAAATTTAAGTATAGGTGAGCCTTTCTTTCCCAATTTAACGTAACTTTTTTTAATTCGAGTAGAGTTGATAAACAATTTTACACTAGTTTCAGGGGTACAACATATTGATTAGACAAGTTTATACATTATGGTACGCTCACCATAAGTGTAGCTACCATCTGTCACCATACAACAAATATCATAATTATTTTCCCTATGTTGTGCCTTTTATTCCCATGACTTAATTCAGTTCATAACTGGAAGCCTGTATTTCCTCCTTCCCTTCACCCATTTTGCCCATCCCTAGCCCCCTTCCCCCTGTTTCATATTTAACTTTTGAAAAGTCTACATTCTTCTACATTATTCATTGATATTCCTAAAACATAATTCAAAAATGAATATGGATATTGATGTGTAAACTGATAAACCAACCCCACAAAATATGTAAGTCAGTGTTCAACATTCTCCTCTTTAACTTCTAACATACACAGATACAAATTATATATAAAAGTAGGGAAATACTAGTAAAACAAAGTCCTACAATCCTTGTCATTGTATTATAATCCATATACAAGATTGGATTTATATTCTGACAATTGCAATGCAAAAAATATATGAAGGGGTCCATGCATATTTAATAATGATAATAGTAACAACACATGTAATGCATACTATATGGCAGACACTCTTCTAAGCACTTACTCATATTAAATCATGTTTTAAAACAATCCTATGAGGCAGGTACTATTACTACTCCCATTTTACAGGTGAGAAAATTGAAGCACAGAAAGATAAAAGAGTTTGTTCAAAGTTATTGTAAGTTTTGTTTCAAGTTTGTAAGTTTGTCATTCAAACTCAAGTATTCTTGTCCTAGACCCTCTTACTCACTTTTGGCTAGGAAGACCAGAGGGAACTTCATAAAATAAGTTGACACTGAGGAACTAAACAAAGATTTCATTTAAGGGAATTTTGTTTTTATTTTGAAATAATTTTAACATTTAGATGGAAGCTGCAAAAATAGTACAGATAATACCTATATACCCTTCACTCAGTTTTCCCTGATGTTAACATTTTATATAACAATAGCACAGTTATCAAAACCAGGACATGAACACTGCTAAAATACTATTATTTATTTATTTATTTGTATTTATGTAGAGAAACTTGATTTGATTTTTATGAATTGTTTCAGAAATATCCTTTTTCTGGTCCAGAATCTATCCAGGCTTCCCCACTGCATTTGATTGTGGCATTTATTTAGTCTCCTCCAAACTGTGACAGTTCCTCAGTCTGTCTTTGTCTTTTATGACCTTGACACTTTTTTAAAGCTCATTTGGATCATTTTGTAAAATGTTTTTCAACTTAGGTTTGTCTGATTTTTTTCTCAATATTTTGGAGAGAATATTCATTATTTGCAAAAATACTACAGAAAGGAATGTGTCCTTGGTGCATCATATAAGCAAGTATCTGATGTTGATACATCTTCCTAGTGATTGATCTCAACCTTCATCACTTGTTAAAGGTGGTGTCTGCCAGCTTTCTCCAAAGTCAAATTTCTTTTTCTTTTCCCTGAGAAAGATACTTTTCTAATAAAGATATATGTTGAGACTGCAAATATCCTATTTTTCATCATAATTTTGCTCACTGATTTTGTCATTCATTTATCATCTGCCTGAAACCAATTATTAATATGGTGTTTACCTAATGGTAATTTGTTCTCGAAAGTAGCTATTCCTTTTTTCCATTTTATTCATTTATTTTATTCATTTTTTTCATTTTTATTAATTTATTCATTTTTCATTTTTTCATTTTATTCACTTTTCATCATTTTATTTTATTTTATTCATTTATTCATTTTTTATTCATTTATTCAATCATTTATTCATATTAGTATAGATTATAAGCTAATAGTATTATTATTTACTTTGTTGCTCAAATTGTTCCAATATTGGCCATTAGGTGTTCCTGTGTATTTTAACATGTCTTTGTAATTTCTAGAGTATTTCAGGCTTTTGACAGAAGGAAATCAAAGCATCCTGGAATGTAACAGTTTAGAAAATTCCTTTTATATTTGTAACCTTTGTGTATTGAATAAACTTCAAAAAATATTTTTCTCACAAGTAGCAATGCTAATAAATTTTTACATATTTTTAGTTAGAGTTAAATATTTTTCATTACTCATTCATAACCTAATTCCAAGCTTTATTTATGCCCCAATAGTACTGGGTTGGCTAGTACTCCCTAAATGGGGGAAATTAGACAGAAAAGTTTTTGAGTTTTAGATACAGTGTGTGGTGCTTTCCTGCCTTGACCCAGCTATTCCATTGAAGCTAGAATCACCAAAATTCTCTTTATGCAAAGTCTAGACCATGATAATGGAATACCTTTGGCCACATCAAGTCATAAATAAAAAATTAAAAACTTAGCAAACTTTTACTGAGTGCTTTCAAGTAGTAGGCATTGTGCCAGGCACTATGCATTTATAAAGAATATGTTTGAAAGAAGTTAGTTAGGAAATTAGGAAATAATATTTGCATTTAAGAAAAGGAACATAAAGAGTGGATCTATGGGAAATTAAAAATATTCCATAGCTAAGAGGCTCATAAACAAAGGTACATCATATAATAGACACATTATTTAAAAAGTACATTGTATTAAATACATATTTTAATGGTATTTCACAATAGAAATATTAATAAAGCTGTGAGAATTATAGAGGAGGGAAAACCTAATTCTACTTGTGAAGATGAGTAATGTGAGAGAATGCTTCAGAATTCAAGAGACTTTTTAAATATAAGTAAGAAATCACTTGGTAAGAAAAAAATTGGAAGGACTTTCCAGGTTGAAGCAAATCTCTATTGAGTATATACATAATGATGGAAAACAATAGGATTAGGGAACCCCTAGGAGATTGAAATTCCAGTTGCATTGTCAAAGGAGGAGTGGGAACACTGGGAAATGAGAGGCTGGCAAGGTAGGTGGGAGCCAGATTATGATGTGTCTTAAAGTCCAGGGTAAGGAGTTTGGCTTTGTCTTAATCATTGGAAATTTTTGGACAGCCACATTTGGATATTTTTGTGCCAGAAAGATAACCAGAACAAAACGAAAAATAGAGTGATTTTATGTTATTATCCCAAACAGGCAATTGAATCAAAAAATGGAGTGATTTTATGTTATTATCTCAAACAGGCAATTGAATCAAACACGTAGATCTCATTTCTGGCTCTATTTATCTTGACCTCATATTATCCTGTGGTATTCTTTTTCAGGAGAAAGATCTTGAGAAAGATGGGAAATTGAATGAGATTGAATATAATCAAATAAAGAAAGCATTCTATGCACTCAATATTAGGACCACATTGTCCATAATTACAGTGTTTTTGTCATGTAAAGGAAATGTGCCTGATTTTTGGTGTAGGAGTAAATATATATATATATATATATATAAAGCTATATGTAGCATGCACTTAAACTAAGGAGGAATTGACTGATTTTGGAATTTTCTTTTAAAATAAATATAATCTTAATTTCCTAATCAATATTTTTTCAAAGATTTCATAGCTTATATTCTTTATAAATACTAAATATAAAACAAGTCAACCAAAGTGTGTATTAAGTACTCTGTTTGCTTAAGAAATTTAAGAAATTCTTTTGTAAGAAAAAGACTTTCTTTCTCATGTTGAAACAAAAATATCTGAGTGTGACCATAGTTAAGGGGCTTAAAAAAAAAGAAACTGGTTTTGCCTTAAGAACATTTGAGTGACTTTACTTTTAAGCATGGTTTGCCAAAAGAACATGGAATTAGTAGTAGTACTTAAACTCATCCAACTGTAATTTGAAATGCATAAGCCATCTCAGCAATGACTGAGACAGAGTAACAATGTTTATGTTGTCTTGGATCTCTTACTGTAATGGAATATTTGTGGAATAATTTTGCAAACAAGAGTGATAAACTTCTTATTCTCTACAGAAAATGAATAAATCAATGAGCTGAATATATTAATGAAAACTGAGTGTACATTACTAATTTTATTTTATAAAATTTCAATTAGGCCAAACTCTAATGTGTGAAAAATAAAGCAAGGTATTATGTCTGGAGAACTTCTAATTAAAGTTTGGATCCAAAGCTATATTTTTGAGAAAACATGAAATTATGAATATAATAATCCTTTGGATTAAGCCAATAAATCTAATCATATTGATGATTCCTGCCTTTTGGGATGGTATCTGTGAATGAAGATATATATCTATATCTGTATCTATATCTATATCTATATATACTTCTCCACAAATTTGGGGATTATTAGGATTGAAATTCAAAACTTTGAAAATGTTCATAAGCTGCTGCTTTGATACTTTTTGGAATGTTGAAAGGCAAATTAATGTTAGATTAATACTTTTCCCCCAGGCTCTGAATTCATTAATTTGATCGATGTCTCTGAAATAAAGGAAATTTTTAAATTAGTAGTTATGAAAAATTATACATCTGCACTGTATTAATTCAATGAAGTCATATTTTGGTAGAGAGAATGCTAATGCGTAGCACTCGGAACTATTTATGCAAATTATAGCATATTTTGGGAAACCATAGAGAGATAATAAAAAGGATGAGTAAATCTCTGGGGTTCAGAGCTATAGTTGCTCAACGACTGGAAGAGAGACAATATGTTAAAATGTTTTATTTATAGGTTCCTAAAATACCTTAGGGTAATCTTAGTTGAATTACCCACTTGGTCAGTAATCACTTGTCTATAGTCTTAAAAGAAGATAAAAGTATCATTAACCATGTTAGCCCTCTTTTTCTTAAAGTGATCTAAAAACTACTTTTATGTAATTTTCATTGATGTGGGACTTAATGGGCTGGAAGAGTTTGAAATGAACATTAAATCAGTCTCCTCCTGTTATAATTCATGTAAAAATAACATTTGAAATCTATCCTATTTACCTTTTTCCAAAATGAGGAAAGTCTCCCAATAAGCTTTTGTATTATGGAGCGCTGGTGTTTGCCTCGGTTAACCCATTGGTACAGGAGAAATTTTCCCTGATATTTGGGATTGTGCTAGGAGAATATTTCAAATACAGGTGCTTGACCACCCTGAGATGGGAAGAGGAGTTATAGGACAAGGTGGTAGGGTGTTTTGCATGGCCCTCATATTCCCAACCCTTGCCTATCATTTTGTGTTCTACTGTTAACAAGCTTCCTGCAGGCTCATCAACCTAATCCAGACTCATTTTTACTCTCACCACTAAAAAAATATTATATATTGCTATCGTCTATTCTCCTACCATAATTTAAGAACATTTTAAACCAATTTCCTCTTGTTTGGTTCTCACCAGAGAAGAAGAGCTAATTAACAACTTCTGTGCAACAATTCATTAGATTTCCTTTTCCATGATACATAATAGAACACAACTTTGTTTTCATTCTTGTTTTGACTAACAGAAATTTCCTGCCTATTTCACGAGGATGTTGAAAGGATTCACCAATTAGTGTACATAAGATTCAAGTACCATAGAAAAGTTATTAAATATAAACATAAATTTCACTGGGAATAGAAATTAAGAAGAGAATGTCTCTTTTACCATACTAATACAGTAATTTTTAATTGTCAAAGTTGTATTTTTTGCAATATGGATCTCTAGAAAGTAGAAATGATGGATTAAACACAAGTGATAAAACCTATATTCTCTGTCCACTCAATAGGTAACATTCATACTGATTTCAATGATATTTTAAATGATACATAGTTTTTTTTCCCCTCTGCAGTCTCATTTCTTGAATATTATAAGAAATGTTATCTCAGTTACACAAGATCGGAAACATGTGCTTTAGGGCTAATAGTATTGCTATTCTATAAAGTCAACTCCAAAGACTCTACATAAAATTTGACTGATTTAAAATGAAATAGAAGCAGCTGTTGTAAGGAATGCAGTGTATAAGCTCTCATTTAAGGTTATATTTTAGGTCTATTATTTATTTTAATTGTGTATTTTGAAAGAAAGAAAAAGAAAGAAAGAAAGAAAGAAAGAAAGAAAGAAAGAAAGAAAGAAAGAAAGAAAGAAAGAAAGAAAACCTTGTTATAACCGTACTAAAACAGTGCATGAAATCATAAAACTCAATTGTAGTCTTTTCCTTTTACAAAAAGGAGCATGGATTTGTTGTTGTTTTGCAAGAGGTTATAACATATTCTTTTTTTCTTCACAATTGACTACAAAAAAACAGTTAAATACTGAAAATTATATTTCAGATCTTATCACTTCAAGATTGATTTGAGAAACCAAAGGAAGCTACATTGTTTTTTATAGGTTTAACACACTCTTTCCCAAAACATGCAGCTCTGAGCTTAATTACAACCACAAAAGTATAGACTAGTGCACATAATTTAGAAAACTCATCAACCAGATCTTAAAAATGGATTGGTACTGGCATTTTCTTAATTTCAAGTTAAGACCTATCTTGGCTCCCTCTTTTCCACTTTTTTCATATTTGTGTATTATATATACACACACACCCCTATATATAGGATACATCCTGTTTTATATATATATAGATATAGATATAGATATAGATATATAGATATATATAGTGTACTATATAGAGAGTACACTCTAGTGTACTGTATGAAACCTGGATATCCCTCTCAAAATTTATTTAGAATTTTATACAAAGAATGTGTATTTATTTTGTTACTATAAAAAGTAAACATTAATGTAACTGCCATATAGATTTAGAAAATCCATTTTTAGAATGTTTTTGTGTGAATCAGTTAACTATTATGGGGAGACCACAGGATTGAGCTAGCTATATACATGTGATTGATTTTAATATTTTGAAGAATGTTTTCTGGGATATGAATGGTGATATAGCTCACAACACTATTATTATGTTCTGCATATATTGAATTATTGAATATCTATGATATACTTGTGTTAATAACTGATTCCTTCTAGGATAATATTTTGAAGATTATAAGCTCTCAGTTAAACCAGTGAATCAACAACAAATAGACTACTTTACCATTCTATTTAACATTTCTATAAGAAATATAATCCAACTTGGATAGTGGTCTATGATTAACCCTATATTACTCAAATGATCATGAGATGACAGTGTAGAATCTAGAAGTATTAAAGACCCTGAGTTAGAATATATTACAATGATTATGTAAATATTTATGTCCTGAATGAAATAAAGGCCTATAACCAGATAATTTTCCTCAAATCATGTTCTAAAAAAGCCAGGATGGATTGTTATATGAAATTACTGAAATTACAACTAAGCAGGTTTGTTTTCATGATCTTACTCCATTTTGCTATTTATGACATCCACATTCCTAGAGTGAAGAGTTGGGGTATAGTCAGGAAAGCAGTAATAGGTACAGTCTTTCCTCATTCACCTTTTAGAGCAATGCTCTTGGAGTGATGATACCATTCTCTCTGCTCTTGATTACCCTGGGTGCCTGTAATCGGTCTATCTTGGGTATTCTTTTGGTTTTTATAGTTGTAGTAAACTCTTCAATAAAAAATGTCATCAAAATGACATTGAATATAGGTTTAGTTTATTTGTTAGGAGTTTAGACTTCAAGCGTGTTTGGATTGTTTTCCTGCAATAAGATGGTAACTCTAGTTTCATATATTTATAAGAAAAATATATTTCAAATATCTTTTGGATCTATTTTTTTCATTTTAATTCATTAAAATGTAAACATGTAGTATTATGTATTATCTGTCATACATATAATTCTGGGTACTAGTGGATTTACCAGTGAATAAAATTGCCAAAAGTCTCTGCCCTGGTGTAGCTTGTACTCTAGTGGGGGTAAATGACTCTGGACTTTGGGAAAATAAACAAGACACTTAATATGGAAATATGTAAAGGGGATAATGTTTAGGCTGGGGAATAGGTTGCAATTTTAAATAGTGTAATTAGGATAAGACTCATTGAGAAGTTAACATTTGAAAAAAGATTTGAAGAAAGTGAATTATGTGAATATCTGTGAACATTACTTTCCAAGGTTCTAAGTCAGGAGCTTGTTTATAGTGTTGGAGAAATAGCAAGACCTGTGGAATATAACAGGGGGAGAATGCAAGGAGATAAGGTCAGAGAACTAAGAGAGGGGAGGGTTAGATTATGTAAAGCCAATGGGGCTTCTGCATCGTATTCATATAGAATTAAATGGCCTTATGTTATGTCTAGGACATTGTAATTACACTTTTTTTTATAGCTTAGGAAAATGTGGAATCACTGAATAATTTTTAGGTAGAAAATTTATGAGGTCTGACCTATATTAATTAGGATTGTTGTCTTTAGAAAAGGCATGGCAAGGGGTAAGAGAGGAAAAAGGGAAAATATTTGAAAGGTTATCAACTAATCTAGGACATAGATTATTGTGAGTCGGACTAGAGTTGTAGCAGAAGTAATAAATGGTCAGATTATGAATACATTGTGAAGGCATAAACCACAGGATTTCTTAAGGGATTGATTGTTCAATGTGAAATGGTAGGACTAGGGGTAGAGTGGGTTGGTGAGGGAATTACAGGAGTTCAATTATTAACATGTTAATTCTGAGAATATGTTTTAGATAGCTACATAGAGACACCAAGTACTAAGTTATATATGTGAATCTGGAATTCCAGAACCAAGTTTGGATTGAAAAATTAAATAAGAGTCATTGGTGTATAGGTGACTTTTATAGTTATGAAACTGGGTGAGATCACTAAGGAGAGATATAGATAGAGAAGAAAAAGGGATCAGAGAGTATCCCAAATCTGCTCCAACATTAAGAAATCAAGAAAAGAGAACAATCAACAAAAGAGTTTGAATATGAGAGATAAGGGATTTATGAGGGCAAGCAAGAGAATGATATTTTGAAATTGAAATGAAGAAAGTCCCTTTTTAGGAAGGACAATCAACTAAGTCAAATGCTACTTATAGATTCAGAAAGAAGAGTATGAGTATGGACCATTCATTCTAATATCACTGAGGTTGTTAATAGTCAGGATTCTCCAGAGGAACAGAATGAGTAGGATGTATGTATGTATGTATGTTATCGAGAGATTTATTTTAAGAAATTAGCACTCACAGTTGTGAGGGCTGGCAAGTCCAAAGTTACCAGAAACTTGCATCAAGGTCAGAGTGACCATAATGGCAGAGATAGAGGCTCTATATGGACCCAACAGCCTGGATCCCCAGTGAGATCGATCTAATTACGATCTAATTCCCTGAATGTCTAAACTATCAGCAATGGAGACTAAACTAAGTCCTCAATAGACCACTATTCTTAGAGAAAACAGAAAAGTCACTTTTTGACAAGTCAACTACATTGGATCTCCTCAGTCTAGGAAGGGCCAGTAGTTCATCCTCCGTGAGATAGATGCTTTTGATATGAGTTTGCCTTTTCTGCTTGCAGAGCCTCACCTAACACCACTATCACAGGCCCTATGAAATGCCTGACCAATAAGGCAATATCCCCTGTCAGACATTACCAGATAGTGATTACTCAGGAATCCCATGCAACATAACATTAGACCAGGGACTCACTTCATATTACAGAAGGTGGGTTCACCACCATAGAATCAATGGGTCAGATGTTACCAGATAATAACATTCAGAAGAAACTGCATTCTTATGGGACACAGCATGGGTCTTTTGAATTATAAGCTATGGCTGCTACAGGATACTTTGGATTTCTTCTATTCAGAGATTAACAAGCATATTGGCAGGGGTAATTAACCTTGATCAACAAAGCAATGCTGAGGCCCCTTAAGGATTTAAATTTCACTTTCCCTCCTAGCTATAGCTAGGGTAAGGTCATAACTGATGTACTAGGCTTGATAAGGGATGTGCTTGGCCTGACAAAGGAAGGAAAATACACACTGAATGAGCCGTAGGACCAGCCAACATGTACTGGCAGGAGAAAGGAAGAGTGATACTAGATATATGGTAATAGATATACTACATATACTACACATATTTAAATATATAGTACTAAATTCTGAGAGTATTAGGTCAGAAGGCGTGGAACATAAGTTTGATTAGGGGAGAGTTTATTGATGTGGGAGTACTCTCACATGATGAGATATCACCCTGGCAAAGGCCCTAGGAGATAGTGTTACTGTGCAGTGAGAATGGTGGCCTACCCTAGGTGAAACAAATGGCAGAACTCCATGGCAGATGGTAGAAAGGATCAAAAGGCTTAGAAAGGTGGACATGTTGGAGTGGATGTACTACCCAAGACTAGAAAAACCACAGCCTATCTATGTTGTGTGAGAGAGCCCAGAAGATACCCCACATAGCAAAATGGTAAGGACTATGCTGGTGAGGTGGTGGCTGTCTTCCTTAGGCCAAGGCTGATGGTCGAAGATGCTGTTATAGAACTGGGCTCCGAGATACCTTTGCTTGAAGTGATAGGGTTTTGAATTGGAGAGGCCATATGCCAACATTTACTACTAGAAGCAATGTATGGACAATAATCATAAAAGGTGGCTAGGTCAGAATAGCAGCCAGGGGAACTGATACACAGAGAGATAGGGATATGGTTAATGGAATAAGACATTCCTAGGGGCAAGATAGATGGGTGGCCAACAAGAGCATTTCTGAATCTATATAATCAAATGAAGTTGAGGATGGATGAGGCTAAGGAAAGCCACTCAATAAAATAATCATCATCCCTCTTGTTCCTTGACATCAGCCAGGTTTCATAACTGACTAAAGAGAGGTCTCATCCCCTTAGAAAGAATCTTAACACATAAAGACAAGTGAGTATGGTAGTCCATCCTCCCAGAAATTTTTGTCATTTTACTGGGGAAGGGGCTGTTGGTACAGGGTCCAAATTGACACTGGTACCTGGGGACCTAGAAGATCTGAAAGGAGATCCGAAGTAGTGTATATATATATTTTTTCCTCTGGCTGTTTGAAGATTTTTCTTCTGTCTCTGGTTTTTAGAATTTTTTCTATAATGCATGTAGTTGTGATTTATTATGTGTTTATTCTGTTTTAGATATCTTCTTTCATGGACATTTTATAATTCATTTATCAGTTTTGGATAATTTCCCACAATTGTCTTTCAAGTATTAATTCTGCCTCAATCTGTCTCTTCCCGGGGTTTGCCTGGGTGGCTCATTCAGTTAAGCGTCTGCCTTTGGCTAAGGTCATGATTCCAAGGTCCTGGGATCGAGTCCCGCATCAGGCTCCCTGCTCAGCGGGGAGTCTGCTTCTCCTTTTGCCCTTCACCGGGCAGGTGCTCTCTCTCTCTCAAATAAATAAATAAAAATTTAAAAAAAGAGGGGGGCACGTGGGTGGCTCAGTGGGTTAAGCCTCTGCCTTCAGCTCCGGTCATGATCTCAGGGTCATAGGATCAAGCCCCGCATCGGGCTCTCTGCCAGGGAGCCTGCTTCCCCGTCTCTCTCTGCCTGCCTCCCTGCCTATTTGTGATCTCTCTCTCTGTCAAATAAATACATAAAATCTTTAAAAAAATTTTTTCCTCTTCCCTCTTGGAATTTCAATTAAATATATATATATTAGATTTAAATTTTTTTCCATATATCTCTATGCTGTCTTCTATATTTTCTATCCTTCTATTTTCCAGTGCTCCAGTATGGATATTTCCTGTTTTATCAATTTGGTTGACAATATACTCCATTTATAATTATTTTGAAACTTATATATAGTAGGAACTATACTGAATGAAGTAAACAAAAGATTTGAAATAGCATAAGTCTATTTTTTTCTTCATGTGATTGTGGTGATGTTTATTGTTACTATTGAATTTTTATTTTTTAAAAAAATTGTATTTTGAATTGTGCTACAAGCCCTGTATTGCAGAATTCTATACCAGAATCCTTAGTTGCTGTGCCCTAGCAATGTGAACTCTAATTTTAAACAAAAAACCTTGGGCACACAAAACCTAAGTCTGAATGAATTTTAATACAGCCAACTTAACAAGTCTCCACCTAAAACAGCTTCAACTAATAATTGAAAAGTAAATTAAAGCATCATGAATAAACCACTCCTAAGAGCAAAAAGTAAATCTATTTAGATAAGTCTGTGACTCATATTTTCCATGGTAGGCAGAACACCAAGTAGTCTTGGTTAGTTGACAGAAATTTTGCCTCCACCTGGCTTGCTGCCTTGCACGTATTTGTGCACTAACGAAAGCCATGTTTAAGGCTCAGAGAATTGAATAGCTTCACATAGTTGTTCCAGAAATATAGATAAGTCAAAAAGAGAAACATTCTTCTACAAATATAGAAAAAGAATGAAATGCAAAACTGTACTCTTTCAGTTGGCAGTCTAGGGAAAAGGGAGTGTAGCAGGCTGAATAGTGGCCCCTAAAGATACCCAGGTTCTAATCTCTGGAACCTGTGAATGTTACCTTATAATGCAAAAGAGACTTTGCGATGTGATTAAATTGAGAATCTCAGTTTTGAGAGGAGGAAATTATCCTGGGTTATCGAAAAAAAGTGTCCTTAAAAGAGGGAGGCAAAGGAAAATATGACACAGAAGAGCAGACGGCCATGTGACAGAAATTAAGGGAGAGAGAATCAGTGAGAAAAATGCTATAGTGTTGGCTGTGAAGATGGAAGAAGGGCCATGAGCCAAGGAAAGCCAAGAATGCACTTACAGACATTGGAACAGATAAGGAAAAGGATTCTACCCTACAGCCTCCAGAGGGAGCTTGGCTCTGCCAGTACCTTGATTTTAAGCCTGTCAGACTCATTTTGGACTCGGGGCTCAAGGACAGTAAAAGGGTAAATTTCGATTGCTTAAAGTCACTAGCTTGTGGTAATTTGTGATAGCAGTAATAGAAAACTACCATGTGGAGGTTTCTAACTATGCTAAATATTTTCTAAGAAAAGTTGTGCCAATGTAATACTATATAGTACTTAGTGAAATTCTAAGAAATATCCATAAATTATAAGATCATAATTGTCCAGGATTCCTCTAAACAAATGGTTCTTATTTAAATATTCCTAAGATTATTCTTTTCTTTTCTACATCCAATTAATAAGCAGAAGGCTTGTTACTGATATCTAGGATCCATAATTCATTTACTTTAAAACATTGTAGTTATAAAACCTAGAGCTAGCAGTAACTGTAACTTTCTGCTAGTTTAGATCAGGTGTCACGTGTGGATGGAAACTCTAAGTAATGGTAATTTTATACTCATAAAGAAAAATAACAACTTTTAGAAAGTTGTAATATGATGAAATACATGTTCTAGAGATCTATCTAGTACCACTTTGATTACCTTAAATAATAGTTATGCCAGTTTGGCAACAGGCCATCCATCCATCCATCCATCTACCCATGTAGACATTCAGTTATACAGTCATTCTTCAAACAACTGGTCAATGGAGGCTTCAACAGATAAGCATGTATTATGGATTTTTAAAAAATATTTTCTTTATTTATTTGAGAGAGAGAAAGAGAGAGAGAGAGAACAAGTGGGGGGAGGAGCAGAGGGAGAACGAGAAGCAGACTCTTTGCCAAGCAGGGAGCCTGATGGGGGACTCGATCCCCGGACTCTGATATTATGACTCGAGCAGGAGGCAGATTCCTAAGTGACTGGGCCACCCAGGCACTCTATATTGTGGATTTTTAAGAGTAGTTTTTCTTTAGTAGCATTTCTAAGCATATTTGATCCCAGAACCTCTTTTTATGGAGCATTTTATGGCACCAAGATTCTGAAGTGATATCTTAAATGTAATCCATGCTGTCTTTAGTATATACTTTAACAACATATTAAATATTTGACAATATATATCTGTTATAATACTCGATATAGTATCTCTCATTATATCTCTCACTCACTTTGCTATTCTTAGCTTATTCTTCTGATATTTTCTTATAGTCTTAATCCTCCCCCAAATTGTATTTATTTATTTTATGGTGGGTGATACAGTCTTTCTGATAAGTTACAGACAGAAATCTCTCTCTCTCTCTCTTACACACACACACACACACACACACACACACACACACACACACACACAGGCAAAGTTTGGATTAAATTCCTGAATTATTTACCAAGGATGCAAAATCTTATCTACGTGAGGTGGTTACTCAGGACAAGTACTATGAAGCATATTTATTAGACTTTTAAATATGTATGTGAAGTGGGCAGCTGGATATGTAATGAATCAGAAGAATAACGGAGAGGACCGGTCCAGAAATAAAATTTTGGAAGTCATTTGTGTATGAATTGTATTTGGAGCTACGGAACTAATGAAATCACTTAGGAAGGATGTATAAAAAGGCAATGTGTCTAATGAGTCCTGGATCACAGCAACATTTGGCTATTGGGCGAGGAAGAGTCAGCAAAGAAGACTGAGCAGTTGTGAGCATTGAGATAGGAGAATCAGAGGGTGTGGTGTCACAAAAGCCAAGAAATGAGTGTTATAAGGAGTGTTTGGTCACTGTCTTGAATTCTGCTGAGAGTTCAAGTAATATAAACACACTTCACCACCTGGAGGCATTACTAACTGTGGCAGAAACTACTTTGTCATTTCCCTTTTTCCTCGCAGACGCACATTTATACTTCATCTCCCAACTTCCCTTGCAGTTTGATATGGCCATTTAATAAGCTCTGTCCAATGGAATTCTCCCACATATGATTCTACTTCCCAATCTTGCAGATGAGTGGAGGTCACATGAGTCCTCAGAACTAGAAAGGGTCCTGGGCCCTGGAGTGTGTGGAAGAGAGAGATTCAGGAGAACTTTGGGCCAGGAACTCCTCCTTTAGACTGCTGCCTGAGCAAGCAGTAGACTTTTATTGTGGTGAAACCCTGGGATTTTGGATCTGTTTGTTACTGCGATCCTACGTGCACTAACGCAATAATCTTGACAGTAGTAGACTACTGGGAGTGGTGGACTCTGAAGTCAAATTAGAGATGTGTAGAGTATCCAAGGGCATTTGTGGACTCGGTTTTGTTAATCTACCAGGTGGCTGTGGCAGCTTACAGTTAACCATTTTGAATGCTTTAATTTGCTCATTGTTTGAAATAATGCATCTTTGTGAGTGGTCTAATCAATTAGCCAAACTAAATCTCCCTAGTTCTCTTCTCATACTTTCTCTTCTTCTTGACTAGTTTACATGGTAAGTCTTAACAGTTAAATTGTCAAACAATTCACTAGATAGTACAATAGTAAGCGATGTGCTTTATACTAAGTTCTCCAGCAAAGATAATCTCCCCTGGCTCTTTAGTCTACCAGAAACAAAGGTTTCCTGATACAAGCCAGCATTTACAAACAAATTCCATTCAGGATGATGCTAAGAGAATTTCTGTTGTTTCTTGTCCTACCTTGAAGAACATCAATAAATTCTTTCTCGTTTTCCAAGGTTGAGAATATTCCAAGCTTCTCAAGAAGGGATGGGAGAGTAGAAAAACAAAAAGTTTCTCAATGCATTTTTATGAAATAAAATTTAGAAAAAAGACGATTATATTCATGCATTCTAAGACGCCCATTTTTCACATTTTAACATAGCAAACTGAGATGCCTCTTACACTCAATGTAGTTAGAAAGCATTATAGCATTATGTCATAATGCAGTTGGCACCAATTTTTCTTTTTTACTCGTACTTAAAATAATGATCTAACAATGAATTGAGATTTCCCCCCCTTTCTTAGTTGTACTTAAATAATGGTTTGTCTTATAATTGACAATGTCTTTGAAATATAGTCATCATTGCTTATTTTATGGATTGCCAACCTGTCATTCGAATTTATATATTGAAAAAATTTGTTGGGCTATTTTTTGTTCTAATATGTATGAGCCACATTTTGCAGCATTAATGTATTGTTTCAACATTGAGCAGACTTCTACGTATTTGAAGCTCTACCGTCTTTCCTACAACAGTACAACCACTTTAGAGATTATTAAAATAGTATCATTAGTATTGAGAGTGGCATTTTGGCTTCTAAATTTGTCATATTTATGCAAAAAATCTCACTCAACTCTTCACCTCACCTCATTAATTATTTTCTGCAAAAAGAAACAGATTTCCCATTGTTGTTTCTTAGAAAACTTGTTTTAGCATTTGTCAATGTGATGTTGTGACAAAAAGGGATAGTAGTCTTCTCAGTGAGTTGAGACATTTGAAGTTACTTAAATAGCTTTAAAACCAGTACTTCAAAAATTATGGTAATGGGTGGGATATTCTTTTTTTCTTTTCTTTTTTTTTTACCTTCTAACTGTATTTCATTATGACTACTGGGTCCATATGTGGTTTGACCCAATGTGGTGAAAGACATTTTATCACAAAACAACCCTTTCATGCTTAAGAATTAAGATCTGAGATGAAGATGAACCATTCCAACCTGAATATAGAAGGTATATTCACAGTTCATTTATAATAAATGATGGGCCAAATACCTTTTGGACACTTGTATCATTTCTATTTTGAGCACGAGAAGATAAGTCATTCCATTGAAAGATGAATCAGATTTCCCAAAGTTATACAACAAACCAGTGTCAAAAGAAACCGTAAGTAACTCATCATTTTTTACTCCCTCTCTGCTCATCAATCACACTTTCTTTTAAGATTTTATTTATTTATTTGACAGAGGGAGAGAGAGACAGCATGAGGCGGGGAGCAGAGGAAGAAGCAGACTCCCAAATTAGCAGAGAGCCTGATGTGAGGCTTGATCCCAAGACCCTGAGATTATGACCTGAGCCGAAGACAGATGCTTAACTGACTGAGCCACCCAACTGACCCTTATGAATCATATTTGCAAACCAGAGTCTTCTTCCATCTATGGTAGATGATTTATGATTACCTATAATGGCCACTTATTAGCTTTAATTTTTTAGGAAGATCAAGCTAAAATGGTTACAAAGGGACAAAAAGGGAAATTCAAATATATCAAGAAATCTCTAAAGAAATAACATCTTGTATAAGATGTGTTTCTCACTTGACAGAGGAGAATAACAGAATGGCAAGATAGTTTTAAAATATCGATTGAGAAGAGGTAGGTATTAACCCAAATTATTCAGGTTCAGTAAAAGTAGACTCACTTAGACTCAGTTTCAGCCTATGTAGTGGCTAGAGAAAAAACACCTACATGTTTTATTTTAGTTATGGTTTCCTTAAAATATTTTAGAATTTTGTCAGATTAATCTTTTCAAAAGTCTACAAGTTTGCAAAGTTTAGTAAAACCAGTAATGAGGAGGGGTAAAGAGAGAAGAGATGGGAAAAAGAGGAGACAGGATATAAGAACTGAAACACATGTCTGAGCTGTAATTACACTCTAAAGGCAGGCAGATATCATAACAAGAACAAGGCAAAAAAGAAATTGCTTTGTGCCAAAAGTTTGGGAGTTTTGTTCCAGATTAAAGAGTCTAAATGTGTATTGACATGAAAATGGAATTTTGCGTGAGAGGGACAATGTACCACTGGCTGAAAGGGAAACATCATTTTACTTTTTCTCAAATATTCAGAGTGATCCTTAAAGAACTTCATCACTCTGAATTAGAACAAAATGGAACAAATATTTTCATGCTGCTTGGTGGATTATTTCTCATTGCTGCTCATTCAAATACGGTTCTCCCTTTCAATAGACAAGATGGAAGTAAACATATTTAGGGCATGACCTAGAGCAGGATTCTCATCTTTGGCACTGTTGACATTTTGGGCCAGATAACCCTTGTTGCAGGGGGCTATCCTGTGCCATGTAGATGTTTAGCAGCATCCCTGACTTCTAGATATCAGTAGCAGCCTCCTACAATTATGACAATAAAAATGTCTCCAACATTGTTGAGGCAGGAGGTGCAGGATAAGGCAAAAATCACCCCTGGATGAGAATCACAAGAGGCAAGTCTAACAAAATTAGCATATTGCCTTTTAAAATTTTTCCATTATCTCCACTTCTACACATTTTTCTCTAGAATTGGAAACATATGAAAGGCCCATCTGGTAATGTGAATGGTCCTATTATTTTGTAGCTGCCCACACATGAGATCTAAGTGTGCTAAGTTAACACAGAAGGGACTAGAGAGTCCTGAAATGACCACTCATGGTAGGGACTGAGGGCATGAGGTGGGGGCTGGGGGGTGGGACATGGGAAGAAAAGGGTAAAAAGATTGAGGAAACATGCAAAACGGGAAAAAAAGAGGAAAGGGGTCTATGTTTGTTTCTTAGATCTACTAGTGCAATGTGCCTCAAAACTGAATGACTTAAAACAGAAATTTATTCCCTCTCAATTAAGGAAGCTAAAGGTCTAAAATTAAGATGTGGTCAGGGTCATGCTCTATCTGAAGATTCTAAGGGAGAAGCTGTTCCATGAAATTCCTTAGCTTCTGATGTTGCTGGCCTGGTGCTCCTTGGCTTGTAAATACCTGACTCTGTTCTCTGCCTTTGTTGTCATGATATTTTCCCTGTATCTGTTTATCTTTCTCTCCTCTTCTTATGAGGACACCAGTCATATTGGATTAGGGTCCATTTTAATTGAAAATGACCTCATCTTAACTGGATTATATCTGCAAAACTATTTCCAAATAAGGTCACATTCACAGGTACTGGGGGTTAGGACTCCAGCATCTTTTGAGGGACATAATTGAACCTACAGTAGAGTCCAAAGGGAAGCAATTTGTTCTCAAATGGTTCTGAAAGAAATAGTTATTAGGGAAACTTCAAAAGCATTAATCAAAGACCCAGGCCCATTCAGGAAATGGGTAATGCATAGAAGTAAAGAAGATAATGCTGAAGCCTCATCTTATTGTGGTATCTCTAGAGGTTGAAAGATACAACTCAAGTTGGAAATTTTGTAGTTTGTGACTTTCATGTATGTGCGACCAGCTAAGAGGAAGTTGATTAATGATGGACCATACCTCCTTCCTGTTCACTATTGGGGATGACAAATTGAAGATATGTAGTAACAGATGGGTATTTAAATTAGGATATTTGAGGAAGCTTAAAAATAAAACTATTACAAAGGTGTGGGAAGAGTATAAGGAGACCAAAAGGATTGTGTGGTAGTCTGCAATTAGTAAGTAAATAGAGCTTTGTTACTATCACCTATAGACCTGATGGGCGAAGTGTTTATTTGAACAGAGAGAGAGAGACAGAAACCGAAAGGGAGAGAAAGAGAGAGAACATTTTGTGGAGTTGGAAGTCTGATAGGAGACTTTGGTAAAGAGATACAGCTATCCCATGGATACCCTGCAGGGAGGCAGCCTGAGCTAATAAATATCTTGATCTCTTCCCTTCCTTCTCCTTTCAGTGCTTCCTTATCTGTCAAACCCAACCAAATGCCAGAGGGCAACCTGTTTATACAGTGCATATAGTTTAGTCTGCTGCCACTAGCTCCCCCATACTCCTGCATTCCCATCAAACCAGTGTAGAACAAATTTAAGAAGACTGAAGAATGGATCCGAAAGTCTAAATGAAATATATCTAGAACGTATGAGAAATTTGTTAAAATAGTTTTTCTCTATATTATTTTGTCTCTTAAAAAGTAAAATTCAATTTCTATTAATCTGGCCATATTTCGACCTTTATATTTGAACAGGATTCCTGCTTGGTTAATGTATATTTATTTATTAGTCCTTGAATAAAAACAAACAAAAAAAAATCCACAGTGGATCAGACCAGTAATAAATATATACATTTATTCGTGTCTGTCTATGATTTTGGAAACATGTGACATTCTGAAAAACACTGTAGCATTTTATCATGCTACTGACATATTTGGGAGTACATCTAAAATAAGGACAAGATGATAACTAAGAGTTAGGAGACCTTAATTCTAGTTTTACTTACAGATAATTTGAGGAGGAATGTTCATGTAAATCATTAATTCCTTTGTTTTCAACTGTAAAATTAAGAAGTTTGGCATCTCTTCTAGCTAGACTATTTTATAGCCTCTAACTTCCTTTATTTGGGGTTTATTATTCATGATCATTATCACATTCATCAATATATTTGCCTTGATTATGTATTTTCCCAAAAATGTAGCAATGAACAAAACCTTATTAATTTGTGAGATTGTAAAGAATGAGAAATATAGCCAGTTGTAGCTAGCAGTTTTCACAGAGAATTTGAATGATTCATGGCATGGAGACAAATGTATTCCAAAATCTCAACTGTTTAGATGGCTTAAGCTTTTTCTGACCTTAGAACCCTGAAACATGCTATTTTTCTCTTCTGGAAAGGTTCCTAGCCTGGCTAACTGGTACCCTTCCCTTAGGTCACAGCACAGCTGTCAATCAAAGAAGCCTTCCTTAATCCAACTCACTCCCTTCCCAATTTTTAAATAAAGTCCCTTCAATTATTTTTATTCTTAGAATCTATTTCTTTTTATTAATTGCACTTAGACATAATTTGTGGTTATATATTTATTTGTACAATTTTTGTCTCTTTGTTTGCCTTCTATCTTTTCTATTTGACTGTAAATTCCTGGGGGTAGAGATCATATCTGGATTTATTTTAAATCGTTCTCCCCAGTCCTTATCACAGTGCCTTGCCCAAATTAATTAACCAGTTTTCAAATGATCAAATGAATAAACTTATCTATGTTGTCAGTGGACCTGAAATTACTGTATCATGAGGAGGAATTTGGGCTTGTGAATCTTTTTATAACTTAATATAGTATGTCTTATTTATTGTCCAGGGGTTTGTCAAAGGAACAGATATTGGGGGCTGGATCATCAAAGGGTTGAAGTTGACCAACTTCTCTTGCTCGGTGCATGGAACATCGTCTTAGATGTGACAAGGAGATAAAATATAGAAAATCCACGCTGAAAAAAACAAAATAATGAAAATAAAATGATGATACAATAGTAATATAAATAGACTACTCTAAAAAGTTTATCATTCTAAGAGCGAGGGTTTTTCCAACTCTGCACAGTTGGCATTATTTGAACCAAATAATTCTCTGATGTGGCAGACTGCCCTGTGCATTGTAGGATATTTAGCAGCATTGTTGGCTTCTACCAAGTCAATTTCGGTAATCCCCCTTCAGTTGTGACAATCAAAGTTGTCCAGACATTGCCAAGTGTGCCTTGGGAGACAAAATTGCCTCAGTTGAGAACCATTGCATCTAAGAATTAACAAACAAAAAACCAAACCAAACCAACCAAAACAAGCGGTGTAACGCACTATGCATTATCATTTCACTGTCCCAAGAACCTTAAAAATCTCATAAAGAAGGGGCGCCTGGTGGCTCAGTTGTTAAGCGTCTGCTTTTGGCTCAGGTCTTGATCCCAGGGTCCTGGGTTCAAGCCGCATCGGGCTCCCTGCTCAGCGGGAAGCCTGCTTCTTCCTCTCCCACTCCCCTTGCTTGTGTTCCCTCTCTCTCTATTCTTTCTCTGTCAAATAAATAAAATCTTTAAAAAAAAAATCTCATAAAGAAGGTTAGTGTTGTCTCCATTTCATATATAAAGAATAGGAAAGAGGACAAATTAAGTGATAACTTCGAAGCCATATTGAAGCAGAGCAAAGATTGTGAATCCAGGTCTTTTAATTCTGAAGCTTGTGTAATTTCCACAAATCTATTCTGCTACTTATGTAGAAACACTCACTGGAGGGGTTCCAGAGCAGAGATGAGCACCAGCCCCTGGAGTCAATGAGGACCCTGGGAGATGAGTGGGCCATAGCTATGCCACACACCACCACTCCCAAGCCTGAGTGTCACCTCTAGGGTTTCCAGAGGCAGAGAGCTAATTTGGGATACTTGGTGGCCATCATCTGAGACCTCCATTCTCAAGCCTGAGAAGAGAATTTCTGAATCTTTCCTGATCCCTTCCTTTATGGGAGACACTTAGGAAAAAAGAATTAGATCTATTTTCCTTTTCAATATATATATTTGTATCGACACTGTAACATTTAAAATCAAAATTAATAATATCAGTGATTGATGTGCTTTTAGAAACAGTAATTTTGTTTTTCAACTCAATCAGGGATGGTGTGGGGAAGAGGGCAGGAAGGAAGAAATAGAGAAACATAAAGAGAAACACACATAGTACAGAACAAGAGAGATTGAAAGAAAGTCAGAAAGAGATAGAAAGGCAGACAGAAAGGGACACAATTAGACTCACAGGTGGAGCCACAGAGAGGGGCGTGCAGGCGCATTATGAGTTAGGAGGGAGATGAGAGAGGGGGACTTGGGGAGGAGGAGGCTGAGGGACAGGAAAGGACCTCGGGGTGTGGGGCCTGTGTGGGAGTTGGTAAAGGTGGAAGGTGACTGGTTACTCTCCAGGGACTTGACCAAGTAACATACCTGATTTCTGTAATGCTGCAGGTGTTATTGGTGAGGCTATTAAGGATCATTTCTCACACAGTGAGTCTGTACAATGTCCTGAAAGAACTCTCAAACTTATCCAAATGATAACCCCTGAGGACACAGGACACGAAAACCACTGTTTCCCTCTCTCTCACTTTTCTGTCCCCTCCTCTATTTCCCTCCGGCCCTACAAATCCAAGAGCAGCTGACTTAAGTCTATGTCGGGAAAGGTGGCTACAAGCAGCTGCATGCAGCCTGGGTGGGGGTGGGGGCAGCTGTGAGCTCTATGTTTGGGAAGGCCTCAAAGGTTTGCTCCCTGGGGGCCATTTGGACCATTCTAGACTTCTAGATTGAGGCACACAGCACCGAGGCGGCTACTATCTAGTTTATAGCATCACAATTACAGTGGAAACCTGACTATTCTGGGAAGGGCTTTAGTGCCTGATCCACATAGTATTTGATACCTCCCTCTGGATCAGAAAGCCCCAAAGTCAACGTCCAGGATCCAAATATTTTCTAACTGGCTTCTCAGGCGACAGCCGGAGCCAGCCATCAGAGGTTTAACCAGACTGTGTGCAGCTGACAGTTAGACCACAGAACAGTTAACCTTCAGGTGAGAAATTGAGTTGACATTGAACATGGAGGAAGTAGTTGTCATAGTTTATGATAAAAATAATTTCTTAGTCCATTGCTATGGCGTTCACCCCAAGTGATCCTTGCCTCTTCTTAGTCAGTGGATGCTGAAATCAAAATATTGTGTGGGAATTGTCAAGAGCACAATTGCCATTGAAAACAGTGAGTTGAGATTATATCATAACAGTGCACTGTGCTATGAAAAAGCCACAAGTCCCAGCACCAGAATAACCTTAACAGTTTTCTGGTCCAACTGCTTACTTGACTCAGGAGGATACCCAGCACCACAGAGGTTAAGGGACTTGTCTAAGATCATGCAACAGTTTAGTGGCAGAACCCAAGCTTCCTACACTTCATCCTGTGCTATTTTCACTTAGGGTACATGATAAATAATAATATTTTCAATAGAAATATATGTCTTTCTGAAAATTTTCAATTAATAGTCAAAAAAATGTCAATGCATAGGCTGAATGGTTAATAAACAGTAAGAATTAGAGGGAGAACTAAAAAAAAAAAGTATCCAGCATTTAGCCTAATATGTGTGCAATCAATATTTATTAAATGAGGGGCGCCTGGGTGGCTCAGTGGGTTAAGCCTCTGCCTTCGGCCCGGGTCATGATCTCAGAGTCCTGGGATTGAGCCCCGCATCGGGCTCTCTGCTCAGCAGGGAGACTGCTTCCTCTTCTCTAACTGCCTTCTCTAACAGGCGCTCTGCCTACTTGTGATCTCTCTCTCTGTCAAATAAATAAATAAAATCTTTAAAAAAAAAAAATTTATTAAATGAAAGGAGTGGGGTTGAATTATTAGTGCTCTTCTCAGGAGGTTCCCGTTATGAAACAGCCACAGAGTGATTTACTTTAGTGAAGGATACAGGGCTCGCAACACAAAAGCTGCCATTTTGGAAAGGTTTTTTTTTTTTTTTTTTAATTAAATAATTAAAACTGGGGCACCTGGGTGGCTCAGTGGGTTAAAGCCTCTGCCTTCGGCTCAGGTCATGATCTCAGG
>CM052899.1:99222982-99361191 GCA_028534135.1 Potos flavus | reverse complement strand
TCTGTATTTCCTTCCTTTACTAACTTTGGTCTTTGTTTGTTTTTCTTTTTCTAGTTCCTTTAGTTGTAAGGTTAGGTTGTTTATTTGAGATTTTTCTAATTTCTTGAGGTAGCCTATATCACTGTAAATTTCCTTCTTAGAGCTGCTTTAGTTGCATCCCCAAGATTTTGGACCATTTTGCTTCCATTCTCATTTGTCTGAATATATTGTTTTATTTCTCTTTGACCTCTTAGTTGACCCACTGATTGTTTAATAGCATGTTATTTAGCCTCCACACATTTGTAGTTTTCCAGTATTTTTTAAAAATTGATTTCTAATTTTATACCATTGTGGTTGGAAAAGATGCTTGATAAGATTTCGATCTTAAATTTATTGAGACTTGTTTTATGGCCTCACATGTGGTCTACCCTGGAGAATATTCCATGTGTACTTGAAAAGAATGTGTGTTGTGCTACTTTTGGATGGGCTGCTCTGAATATATATTTTAGGTCCATCTGGCTAAATGTGTTCTTCAAAGCCATTGTTTCCATGTTGATTTTCTGTCTAGATGATCTATCCATCGAAGCAAATGAGGTGTTAAAGTCCCTACTATTACTGTATTACTGTCAATTTCTCCCTTTATGTCTTTTAATATTTGCTTTGGTGTATTTTAGTGCTGTTATGTTGGGTGCATATATATTTACAATTGTTATATCCTCTCTTTGGATTGTTCTCTTTATCACTATGTAATACCCTTCTTTGTCTCTTGATACAGTCTTTGTTTTAAAGTCTATTTCACCAGATACAAGCATTTCTACCCTGGCTTTCTTTTTCTTTCTCTTCCATTTGCATGGAATATCCCTTTCCATCCCTTTACTTTCAGTCTGCATGTGTCTTTGGGCTGGTTTGGTGGTGATAAACTCCTTTAACTTTAGTTTGTCTAGGGAACTCTTTATCTCTCCTTCAGTTTTTTACTTGTTTCATTTGGGACATATTCTCTTTTGTCTAACTTTATTTGTTTTTATATATTAGATAGGTCAGCTACATCTTCTGCCCTATAGTGCAATCCACTCTTGCCATCAGAACTAGGCACTCCAGGTGTTCCCTGCATGGTCTGTGTGTACCACCCTGTTGTGACTGATTATGATTGCCTGGTTGCATGACCCACTTTTCTTGCTATTGGCACATTGGTCAGAGTTTCTCACTGCCACCATTGGGTTCACTAGCAGGCAGGGCAGAACTTAGCTTAGTTGTCTTCAGTTAGCTTCTGCCATAACTGGAAGTGCACTGAAGGGCAGGGCTTGCTCCCTGCACAGTCTAGTAAGAAGCCTGAGTGCAGGAACTGTGCTTGCATTGCTATGTGTGATTATCTTCCTTATTCTCCAGGGCAGGAATCACTTTGGAGTGACACCAGTCTTGGCTGGGGTGCCTGTTGGGTTTGCTGGGGTGGGAGCCACTTTGAAGGATGCCTGAAGAACTGGATAGGTTGGGTGAGGTGGGTCTGCAGGGGAAGGCCATGATGAGGCTCATGGTGCTAGCAATGTAGATGGAGAGTCCTTGAACTGGCTCCCACAAGTGTCCAGCTGTCTAGGCTGAGAGAGGACAAGAAAAATGGCACCCGCCATGACTTCTGTTCCCGAGAAATTTCCTATAGATCTCTGCCCCTTGGACACGTGTTCTAAGATTAGTCAATAAATCTATTTCATGTATATCCCAGGTGCTTTTCAAACTGCTGCTTTTGTGCTGTTCCCCAAGCTAAGTTATTTAGCTTGTAGACTCTTTAAGGGCAGGGACTTAGTTTCTTTCTGCTCTCTGGCTCTCCCCCAGAATTAAGCACCACTGATTTTCAAAGCCAGACATTATGGTGTATCCTTTTCCCAGTGTGGGCCCTGAGGACCAGAGGTGCCCAGTGTGGGGTCTGATCCCCTTCCTCCTCCATGGTTATGATGTTTCTCCTATTCATGGTTAGTCACTTGGGGGTTTGGTTTTCAACTGTTTCTACCTCTTCTACCCTTTTTAATGTGGTCTCTTCTCTCCACAGCTGTGGAAAATCTGTTCTGCAGATCTTCAGGTCATTTTCAGAGTTAGTTGTATAAATGTGATTATTGCCTTGGAGGAGTAGAGTCAAGATCCTCCTACTTTGTTGTCTTTTCCTCTACATTCTTCCTTGCCCATTATTAAATTAGGTTATTTGATTTTTTTATTGTTGAGTTATAGGAGTTCTTTATACATTCTTGATATTAACTTTTTATCAGATATACATAATTTGTAAGTATTTTCTCTCATTTCATAGGTTGCCTTGTCACTCTGTTGATTATGTCCTTTGATGCAAAAAAGTTTTAAAGTTTGATGTCATCCCATTTGTCTATTTCTTCTTTTGTTGCCTGTGCTTTTGGTACTATATGCAAGACATAATTGCAAAATTCATTATCATGAAGATTTTTCCCTTATATTTTTCTGTTTCTGCAAAAATATTTCTGGAATTTTGATAGAAATTTTGTTGAATCTGTAGATAGCTTTGGGTAATATTGACATCCTAATATTAAGTCTTCCAATCCGTGAATGCAAGATTCTTTTCATTTATTTGTGTTTCCTTTAATTTCTCTCAGCAATGTTTTATAGCTTTTAGTGTACAAGTCTTTCACCTCTTCAGTTAGATTTATTCTTAAGTATTTTATTACTTTTGATGCTATTGTAAATGAAATTATTTTCTTAATTTTTTTGGATAGTTGATTATTTGTGTATAAAAATCCAACCAATTTTTATATATTATTTTATATCCTGCAGCTTTGCTGAATTTGTTTATTAGTTCTAACAGCTGTTTGTGTGTGTACGTGTATATTTGGAATCGTATAACATATAAGTTGGGGGGATTTACTTTTTTCACTCAGCATAAACTCTAAAGATTCATCCAAATTGTTGTCAGTATCAATAGCTTTCCCTTTTTATTGCTGAGTAGTGTTACATGGTCTATGTATTACACGGTACATGTGGTACATGGCACCACAGTTTGTTTAAACATTCACCTGTAGAATGATATTAAAGTACTTTTTTCCTAGTTTTTGATGATTACGAATAAACCTGCTGTGAATAAAACATCATGTTTATGTGTTCTATATAAACATAAGTTTTCATTTCTCTGGGATAAATGCTTATGAGTGAAATTGCTGTGTCATATGATAATTGCATATTTCATTTTATAAGAAATTGCCTAACTTTTTCACCAATAATGCGTGAGTGATCCATTTCTCTGCATCCTTGCCAACATTTGCTACTACTATTTTTTTTTCACTTTCTGATAAGTGTGTAGTAATATTACATTGTGGTTTTGCTTTGAATTTCTTTAATGTCTAATGATGTTGAACATCTTTTTCTATACTTATGTATCATTTAGATATCTCTTTGGAGAAATGTTGGTTCATATTTTTTGCCCTTTTTCCAATTATATTGTTCATTTTGTTTTAAATGGAGTGACATGTCCTGTTTCATTTTTGATATAGGTGATTTGAGTCATCTTTCTTTGTCACTCTTTCTAGAGGTTTATCAATTTTCTTGATTAAAAAAAGAGCTTCTTATTTCATTGGTTATTTCTAATTTACTTATTTTTTTACTTATTTGTTTACTTATTTTTTCTTATTGTTTACTTATTTTCAATTTCATTGATTTCTGCTTTTTAATATTTCCATTTTTCTGTTTGTTTCAGCTTATTTGGCTCTTTCTTACTTTTCTGGTTTTGTGTGTGTGTGTGTGTTAGAAACTTAGATTATTGACTTGCAACTGTTAATTGTTTCTAATGTACCCATTTAGTACTAGAAAATCTTTCTTGGTGCTGCCATTTTAACTACATCCCACACCTTTTTATATGGTAAATTTTCATTTTCATTCAGTGCAATGAATTTAAAAATGGTTTCCTTGACATTTTCTCTTTGACCCGTGGATTATGGAAGTCTTGATTAATTTTCACATATTGGAGATTTTCCTTTTAATCTTCAATTATTGATTTCTAGTTTGAATTTACTACAATCAGAGAAGACAGTGTGTACTATTTAATTCTTTAAAATTGTTGTCATTTGTTTATGGCCCAGGATATGATCTCTCTTGGTAACAAAAGGCCTGGACTTGAATCCTGGTGTCATACCCTGCAATTGGTTTCTAAGTGGGCGCTAGGAACATGGTCACATCTCAGTTGAGGGGACCAGTACTGGGTATGGCTGAACAGACGCGGAGCCAGACAAAGTAGATGGTAGATGGTGGAAGACCATAGAAGGATTTCATATCAACCAGTGATTTTGAAAAAGTAAGTTAAAGGGAGAAAACATAATACATAGTGGAATTATGTTGCCATAATTTCAGAACTGGAAAGTTGTACTAGAGAAAGACAGAATAAGAAGAGATAAGCTTAGGTAAATAAGGCAAAAAGAGATGCATTAGGGGAGTGAGTGGGTGGGACTGGTGATAGTGCTCAGTGTGTTTTAGAAAAGGGAATTAAAGAGTCAAAGATAATTCAGAGATATGTATGTGAAAGTGACACACTAAAAATCAATGACTGGTAAGTTGCTAAGATTAAAAGGTAGACTTTCTGAATCTATCTGCATTACTTTTTTCTCACTGCTTCTCCCAATATAAGAAAATAAACACATAAGATATGGAACATCATGAAAAAGAAGAAACCAAAGTAGTGTTACAAAATTTAAAGAAATTTAACCAAATATAGCTAGGCCACTGTTTGATTGCAAAAAAAACTCTGTCCTCCTTTGGTGGTTAAAATAGTGTTAGATGTTGGGGTGCCTGGGTGGTTCAGTTGGTTAAGCCTCCAACTCTTGATTTTGGCTCAGGTCATGATCTCAGGGTTGTGAGATTGAGCCCCACATTGAGCTCCATACTCAGTGGGGAGTCTGAGATTCTTTCCTCTTCCCTACCCCTCCCTACTTGTTCCTCCCCCCATTCCCACTCTCTCTAACTCTAAAAAATGAATGAATGAATGAATAAATAAATAAATATATATATATATAAAATCTTTAAAGTAGTGCTAGATGCTATAAACAACTAACTCTGAAATCTCAGTGACTTAATACCATTTTTTCTTGTTTATGTAAAGTTCAATCAGAGGAGGTGATAATAGAGGGTGGTCTCTGCTCTATGCAGTCATTCAGTGACCCAGGCTGAGTGAGATTTATTTTCAAAAATTCATGGCTTCAAAGGCTTTTGGGCACCAACTCCCGCTGGTGAATTGGGGTAAAAGGATAGAGTGTGTATGATCATGTAGGAGATGTCTTTGTGCCAAACCTGGAAGTTATATGTACCTTATATCACCCAAGTTTTATTGGTTAGAAATTAGCCAGATGAAAATACTCAAACGTAAAGGAGACTGGGAAATGTACCCAGTGAGAAAAAAGGAGAAAAAAGAAACATGACCAGGAGAAAAAAGAAACAACTTGGTGAACAGCTATCCAGTTTGTGCCACACATTATTTATCCACCAGTATCTCTTTATATAGTGCATCTATGTTACCAGTGGTCATTTAATAAACAATTATTGCCATACTCCTTGTTCTAAGTTGTTGTGGCAAAAAAACTTTGTTAGTATTCCTAAAGACTGTGAATGGGATTATAATTTCACTGCTACAGCTAACGGTCAAAAGAAGTCATTGACTATGTTGGCAATATTAAGTGATGTCTAACACATAATCAATAGGGCAAGTTCTCATTTAGGGATAAAACAACTTCCTTATACTTTCCTTTTGTGATAATGTGTCCAGGTAGTGCAAGTGAGAAAGGATGCCAAAAGTCTTCTTCAGTGAAAATGATCTGAAACTATTGGATAAAAGCAGTGTTTCCCAAAATGTCCTTGTAGAACACTAGTACTTGGATATACCCCAAAGGAAAAAAAAATGATCTTTTACCCATAAAAGTTTAGAAAATGATGAAACTCAAATCTGTCTCTGAGTATTCATAATGCATATGAACATATTAAAGATTCCAAATAGTTCTGTTATAAAGAAATCTTTGTTTGTTTTAAGATTTATTTATTTATTTGACAGAGAGAAAGAGATCATAAGTAGGCAGAGAGGCAGGCAGAGGGAGAGGGGGAAGCAGGGTCCCTGCTGAGCAGAGAGCCCAATGCGGGGCTTGATCCCAGGGCCGTGGGGCTTGATCCCAGGACCCTAAGATCATGACCTGAGCCGAAGGCAGAGGCTTAACCCACTGAGCCACCCAGGCACCCCAGAAGTCTTTGTTTCTAATTTACTTTCCTAATATTTGTCATGGATCATTGGGTTTTAGTACCATGTACTATTGTGATAAGTCATGTGGAAAAATCTGGTTGATTCCCACCGCAATCCTAGTTTTGAAAGCCTACAATCCTAGTTTTGAATGCCACTTTCTCTACTGAAAGATTTTATGTGTTAAGTAGAAAAGCAATTTTCTTATTATCCATAGTGTTTTATAGCATTTCGAATATAAGTAGAATAAAATGTAGATATAGCCACACTTTTTCCCTATTTTATTCTTCTCTTCCCATTTATCAGCTGGTAGTACTGGTAGGGTAAACATCACCTTAAATAGTTTTTCCTTATTTTCCCTTAAAAAGATCTTATATAAGATAACATATCTTATATATATGTTTATTTTCTCCATAGGCTACCAACTTCACTTTATAAATTTTGAAAGTCCCTTTTTCTGTTACCAATATTACTTATTTTCTATAGAAGTCATTTTCACTCTGGTGTTCATTTCAGGTGAATAATCTTGGGCCCTTTCTTCTATCTCCAATTCTTCAATTTTGTTTTTACTTTTTTCTACATTCTGAAACTGACCCAGAGACCAAATCTGTCTAAAGCACTTCTAATGAGAACCTTTTTTGGAAGGTGGGGGAAATTTATATCACATAGGAGTGGTAGATGCAATCACAAGATGGCACTCATTTATTTTTACTTTCTTACCTGATGAAAAATTTGAGATTTTTATACTGGCATGGAAAACAAGAATAGATCTTCACTACATTTCAAAAATGATCTTGCTTACCTTACAGGCTATCACTTTTTATTCTGTTTTACAAATATAAAAATAATTTTTACTGGACTTTTGAGATATATCATGAAGGTATGGCTGCCAAATATTATAATATTTGGAGTAAGTTAAAATTTGTTATCTGTTTCATTAGATACTTTTTGAGGAAAATTTTTGCTCTTGCTTTTTTTCCTTCTCTCTTTTCCAGCATAGTTGCCAGTAAACTTTAAAGATATATGAACTGATATTTACACGTTGAGATTCACTGGTTTTGTGCCAGTCTATGTCTGCTTTTACAGAATGGCAGGCTCTTCCTTTTTCTAAGGGCTGTCAATTAGTATTATTTATGCAAATGAACTACTACCAATCTTCACACTCTAGTTTATTTTCTAAATGACTCTTGAAAAAAAAATCCAGTCAATGGTGTTGGAGTAGCTTTATTCTGGTTAAACCTTGAAAATTTGGATTAAGACCAGAAGAAATGAGGATATTTGCGGGGACCATATGGTTGTATTGGTTTGGCCCTCAGGAAATTCAAAGGAAACTCTGGTGTCCAGGGGCTTTAATCTATGAATCTTACTATAATGTCCTTTAATAAAGCAAATCAAGTTATCTGAGGTTGTGCTTCCAATATGTAGTTACAAGACTTATGTGGCTATTTAAAATAAAATTATTTACAAGTAAACAAAATTAAATATTTAGTTTCTCAGTCACACTAGCTAGATTTCAAGTACTCAGTGTTGGATAGAACAGATTCTAGATTTCTATCATTGCTGAAAGTTATCATGGACAGCATTAATCTAGGGGCTATTATTCCTGTTCATTTATGAAGGAAAAAAGCTTTAACTGCATCTTTGATTATTCATCACTTCACTTCATTTAATTCAGCCTTAGTTGCTTGGATATCAGATGCTTTTCTGAGCAGCTGTATAATCTACTAGAAAGAGTATTGGGTAGAGAACTGGGATTTGGCCCAACCAGAAACCCCTGATTATGAGAAAAGAATTTGGCCTATTTAAGTTATTTTTTATCTATGGACAATCAAGATATGAAATATGTGCAGGAGAAGAGCAAGCCTGGTGCTATCATTAGAAAGGTCTGCTTATAGGATGGCCCTTGACTGGTATCTGGGAACTTGGCTTTTAGGGAAGTTCCTACCATTCCCTCATAAGAGTGGCTCACTGTGTCAAAAATTCTTGAACAAAAACTATGGTTTATGTTGAACACCTGTTTGCCTTCTGGGAGTCTAAAATTTGTGTACATGCCAGGCTTAGGGCACTTACATGACTAGCTCCAGATAAAAAACCTAGTACTGAGCTTAACTGGTAGACAACATTTCACATTTGTTGTCACAACTCATGTCTGGGAGGAATTAAGCTTGTCCATGTAATTACACCAGTAGATGACTCAGGAAGCTCATGCCTGGTTTCCCCTGGACTTTACCCCATTTGCCTTTTACTTTTGCTGATTTTGCTTTGCATCATTTTGTTGTAATAAATCATAACCATGAGTAAGACTATATGTAGAGTTCTGTGAGCCCTTCTAGCAAATCACCAAACCTCACAATTATGTTGAAAGAGTAATATGAAGTAAAAAACTTGGAAGTAAGTTTGAATTGCAAAAGGTTTCTATATACTTGCATTTTATTACTAGTAATTAAAGTGAATCTGGCAAAGAAGAAAAAAAATCAGAAAAAAATATTTATTAAAAAGTGTAAAAAATAAAATGGTTTAAAATGAAACTAAAAAGCTATAGGCACCTGAATAAATTTTGTCTAAAATGTTTAAGACAAAATTAATTAGAAATACAATAATATATTGGGACTAGGGAAGATATAACCTGGTGAAAACAGAGGACCGCATGCCATTCTTGGACTTTTGAATATCCTTGGAAAAACTTCCAAAGCTGTCTAGAAATGTGAACTTCAATGGCTAAGATAAGAGTATCAGTGAAACAGAATAGCAGTCATTTTTTCTTGGATCAAGTTTAAAGAAACTGAAGAGGCCTCTTAACACAAGTCCCTGGATGTGAATTTGTCTTTTCACAGCAGGTTTAAGTGACTAAAGATCTCAGACTTGACACATGTTGGTGGATCTTGGCAGCAGCTAAGAAATATGGCCTTGGCTTCCAGTGTTGGAGCGGGAGCTGAACTCTTTCTCCTTTATTTTAAAAGTCGCTTTTATAACATATCTTCTTGCAGTGAATTATCTTCTAGTTCAAACATCATAATCTTTACACAAACACGAAAATCTTTTTTCTCTTTGTTGTGCAATTCAATCATCTCTAAATTCCAAATATCAGCCATCCTCTCTTCTGATTTCCACCACCCATTTTCTACAACATGGCCCCAGGAAGAATAAATGCTTGGTTTCCTACAAAGGTGTCTGATGATAGTACTTGGTCCTTCCTTCTTTTTTCTCCCTTTTCTTTTATCCATAAGCATTCTTATTCAGACAACCAATTCTAGAAAGTTTAGATCAAAACACTCCTGAGTATCAAAGCATCTGGGGGCCTAAATTCATATATAAATTGTGTCTGGGTAATACCCAAAGGTTGTCCTCATGGTGACACAGTCATTTAAAAGTATAACAAAGGGGGAGAAGGAAAACAAGTATCAAGCCCTTTGGAGCATAAACTAGCATAGAGGTTAAAACCATAGATAAATGAAACCAGACTGCTTGGATTCAAATTCCATTCTAGGTATTTGTTTGACCTTGGACAATTTTCCTAACCACTCTGTGTTGTGATATCCTTCTCTATAAGACAAGATAACAACAGCATTTATCTTATTAAGATGTTATGGAGGGACAGCCGGGTGGCTCAGTGGGTTAAAGCCTCTGCCTTCGGTTCAGGTCATGATCTCAGGGTCTTGGGATCAAGCCCCGCATCAGGCTCTCTGCTCAGCGGGGAGCCTGCCTCCCTCTCTCTCTCTCTGCCTGCCTCTCTGCCTACTTGTTATCTCTCTCTCTGTCAAATAAATAAATAAAATCTTAAAAAAAAGAGATGTTATGGAGATTAAATGAATAAATATATGTAAATTGCTTAGAAGACCTAGTAACTGTTACATAAATATAGTGACCATCTAATTGACCACTCAAACTAGGATGCATTTGAAGATTAAAAGGGGCATTATGAATAATTATGCTAAGACAATAGGTGTAATGTAACTCTAAGTGTTTTGGTGTTATTATTTTTAAATTTTACTCGAAGGCAAACTTAGATTTTAAGAAATCAGCTCTTCTACAGATAGCATACTCACTGATATAAACTTCCCTACTTATAAAAGTGTAGAATGTGATAAAGCACACACACACGCACACACACAACTATACCCCTGTATGATAGGACTCCAGAAGGATGAATTCAGTTGGCACAGGAGCAATAAATAAATGTAGCACTGCATTATTTAGTGGTATCTGAGAATTTTTTTTTCAGAGAGGCAAGCCTTTGCTATCAGGTTATTTATTATTTTAGAGCTGACTTATACTACAAAGGCTTAAAATAAAAGGTGTCTAGTTAGATAAGCAGACATTTTAGCTGATTAAATGTCTTGAAACAGTGAATGTAGAACCATTTCTTTAATGAAATCTTATCTTTGAGTCCGGTGCCTATCACAGATAAAAGCAGAACCGCTCTGGATGAAGAGAGGAAGGACTGGGGGCCCAGAACCCCAGCAGCTAGGTCTCCTTTCCACTTGTGCACTTAGGTAGACCCAAGGGAACCTGCATTACATGGCTAGGACTTCCACAACACAGTTTGAAAGTAGAACCCATGAAAATGTGTGGAAACAAAATCAAACTTCAACTAAAAAGATTATAAATTAAACAGATAAAATTTTAACTGACTCTATTTAGGACTCTACCTCATTGGATTTCTACATTTTCCCAAATCGAAGCTCTCTGTGTTGCTATATAAAGAATCAAATTACATCCATTAAAAACAAAAACACACACAAAAAACCCGGTTTTAGTTAGCTTAACTTCTTTTGAAGAACTGATATTACTATATCACTTGGTAAACATTATTGAAGCTAATCTTCAATATCAGCAAGGTATCAGATCTCCATCTGCATTTTATGGAAGATCAAAGAAGGAACTTAGCTAGAAATCCTATGGAAATACAATTCCACTTGCTGACTCTTTATAGACTGAACTGTTGGACTTTTACTGTCTTCTTAGACTTTGGTTTCCTAATATAAATGGAGAAGATCATATATATTCTTCATTTATAAGTTAATAAAATTCTGTGGTTTTCAAAGAAAGCAATTATTTAAGATGAATTTGAGTCAACTAGTGTATCAAGTTTTAAAAGGCTTAAAAGTGAATTCAATTGTGACTGTTTCTTTTCATCTCTATGAGGAGCATGTGGAGATGGTGCAAATTTAGGGGGAAAGAAAGTTTCTTTCTTTAGTTGTAATCACTTAGAGTGAAGGCTATAGCTATGATAAGATTTATACACAGGAAATCAAAATATTGTAACAGGGTGGTGTTAGGAACCCAGTGGGATGCCCTGTTATCTTCAGAATTGTAGTTAAGCATCTGCAGCTGAGAACAAAAGGCTAATATTTCACATTTTGAGTTTGGAGAAACTCAAAAGTGCTGCCACTTTCCAGCAGTGTGCATACTAACTTTTGCTCAGCGTTCTCACTTCATTGTGAGGATTAAGTGAATTTAAACAGTAAAGTAATGAAAATAGCACTCGACACATTATAAAAGCTCCGTTAAGTTTAGTCATTATTATTATTGCTAATATTGCTTTTCCTGAGGTTACTCTCTGTTACTGAGAAGACAACTGTGTTATAAACTTGGTGACAGCAGGACCTTGTGTGATATATTCTCCCTAGTACATAATACCATGCTTTTACAAAGTGTTGGCTCAACGCATTTTTCTCACAAACTGAACAATTTTGGTTTTTAATAAATCCGAGTTTTAAAATGTAACTATCTTCTTAAACTGTGCTTCATAAAATTGAACAGTTATAAATATTATGTAGTAGCCCAAATAATAAGCTTGATGAATACATATATATGGCATATCTATGATATGTTCATATATATACAAGGATATATATTATATACATGAAGATTACACACACATATAATCACATAAATACTGAGTTCACTCTTTTCAAGTTTACATGACACATTTACAAAAGTTGATGTTGTATCAGGCTAAAATAAATTCTCAATGAATTCCAAATAATTGAAAAAAGAAATTCCTATTTGCTGAGTGTAATGCAATAAAACTGAAACCAAAAAGAAAATAGGAACAAAATCCATATGCTTAGAAAATAGAAACAAACTTCTAAATAATTAATTGGTTAAAGAAGGAATCAAGGAAATTATTTTTTAAAAGTGCAACACAAATTGAAACTTGTGATATGTACTCAAAGCATTTCTTAGGAAAATTTGTAAAACGGGGTAGTTCAGTGGTACTCAGAAGTGAATTTATGTATATATAATAAAATGAGAAGATTGAAAGTTAATGAGCCAAGATTTTTCTATAGAATCTAAAGAAAAAGTCTGAGTCCTATAAAAGGAGAAAGAAAGAAATAATAAAAGGTATGAGCAAAAATTAAATAGGAAGCAATTACAATGATCAATAAGACCAACAACTAAATGAAAGAAAAAGAAGCACTAATAAACATCTGAAAAACTGATCAAGTGAAAGAAGGCAAAATAGATATGAGGGAAATGGGGTTAAATTATAGATAGCACTGTTTTTAACCTCCCAAATTCAATGAGAATATTATGATCATTTTTATGACTACATTTAGATAAATTGGATCATTTAAAATACAATTTACCAAAATCAATTCAACAAAACAAAACAACAAAAGTACACCTGAACAGAACAATACCCATTAAAATACTTAATTGACAATCACAATTCACACTCTTCCCACAAAGGCAACAAACCCAGAGAATTTTTTTTTTTTAAGATTTTATTTATTTATATGACAGAAAGAGAGAGAGATCACAAGTAGGCAGAGAGGCAGGGAGAGAGAGAGGGGGAAGCAGGCTCCCCGCTGAGCAGAGAGCCCGATGCGGGACTCGATCCCAGGACCCCGAGATCATGACCTGAGCTGAAGGCAGAGACTTTAACCCCCTGAGCCACCCAGGCGCCCCAAACCCAGAGAATTTTATCAGGGATTTTTAGCAAACCTTTAACTTAAAAGTAATTCTAATTTTGATGTTTTTAGAGAACAGAAGGGGCAAAGCTACTTGATTCATTTTTTAACGCTAGTAAAATTTGATACACTTAGATATCCAAATTACATAAGGCATGTACAATAAGTAAACAAGAGCTAATCTCATTTGTAAATGTAGATGTGAAATTATAATACTTTATCTCTTTCTCTGGGTCGATTTTGCTAGAGAGTTGTTAGGCAAATTGAATGCACCATTGTTACCAAATAGCATTTATCCTAGCATAGATGAATTGTTCAACAATGGAAAATATATTTATGTATTCAGCACATTAACAGATAAAATATGATAAAAACATACCATCATCTCAATAAAAGTAAAAAAAAGCACTCAATGAAATTCAGTATTCTTTCATAATAAAAGCAATTTTATTAAACAATTAGTAAATATAAGAAATGGAAAAGAAATATGATTGGTCTTCCTCAAAATCACTGCTATCACCAGGGCATCTGGGTAGCTCAGTCAGTTAAGCATCCAACTCTTGATTTTGACTCAGGTCATAATCTCAGGGGCTCAGCTGGGAGTCGGCCTGTGATTCTCTCCTCCTCCTGCCCTTCCCCCACCAGTCTCTAAAATAAATAAATCTTAAAAAAAAAACACTGATATCACCAATATTATTTATGTTGTGTCAGTGGTTTTAATAATTACAATAAGAAAAGGAAAGAACATAAGAGATGTATAAATTACATATAAAAAGACAAAGCCACAATTTTTAGACAATATGATTTTTCATAAAAATATGCAAAAATATCTCCTGTTAAATTATTATGGTGGGGATAAAATTTATATATAAAATCCATAATGTTCCTGTAATGAGAGCAATAAATGCTTTGAAAATCTTATAGAAATTTTTAAAAACATTTGCTATATAACAAAACAGTTAAGATAACTAAAAATTGAAATTGAAAACAGTTATTTAAGTTTTATATGGGTGAAATTATAAAATAGTTTTGAAGCATTTACAAAGAGACTTAACTGAAGATGTGTGCTTTGTTCATAGGTAGGAAGATTCAACATCATAAACATTTCAAGTCTTCCAAATTTATCCATAAATTCATTGTGATTTCAATAAAGTTTCAAGTGTTTTTCATAGAATTTGAGAAATTGATTCTAAAATAAATATGAAAGAGTATAAGTAAAAAAAACTGAGCTAAGTGTGAAGAGGAAGGAGGAAGACACACTTGCAATGTTAGTTATCAAGACTTACTTATATATTTACAGAATTACATACTTATTTATATATTTATATATGTATAGAATCTATATACGTATGGTGTTAGCTCAGTAAAGGGCAAATACATCAAAAGGACAAAAAAGAAAGCAGAAGCAAACAAACAAAAAACCAAACCACACAGACCTTACATATAAGGAATTTCACTTCATGAGTGATGTTTCATTATTATATGTTAAACTATAGTAAATGGTGGTGGAACTACTACCTGTCCAAATGTGAGAAAAAATATGCAGGTATTCAATTCCATTTGATTAAAGACCTTACAGTCTTTATTCTTCTTATTCTTTAAGATTTTATTTATTTATTTGAGAGAGAGAAAGAACGAGTGGGGGAGGAGAAGCAGACAGAGAGGGAGAAGCAGGGAGCCCAATGTGGGGCTCAATCCCAGGACACCAGGACTGTGACCTGAGCTAAAGACAGACACTGAACCAACTGAGCCACCCAGGTGCCCCAAGATCTTACAATGTTTTCAAAGAATATAAAGAATATCTTCATTACATTGAGGTAAAGAAGATACCTTTAAAAAGTGACCAAAAAGAATAAATCATAAAGGAATATATCGATACATTTAACTATATTGAAATTATAAAGTACTAAATAATAAGAGATACAATAAATAAGAATGAGAGATGTTTATGACATAGAGAACAAAGGATTAATATCTAGAACACATATAGAACTCCTACAAATCAATAGGGTAAAGACAATAAAAAGATAGCAGATAATTATGGATGGGTATCTGCTTGCTTTGTTGGATTGAATACAAATGATTAAGCTCACATATTACTGTGAGCAAATAAATGGTTTATTGTCCTTTAAAAAAGGTACAGAAGCTAACCTTAGAAGATGTGGAAAAGGTATTGCATATCTGAAATAGCCTTTTTTCCCTTCCATCTCAGGATCCTACAAATCTGTTTTTGGAAGAGTCAAAGAAATCAACTCAAAGGATAAAAGGGAATTTGAGCGCCATTCTTCCGGGTCGTACAGCAATTTTTATATCACCTATGTGTGTGTGAAGCACAGGTAATGCTAAACAAAGTTACAGGATGCATTTATCACATTTAGCCTAAGAATATGCACATTAAAATTTAACAGATACATCGTCATGTTTAACTTATTCATAACAGCTGATCACTGCTAATTTGACTTATAGTTCCAACCTGTTCTCCATATAAACTCCTTTTCAACCCCATAACAATGGGTAAAATGACATGAAGAGGCAGTTCAGGAAAGAGGAAACTCAAATGGCTAATTGACTTTGGAAAGTTTAGTAATAAGTAAAATACAAGTTAAAATAATAATGAAATACAATATCACAGCCATTGATGAGCAACAGCTTTAAGATCTGAAAATTCTAAATATTTGAAGTCTGAGAATATCAGGTGAGGATTTAAAAAATAGGATTCTTATACAGTGATGGAAGGAGTGTACATTTTGGAAAGCATTTTAACAACAATAGCATTATTAAAAAGGTACTCACCTGACAATCTAGCAGTTCCACTTCTTAGTATATATCCCAGAGAAACTTTGGGCATGTGTGCAAGGGAGACAGTTATAAGGAGCATTGATTCTACTAGTGAAGACTGGAAGCAATCTAAATATACATCAGTAGAGAAGTAATAAATAAATAGTGGTATATTTAGCTAATGAAATAGGTTATTGTAATTTTTAAAAAGGAGCTATGTATATGTATTGACATTGATAACGCAAAAAAAAAATATCTAATGAGTAAAAAAGTAAGAAGTGCATACATGCTCTGATAAAATAGTCCTATACATTGGAACTGGTTATCTCTATTTCCATGGAAAAAAAGAATAAAAACATGTATAGGAAAGATTTATACCAAAGGTAAAATAGAGATATGCTGTAGGGAGAGAGGGAGGCAAATGTGGCAAGTTAAGTACACAATGAAATTTTCAACTAATGAGTTATTTTCAAATAATAAGTTATTTCCAAGTGATGAATCACTAAATTCTTCTCCTAAAATGAATATTATACTATATGTTAACTTACTGGAATTTAAATAAAAACTTGAAAAGAAAAACAAGTTAAAAAAATAAATGTCCTCATATATACATATATATCTACAAAAAAAGCGAATGAATAACAAAAAACTTAAATCTTTTTTCTTTTTGTTTTCTTAAATTCCACATATAAATGAAATCGTATGGTATTTGTCTTTCTCTGACTGGCTTATTTTGCTTAACACTATACTCTAGTTGCGTCCATGTTGTTACAGATGGCAAGATTTCATTCTTTTTTATGGCTGAATATTACATCCATCTATTGAAACCAAAAACCAGACTCTTTTTTTTTTAAAGTTTTTATTTATTTATTTGACATAGAGAGAGATCACGAGTAGGCAGAGAGGCAGGCAGAGAGAGAGAGGGAAGAAAGGATCCCCACCAAGCAGAGAGCTGGATGCGGGACTCAATCCTGGGGCTGGATCCCAGGATCCTGAGATCATGGCCTGAGCCAAAGGCAGAGGCTTTAACCCACTGAGCCACCCAGGCACCCCCAAAAACCAGACTCTTAACTATAGAGAACAAACAGATGGGTACCAGAGGGGAGGCTGATGGGGAGATGGATGAAATAGGTGGTGGTGATTAAAAGTACATTTATCTTGATGAGCACTGAGTGATGTATAGAATTGTTGGATTACTATATGGTAACCTGAAACTAATACAACAATGTATGTTAATTACACTGCAATTTAAAAAGACTCATCACCAAAGCTAAAGTAAACATATTCAACTGTTAACGTTTGTTAACAGTATATGGTAGATAAATGGGTGCTTGTTTTTTTATTCTCTATAATTTTACATATTAAAGATTAATAAAGAAAAATGTGTATATAGTATAAGGAATCAGTCTATCTTTGTAAGTGAACTGTGGAGTGCCCTGCTTGAACCGACAACTATTGGTACACTTTTTACAGGATATATCCTAAGCAGCCAATGTGTTTTCTCCGATATCATTCTGAGGAAGAAAATTACTTACAGTGGTCAGTCCAAAACAAAGAGTAAAGGTGCTAGTCCTAAGGTTGTTTTTTAATAATAATAGACATTAAAATGAAATGTTCAAATCTAATAAGTTAACACAAAATTTTCCCATCTCTCAGACTCTATTTAGTTTTTCAGGTCTAATTAAAATCCAGAATAAAGCATTCAAAGCATATGGTTTCTTAAAGTGAGTCTTGACAGCAGGACAATTGTCAGTTTATTTTAAAAGAAATAAAAAAGAACAGAAACAAAATCATTTTGCAATGCATTAATGATTATGATTAAATTGTTCCATGTTTCAAAAAAAAAAGCATTTGATGTACTGAGTAATCTGTTGTGTAATACAAAGTACTTTCCAAATATCACAGTATTTTAATTAAGACTTTTTGTGTTCTTTCCTTTATACACATTACAAAGAATTTTAGGTTCTCACATCCTCTCTTGGACAGGGCTCTGTAGTGTTTTGAATATGGTTATTTTCAGTAATATTGAGAGTAACATGTCTTGATGAGCCAAAATCTCGAAAGATGAGTTCTTGAGATTTTCTTCAAAATGAGGATGTTATAATCTTGAATGTTGGCCAAGAATCTCAACAAGCTCTCTTTGGAGAGTTGCTCATGGGATTTCCCTAACACTTGTTGCTGTGTCATTGACAAGGCTTTGCACCTCTTGGGATAACTCAGCTGTATCTTCTGAGCTGATGTGACATTTGCATGAGGGGCACTTGCAACTTTAATTTTCCAGTCTTAAAAGATGACTTCATAATATCATATCAGAGGCTAACTTGAAGCCTCGAAGATGATGACCTTTTTCTACTAAAAGATTAATGTGTTTCTTTCTATTTTCATTTGTTCAGCTTTTATCTTACTTTGGTAATTGTTGTTGGGGCTTGGATCTTCACAAAGCCAATGATTTTCCATTTTCTAAGGGACGCTGGTCAAAAGCACTTAGAGGTGAAGAATGGAATGAGGATGGCTTCCAAGAGGATGACGTTGGATTATAAATAAAGAGGGTAACCTTCAAGGTGTTATTAAAGATTTAGATAGTTTAGTGTGAAGGACTACAGGGAGGTTTGCGCTACCTTAGTGATATGCTGGGACCCACTATATTCTCAAGGGTACTCCTTGTATCTCAACTCCTTCTGCCAAGATCAAGTTGTTTCTTCTTATGCATGATAAACTAGTTCAGTGACTCATCTCAATCCTCAAGTAAACAAAGATAACCTCTTTTTTTTTTTTTTTTTTTTTTAGGTTCTGATGCTGGATGAAATGAGAAGGAAGCACTGCTAATAAAAAATGCATATTTTTTCATTATGAATACTTACTACCTCTGAGAAGTAGAGACAAGGAGGGAGGTAAAGACAAATAGAGACAAGATAGTAGATCTTAAAAGTTTTCATCACAAGGAAGAAATTTTATAACTATGTATGGTGGTGGATGTTAATTAGATTTATTGTGGTGATCACATGTTATATACCTGAAACTAATATAATGTTATATGTCAAGTAAACCTCAGCAAAAAAAAAGAAAGAAAAAAATATCGAGGTAGAGAAACATGAGCGATGAGAAGGAGAGAGAAGGGGAAAGGAGGGAGCAGGGGGATAGGAGAAAGAAGAGGAGGGGAGGGGAGAGAGAATGAGAATCTGAGAGACACTTTTTGTGCTTGTGCACACATGTGGACACATCTAAAAGATTCCACAACTTTGTTTGTTTTCCAGTTAAATTGAATGTTTTAGTCTTCATCATGGTTTGTCAGGCATTTTAAGTCTAAGTAGTCAGACCACTTCAGTTGTTTTAACACCCCAAATCCAAATGATTGGGCAGCTAAAACAATCCAATTGGGTCAATCATTTAGCAATCCTAGAGACTGAACAAGTGATTGATGTGGTATATGAGGCAGACTCAAACTGTAATTTGTTACTTCAGAGAAAGAAAGCTAACAAATTCTTTTGGGAAACCCAAGAGGGATTGAGTAAACTTGTGTTAAATGATAGGATAACAATATTACATTACTGGGTGGTTAGTCCTAAGAAGAGTCTTCCACACATGGAAGGAAAAAAAGACTACAAAAGTAAGCCTGCCTAAATATATTCCCAGCTCTGTCTTTCTGAAAAAGACAAATAGCCTCCATATGTTAGGTTTGAGGAAATTAATCACATCCTTTGCCCTCAAAATGGCAGCTAATTGAAGACTAGGCACAGGAATCAGAAAATTGAAATGTCAGTTTTACTGAAGGTAAAGCTGTATTGGCAAGTATAGCTTGAATGTGGCCTATCTAGCTTTCTAATATTTCTTTCCAGAATTATATTTACATTCACTTGAGCAGTAAGACCTTCAGAGCAGTAACTTATCCAACCAGCAATGCCTCACCATGTCCAACCAGGAAGCCCAGATCAGAGACACAAAAGGGAGGCTTTCTGTATGTGTGCAGTGACTTACCATGTTAACCCTAACCACCAGAAAAATATGGATCAATAATTATCAGACTCTTCAACATATCAAACAGATAAATCACTGATCCTCCTGTAAAGAGGAACAAATGAAGGGTGCCTGGGTGGCTCAGTTGGTTGAATGACCAACTCTTGATTTTGGCTCAGGTCATGATTTCAGGGTCATGAGATCAGGCCCCTCATTGGGCTCTGCACTGAACATGGAGCCTGTTTGAGATTCTCTTTCCCTCTCCCTCTGCCCCTTCCTGTGCTCTCTCTCCCCGTATCTCACACAAACACACAGGAACAAATGAGATCTAGAAGGAAAGGTAGATGCTTCTCACCAACACTTCTGAGAGAATAGCTCTTATTTTATAAAGCATTAAGAAAAGAGTGAGGGAGACAAAATGGCTTCCTCCAAACTTCCTCCAAACACTTCCTCCAAGGTTACACTAAAGGTAACGTTATTTTATTCACAATATTGATGAAACAATCCATGTGAATGTGGGAAGTTTTGGCTCAGCATCTGGGGATGCTGTAAGTTTATTACAGAGAACAATGGAGTAAGGACAATAGAGTGGAAATATACATTTGTGGAGCATCTACTGTGTCACATACCATTCTAGGCTCTTAATATCAAAAAGTGTGAAGTTATCTCTAAGATCAGGCAGCTCAGAAGGTAGGAATATGTTCCAGTTATTTTGATGTCAAATCTGATGATTTTTCCACTATACTACTCTGCTACTATAACATATAGTAACATGTTTGGACATAACCTTTGGACATAGCCTTTTAGACGGTAGCATTTAACTAACATTGCAAGAATGGGGAGCCCTGCTAAAATTATTCCCAATAGCCAAATACTGAAAACTGTTCAAATGTTCATCAGTTGATAAATGGTTAAGCAAAGTGTGGTATAGCAATACTATAGAATACTGTTCAACAACCAAAAGGAATGAACTATTGATATATACTGCAACATGAATTGACCACTAAAAAATTATGTGAAAGAAACCAGACACAAAAGATCAGATATTGTATGACTCCATTTATATAAATTCCCCAAAAGGCAAATCTAGGGAGGCAGAAAACAGATGAGTGGTTGCTTGGGGCTGGCTGTGGGGTTGGGGATTGACTGCAAATCTGCAAATAGGCATAAGGGAACTTTTTAAGATGATGGAAATGTTTTAAAATTAGATTAGGGTGTTGGTTGTAGAGCCCTATAAATTTTCTAAAAATAATTGAATTACACACTTAAAATGAGTAAGTTTTATGATATGTAAATTATAACTCCATAAAGTTGTTTAAAAATGTATTTTTAGCAAAGGGAGTATGAATTGTGTGTGTCCCTATTTTATCAATTTAATTAATATTTTCTATTAAAGTTTGCTTGAGAATTCTTGACACCTACTTTTTTATATTACTAAGCATGGCATTTAAGATTGTGTGTAAAAGGAAATACTTCCTTAAAATTTATTGCTCTCATATGAATGTTGGATAATTATTCTGTTTCAGTAATATTGGGGAAGCTGAGTAGAAGAGGTCTGGGTTTCTACTCATAGGAGGAGACAGCTGGAGAACTTTTCTAAGACCAGCTTTCCTCCAACCAAAGAGGTAGAAATTACTCTGAATTAGATGGTGGGGAAAGAATAATGGTGTGGTTTTCCCCTTCCCCTGTGCATTCTTGAATTGATGACAACAACCACTTTTTTCTTTTTTTAAAGATTTTTGTTTATTTTATTTGACAGACAGAGAGAGAAAGAGCACACAAACAGGGAGAGTGGGAGAAGCAGTCTCCCCGCTGAGCAGGGAGCCCAACGTGGGGCTCGATCCCAGGACTCTGGGATCATGACCTGAACTGAAGGCAGACGCTTAACCAGCTGAGCCACCCAGGCGCCCCAACAGCAACCATTTATTTTAGCAGGTATTGGGGTAAGTGTCTCCAACTGTTATCTCACCTTACACACCCAATAGTCCCTTTGATAGAGATTAATAATGGTGACGACTGATCCATCTGCTCACTAAACCCATTTCTTCCTTTTACTTGGGCAGACAGTGAGAGCAGATATCCCAGCGCTCTTGTAGTTAGGAGTGATGGTGAGACGGAGCATCTGAATTCACTTATCAGGGAAATGAGGTAAGAAATGGTCGTGATGCTTCTAGGTCCACCCTATTAAAAACTTCAAACCAGGGGGGAATCCAGTCATCAGGACACACTTATGAGCTGCTAAAACATCAGTGGAAATATATTAGTATGGAGAACGTTTTATATATAAGACATCCTTTCAGAGGTAGTACTGTAAGTGATTGGAAAGAAAAAAAATGATAAGCCACTTAGGTGGTGAAGGAAGATGAGACCCTCCATGGCCCAAGTAGCTCCAAACCATCTTTCAAGGAGGGTAGCCCAGGTTAACCACAGTGCTGAGGATTCCCCAGCTCGGCGTTGCTTAATTACTCAGGACAGCAGGGTAGAGGCCACAGCTGCAATTAATTGCCTTCTTTCTTTGATCTTACCACAGGCAGTGCTCTGTCTCTCTTATAAATAAATATGTATTTATTGACTCTCCAAATATTTATTTAGCACCTACCTTGGCAGACTTGAGTACTGGGAATATATCTGCAGATGAGAAAAAGTCCTTGTTTTTGAGGAGCCTACATTCTGGTGGAAAGAAGCATATTATGAGCAAAAACAAAATAGATAATACTTAAGATATTGATGTGTTCTATGAAATAGAGTGATATGCTACAAAAAGGGGCAGTGGGATAAAGGAAGACTGGGGAGGATGGGAACAGGGTGGAGCCTTCAGCCACAGAGTGTTAGCAAGGGCTTCTTTGACGATATCCCATCTGAACTAAGGCCAAATGATAAGAAAGAGATTACCACGTGAAGATATGAAGGAAGAACACTGCAGGGTGAGGGCATACAAGTTCAGGGGCTGACATAGTGTGAGGTTGGCAAAGAAAACAGAAAGAAGGTATGCATGACTGGATTGCGGCGGGAAAAGGAGAGGTGCATTTGGAAATGTGCTCAGAGGCCTGAAGGTATAGGGTTTAGAGTCATTGTGGGGAGATTATATTTAATTCTAATGGTAATGGGGAAACTTTGGAGAGTTTGGATGTAGAATAATTGAAAAATGCTTTCAAACTGTGCCAAAGCAGCCTAAGGAAAGCTGCTTCACGTCTCAGTCTAACATTGTCTGTAGATTCCCCCACTTGACTCACAGGAAATAGGTTGCAGGAATTTAGCTGACCTTACATTTATTCATGGAAAGAAACTCTTATCACAACTTTGAACTTTATAGTCAGGTTGACTATGAAACCTGGGATCATAGTTTTCGAACTAATTGAATGTTGTTAGGAATAAATGTCTAGTTTTTAAAAATAATCTGCTTAAACAACCCATCAAATAAACCCAAATGGCTCAACTGACATTCAACACTTTACATTAAATGGCTAAACAAATTTCTTTTAAAAGAAAGCACTTTAGGGACGCCTGGGTGGCTCAGTCGGTTAAGCGGCTGCCTTCGGCTCGGGTCATGATCCCAGGGTCCTGGGATCGAGTCCCACATCGGGCTCCTTGCTCGGCGGGGAGCCTGCTTCTCCCTCTGCCTCTGCCTGCCACTCTACCTGCTTGTACTCTCTCTCTCTGACAAATAAATAAATAAAATCTTAAAAAAAAAAAAAAAGAAAGCACTTTAATGATCCATGGAAAGCAATCAAATACACTTAATATCCAAAAGAGGCAAGTCCAATGGAACAGTGGGATAAAGAAATAAACTATGAGTTATCTGACAAAAAGACTTGGTCTTATGATAAAACACAAGGTAATGCGAACTAAGGAGGAACATTAATAAAATAACAATGTAAGCTTCCAATTAATCAAATGTCACTTGACTTGGAGGAACTGGGAGGATGATCAACACTTGTGAGGATAGAATGCCAAAAGGAATTTATTAACAGCTCAATCTCTTAGTCTCTGAGGAAGCACTATTTGGGACAAGCACATTTAATAGCTCTTGTATTAGCAGCTTATTACCAAATCTAAAACAATAACTTTCCAAGTCTCCAATACTGAGAGTCTTGTATTTCTTCCCCAGTGAATGGCACTGGGGAGAGGAGTACAGGAAAATCTAAAGGATAATGAAAAATAAGACCCAAGCATTACATAGAAAAATTCATTCCAGAAATGTAGAGGAATATGGCTGCCCCAAATTAGGATGGGTCTGGGGTTTGTGTTAGAAATATAATTGAAAAAAAAAAAAAAAAGAAATATAATTGAGTTATTTGAGCTATGAATAGCTCAAATCTAAACATGTTTGTTCCATGAATTTTTAGGGAAGGGTCTTATTTTTCTATAAAGCTGTATTTACAGGACAGATAGTCATCTAGTATTTATTAAGTTTTTGTGAGCATAGACTCTTTTCTCCATCTTATTGATGTAATATTCTGATGTATGTCTGTAGCCTGGCACACACAGAATTCAATAATTATTTACTGAAATAAATGTTAGCATTAGTTAAAAATAGATGTCTGTCCTCTGCCCTTAAAAATTCAGAAATAATAGGGTCATAATGCAGGAAAAAAAAAACCCAAAAACAAACAAACAAAAAACCAAGCCAAGCTAACTTTAGTCAGTGCATTTGGTTTGTTGGTGCTGGAGGTGGAGTGGGGGGATCATGCATGAATTGGAGAGCTGTGGAATGGACAGTTAGTTCCAGCTGATACCTCAGAAGGTAGCAATGAAGGCAGGGACATTACAGGAAAGGTCAAAACATGAACGAAGGTAAAATGTTGGGAACACATGATATATTTTGGGGAAGGGTTGAGTCTAGTTCAGCTGAAGAATAGAGTGTCATAGCAGAGAGAGTTTGGTACAGTGGGAAGAACAAGGACTTGTGAGTCACATAAAACCCTAGCACCGCTGGCACTTTGGGAAAACAACATTTATGGTCATCCGTTTCCTCATTCTAAAGGACAGATGTCGATGTTCTCTTTCTCTATGTTCTTCTAAATATTAATAAATGCTTGCATTCTATTGAAATCTTACTATGTGTTAATTCTATTAATTTTATTAATTTAAATACCTGTGTGAAGCATTTGACATTAATTACCTTATTCAACCCTCACAATAATTATGTGACGGAAGAGTTGTGAGGATAAAATGGAAAAACATAGTTTTAGTGCTCGGTTTATAGTATATTCTCAGATACATGAGCTTCTTTATGCTTCTCATCTCTTTTCTTGTCAATAAATTGCGGGAGCTGAGCCTGGAAAGGAAATGTGAGCCCAACTGCAGAGGAACCTTGCTATTAGGACTCCGTTTAGCCAAAAACTTTTGGTCTTTGAAGGTTTTGGAGCTGGGAAGTGACATGTTTAGAACTGTGATTTCATTTTACCAACAATCAGGTACTGTGGGTTGGATTTTCTTCTCATTGCTTAATCAACTTTCTGAGAGATTAAATTTTCAACACGGGTTGCAAAATTATCAGACATTCTTCTTTCAGAGGAATGAACAATCCCTCGGATGACTACAGCATCTCATAACATCCCTGAGATCTGCTTATTAACATGTCAAGTCCATTTATCCACAGTGATATAGACAGCCGAGGTGAAAGTATTATTTCTGACTATCTTTCGTGCTATTTTGCCCTGAGAACTACTGGGACTTCTTCACTACCTATTGCCCACACCATTCAGTTAAACAGTTCTATTTGATTTTTTTTTCCCCTGGCTATTAAATGTCAACTTAAGCCCTCTTTAAACAGCCCTGCTATTTTTCTAGATGGTACCAATTAGTACTGATTTTTTTACTGCGAGATGAACTTTAGTCTTCACCAAGCAGAGACCACTGGACAGACATTTCAAAATCTCTCAAAATGTCCCACACATCTCTTTTCAATCTCTTTTATTTCAGCCCTTTATCCTTGCTATATGTACAAACCACTGAGTAAAATTAATAATAAAACAACAACAATAATAAAGCAAAATGAACACCACCATCCCAGGCTAAATCTCTTCATAAATCTAAGGTCGATTGAGGCTAGAATACTTGTACATTCCCACATTTTTTAAAAAGTCTACCTCTTAAAGAATTTGCCAATTCTAATTATCAACCATAGTATTTAAGCGGAGGATTATAAACTCGAAATTAAAATTTAAAAATATATTTAAAACTATAGTAAGTCACAAGGCTGATTAAAAATTCACAAATAACTTTTTTGGCAGTTTAAAGCAGAAGGATAGGAATCATGATTTGGGATTTGCACATAGACTATCCCTTTCACCACATTTTAACACACGCAAAATAGTAAGACTGTTTGAAGGCAGTTTATAAGAAAAGAAATGCCCTAATCTTTTTCCTGAAGATCCTTGCTTCTCCAGACAGACTCAAGTCTCTCTATTCAAAAGAAATACAGTTACCACAAGTAACACATGTGTTCCCAAACACCGTTTCTGTAAGTGAGTCTACACGAGTGGTAGTAAAGGGGCACAGAATCTAAGATTTTCAGTCCACACAAGCAGGAGGCAATGAGATTTAATGGAAAACACTGGACTCTCCACGCCCAGAGCTTGTTCACTTATTTCTTGCCTCAGTCTCTTGTAAGCTCCACGAAGGCATTAGACTGTTTCTGAATATGTGGCCCCTAACACTGCGCTCGGCACATCAAAGGTACTCATGCTAATATGTGATTGTTTGTAGAATGACTTCGAGTCAAGAGATCAGTACTTTAGTTCAGTGCTTCTCAAACTGTGGACAACTAGGTTTTTTGACTTTCCAGTCTGTCTCAGACTGATTATTTTATAAAATACTAAAAAGTGAATTACTACAAAATAAAACATAAAGACAAAAAAAACCTCTAAGTTTTAATTATTGAAAGGAATAGAGGTAAAATTGCTCTGTCAAATTGCTTTCACGAAGTTTCTAAATGTGTTTTCTTAAATTCTTCTCCTGTTGAAAACAAGAAAGAACAAATTACTATCAGAGAAGCACACTTTGAAGAGCACTTTTTAGTACTTAATCTGCCACTAATTAAACTTAGTGAATTTGATTTAAACCCTTGGAGGTCTGTTTGGTCATTTGTAAAATGGGGAACAGCGCTAATTTCCCAGAGGCTGCTACCTGAAGATGTCCTATTTTGTTCTTATACCTTCCTGTAGATCTGGTCAGTCCTTCTGAAGGTAGGGTAACTGACAATGGTGAACAAATGTCAGGCTCAGGCTTCCCTTTCACCATCTACTAATATGACATAAATCCATAAAGTCTTTGTCCTGGAACCAAGGCTACTCTAAGCCTGAAACTGACCATTCACTGGATTGATCTTTGAAAACTGACAAATAATTTTAGCACAGTAGTGATCTCTCCTCCCCTGAAATATTTTATATCCCCGGTTCTGCTTTATATTATCTTTGTAGCACTTAGCAATGGCATGTGTTTTGCTTATTTTATTTTTAATCTGTGTAAGTGTTCAGTCAAAGCTAAAATGTTTATCCTTTTTTTTCATTACTGTGAAAAAACCCATGAAACTGTGCTTGACACAAGATGGACAGCAAATATTTTTTGTTAAAAAATGAATAAGTGAATCAACTCATTTATAGTCTCAATAATTTAATGTGAAGAAAGAAAATTCTTACATGCTCCAGCTTTACGAATTTGGAGTTTTAGTATAGTTTTAGTGGAAAACTCAGTATTTGAGGTAATTTGAACACAACTCTGAAGCTTTTTTAGCTTGGCTATTTATAATTCTAGGTATATTTTTTCCCTCATATATCAAAGAGGTTTTTAATAAGGGTAAAATTCAAAGTTCTCTTTCAAAAGCATAGTTTAGACTCATCCAGATACAAAAAAAATACACATCAAACCTACTTTTAATGTAAGACTTATGTTTTAAAAATAGATAAATTGCAAATGAGTGAGTGGAATTTTTTCCCATTTTCTAAGAAAATTTTACCTTTAAACTTAAAAATGAGCATGAAAAATTTCGGCCCTAAGGATATATGTAGATATATACATATACATCTTTTATGAGAAAAATTCTACCTGTTTTCAGATACTTATTCAATTTTTTCTCAACTGCAATTACACCATGACACTATAGTACTGTCAGCAGTAAAACCAAATTGAATTTTATTATCCTACATTTATAGTATGTTGGGAAAAAGTCCCAAATCTTATTCATGTTAAACAGTGTTTACTTTTCCTTTCAGGAAATTCAAACAATGCAACTGAATAAAACACAAATCTGCCTTCTGATGTTACCCACTACAGAGAAAAAGGAATGCAAATATATTTAAACATATATGAACTTTTATATTTAATTTTTTGGCCACATATGCCTTAATAATTAAAACACACACACACACACACACACACACACACACACACACACAAAGTTTCCATATGTTTTCTGTTCTTTCTTGGTCCCTTCTTGGCCAGTCAACTTTTTCAATTTTTTCCCTCTATGACTTGATTGTTTCATTTCAGTATTTTCATTTTAAATACAGTTTTTTTTTAAAGATTTTATTTATTTATTTGACAGAGAGAGAGAGATTACAAGTAGGCAGAGAGCCAGGCAGAGAGAGAGGGGGAAGTATGCGGGGCTAGATCTCAGGACCCTGAGATCATGACCTGAGCCAAAGGCAGAGGCTTTAACCCACTGAGCCACCCAGGCGCCCCTTTAATACAGTTTTTATGTTTAGCTATACTTTAACTTTTCCACGGGACAATTTGTTTTTTTACGCTCACTTTAAGATTTCAAAGTTAAACATTGAAAGGTATGGTATAGGTGGGACCACGTTTTCCCTCTTTCAGTGTTTCTGCCCACATGTACTCAAGAAGTCCATAACTAATAAAAAGTGAAACTTGACCGTTCTTCCATTTGCTTCTCACACCCACCCCCAAGAAGACTGACATAATTGGTTGGTGACAATGAGAAGAGAATCATTGCACTTGTTTGGCTTAAGTATACTTCTTCCCTCCCTCTTTCAGATCTGTTTACCTTGAGGGAGTGTGTGTTTTTTCCTAGGCTCCTCCGTAGCATAAATGTCTTCGGTTCAAGGCATGTGACCAGGAGCCTGCATTTCAGAGGTCCCAGCTCCAGGGCCTAATGGATATAGGAGGGATAAATGTGTCTGTTCTGAAGACCTCAACTCTCCTCTGGAGGACTAGTTCTTATCCGGGAGAAGTGAGTTAAAAAAAGAAAGACTTTAATTCTGGTTATAGATCAAGCTGCATTCTTTAATCCAATATTACCAATAATAAAACTAATATTTTAATGATGTTTAAATGTCTTTTTGACTAAACATGTATCTGACTGATCATCATTCCTATTCTCAGTCATTTCAGTACATGGAGAAGAGTGAAGAGTTGGGATGAATAATCATTCTCATATCAGAACAGTGGATAGAATCTGAGTAGGTGAATATAAGGAAGGAGGTGTTTTAGATGCAGGGCATGATGTGAGTAGAAGTGTGTAGAATGTACAGTACGTATACATAAAAACATACACACAAACACAATCTGCAGTATGTGTTTGTGAACAATATGTCCTTTATGGCTGAAGCTTAGGACTTTTTTTTTTTTTTTTTTTGGTTTCAATGGAAAAATACATTGGATAAAATAGAATGGGAACAGATGTTATTTTATATTCTTTACAAGATAGGACCATGGAAGCTTTTTAATTGACATGGTCAGATGCTAAAAGGATAAAAAAAGTATGAGTGGTGTGAAAGAAAGTCTAGAAACAGTAATAGGAATAATAAGAGAAGGTTGGAGGGAAGAAAAACAGGAGAAAATTATTGCTTGATTGATTAAGTAACTCAAGGCTCAGAGAGCTTGAGTAACTTTTCCAGATCAGGCTGAATCAGAAGATCATGCTCTTCATCTCTAAAGGGAAACTATATCTTTATTTGCAACACTTCTGACACCAAATGTGTTTATTTTCCATACCAACAAACTCCAATTCTCTGTGGACACCAAATGCGTGTCCTACTTTTTAATTCATTCTGAAACTAACAACCCAGAATTGGCACAGGCACACAGGTTAAGTGGTCAGTCCCACAAGACTCCCCCTCACCCCCCTCCCTTTAGTTGCCAGTCACAATAGTGGATCTCTAGGTTACTCATACTTCTGTCTAACTTGGCTACAATTGGGGATTCCCATGATCCCTTCCTTAGTTTCTCTAATTTGCTGTAATGGCTCACAGAACTCAGGGAAATACTTTACTTACTATTACTGTTTTATTATAAAGGATATATATATATATGTTTTTTAAAGATTTTATTTATTTATTTGACATAGAGGAGAGAGATCACAAGTTGGCAGAGAGGCAGGCAGAGAGAGGGGGGCGAAGCAGACTCCCCACTGAGCAGAGAGCCCGATGCGGGGCTCGATCCCAGGACCCCCGAGACCATGACCTAAATCGAAGGCAGAGGCTTTAACCCACTGAGCCACCCAGGTGCTCCTATAAAGGATATTTTAAAGGATACAAATAAACAGTCGGATGATGAAGTACATAGTGCAAGGTCTGGAAGGGTCCTGAATGCAAAAGCTTCTGCCCTTGTGGAATCTGGGGTGCGCCGCTCTCCTGGCACATGGTTGCATTCACGATCCTGGAGTCTCTCTGAATCTCCTTATTTAGAATCGTTTATGGAGGTTCCATTACTTAGGCACGATTGATTAAATCATCAGCTGTTAGGTGAGTAACTTGATCCCCAGCCTCGTTTACCTTTCTGGAGATCTGAGGTGGGGCTAAAAGCAAGTTCCAATCCTCTAATCTCACCAGTCAGTTCCTTTGGTAACCAGCCCCCATCCTCCAAAAGTCACTTCATTAGCACAAATGCAGGTATGTTTGAAAGGGAAGTATGAATAATAAAGAATGCTCTCTTTATCCTTAGCGGTCAAAAAATTCCAAGCGTTTTAAAAGTTCTTTGTCAAGAAGCAGAGATGAAGACCAAATATATATTTCTTATGCCACAGTGGTGAGGGAACAGAAGGGAAGCTGAGGACAAAGCAGAAGCTGACACACTGTGACCTCCCCCCACTCCCTACTCCTCGGTAGGACTATGTAACATTCTCCCAGGAATCTCGCAACTATGTTAATGTTGATACCTTGTTAGAGGGGAAAAACAATCTTTACCTGACAGTGGCAAGGCCTCAGGTATCTTGTAGGTCCTCTTTAGCATATGAAAGTTCTATTGAAACCTCTCTTTTTCCTTACCTCCCCCACCCCCACAGTATATAGTCAGCAACCCCTCAGGACCCCAGTGCAGAAGCTCTTTCTGGCCACGGGTCCTGTCCCCGTGCTTTAATAAACCACCATTTTGCACCAAAGATGTCTCAAGAATTCTTCCTTGGTCGTCCGCTCCGGACCCCACCCCCACCGAACCTCACTTATATTCTAAAACTTCATCAGTGGCACAACCTTTATATGACAATCATATTTTTAGAAGAAGGTGATTTCCATGTGAGGGGCCTGCAACACTGCAGAGAAACCCAGCAAGCTGTTGGGAATGTAGGCTTCGGTGCTCAGTTTGGCAGTTATCTGTGGAGAAGTGAGAGTAAAACTATGATAGTGGTCGAGATCGTCAAGATGATCTCTCAAGAATGTCTGTCTGCAAAGTGAGCTGAGAGGAAAAATGCCGATGTGAGGAATTTAGGGAATGCCTACATGAAAGGGCCAGGAGGAATACTCACAATTTCTTGGGGAATTTCTAGTGATTTAGTCCAGGAATCACTAAATCACTGCATCGATTATATCTAATATCATAGAAGATTAAAAAAAGTATTTTTTTTAGTTCCAGAGAAAACTTACTTGAGATTAAGAAATTATTGGAGATACACTTATGATAAACCTGTGCATTTATAGAATTACTAGAAGTATATTTAGTTATACAAAATTTATATATAATTTCATCATGACCACTGGCATGGTGGTGTTGCAATTTGAAAATTGCCATACCAGTGACAAATTTATTTACTCAACTTATTCTTTGACTAGCTCATGAGTCCTTAATTATGAACTATTTATTGATTTCATACTCTGCTCAAGACAAGAAATCTATATACTGATGAAAAGTAAAATTTCAAAGGTACTATTAATCAATAACTTACAAACTCCTGCCTATTTTTTAAATGTCAAGTTTCTCAAGATATGCCTAACCAAATGCTTGTCTGACCACAACTCCTGGGATGGAGTGTGTGTGACATTAATGTAAAGAAGTTAAATTGTGTATTATGGACTCAACTATGTCCCCTTTCCTCAAATCCATATGTTGAAGCTACAACTACATTTGGAGATAAGATCTTTAAAGAAGTGAATAGGTGAAAATGAGGCCTTAGGTATGAAGCCCTAATTCGGTATGATTGACGTCCTTGTAAGAGGAGAGAGAGACACCAGGCACTCCTGCACAGAGAGTCGCCCGCATAAAGAGTACAAGCTAAGGAGGCATCAGAAGAGCCAACCTTGCTGGTGTCTTGACCTTGGACTTCCAGTGCCGCTTCCTCACTGCGCAAGGGAGAAGAATGAGGCACGAGCAAGTCAGCTGAAAGCGAGAGGGAGCAGGGGAAGACAGCTGAAAGGACTGCCGCCCCGAACAACTCCTCAGTCCCGTATTTATTAGATACAAGATAACAACCAACAAAGGAGAAAAAGATTATACATTAGTTAGAGGTCTTATAGTTAAAGGAGAAGGAATGTGAGTCATACGTTGATCACGAGTCTTATAGATATGCAAGAAGAAGAGAAGGGTGTGCCTGGTCAATCAGCATGGAATTCATTGTAGAATGAGCACACAAATGGATAACCCCAACAGCAAGCTTTCTTGGAGGCAGGGGAGATAACGAAAAAGGGAAGCAGGCGGTGTTCCGCCCTGAGCGGGCCAGGCCTCCCCAGCTGCTCGGCTTCAAGGACGCATATCATCCCGTCCACCTGAGGCCTGCTGCGAGTGCATGTTTTTCTCAAGGTTATCTTTAAGCATGCTTGCACACCAACACAACTCCTCATAGTTATATTTTAAGCAGTATATTATTCTGAGGGATGGTTACATTCCAGCTTCCAGAACTGTGTGAAAATAAATTTCTGCATTTAAGCCACCTAGTCTGTGGCATTTTGTTATGGTAGTCCCAGCAAACAAATATACTATGAAACTAGGAACTTACCTTTACAGCTATCCAGCTGATATTAGAGGGGATTTTCAACAAATGTCGGTTAGATTCTGACAAAATAGACCAGCCTCTTGAAAAATTCACACTGAAATATAGGCTTTGTGATTCACTGGGTGGAGGAGATGGGCAGCACCAAGTCTCTGACCAATTATATTGGTTTTGATTATTGAAGCGGGGCAGAAACCATATTAATATTTAATTGTGAAATAGCTTGCCTTTGGTGCATAGGGAAAAAAAAAAGGCCATTAGAAAGACTTTGACTTCTCTCTTCTGATTTTATATATCTATGGTGATAGGCAAGGCCATTTTGAAATAATGAACATATAAAATGCAAACCACCCACATTTATCCTTTCACAAGGACTTGTAAAGATGCCTGAAAAGCACACAAAAATGCTCCTTTTAATGTTTTTAGGAGGATAGCTTAAGGTTGTTTTCAAAGTTTCAAGATCCAAATGCAAAGGACTCCACTTCTTTACAAGTGGTTTAATCCCGTGGGTAGTGTGGTTATAATCCAGATGACTCTCTTGAGGGGCACAGAGAAGCAATGCCAATTTTTTTGTGTGTTGAAAGGACCATAAAGGAAAAACAGACCATACTTTGTGGGTTGATAAATAGCTCAACACACACAGCCAGAAGAATGAACACTATGCACATTGCACAGCTAACTTTTTTTTTTTAAGGCAGAAATGAGGGAGAAGAGTACTGGATTTTATTTCTTTGCCTGACCCCTCACTTGGTGAGATGGCAAGGAGGATAAAAAGGATATGTCAGAATTTAAAATGTGACATTGAAAGAAAAAGTTTAAATATGATAAATATCTAGGTATGGGGCTTAATTTACTTTTTTTTTTTTTTCAATTTCTGTTTTAAAATGAAAAAATTGAACGTGGCTTCAGAAATTATTAAAAGCAAAACTTTGGTGGTCTCCTTTAGACATGTGAAAGGAAAAGTGCGGTAGAAACAAAAGCTGAAAGTTCACTTTGCTTGGGTTGATTTTATACATGATAGATGACTTTGGGAAGGTTCCATTTGCAAAAGAGCTCACTCTAATAGTGAGTAGGAAGTGCCGGATAGGGAAATTTATAGATACTAAAAGTATACCAGTTGCATGTGAAAGCCTCAGTCACGAATTCTCTGAGGCTTTCAAGATTATTCACACGCAAACCTTTCCACTCTTCCTCTTTTATCTTATCTTCCTTTTTGTTGCTGTCGTTGCTATGTGAGGCATTCATTAATAGTAAGGGAACATACACTCCTAATAGACATGATCTTTGTAACCCTGGGAAAAGATCAGTGATGATACTGTTTTCCCTCTTATCCTCAAGAATTGTCTGTTCTAGATTGGGCTGAATGAAATTTTTATTTTCTCACATAAGTAAAAACACTGTTTCTTAAACGCATCAAAGCAATTTGAACTGGATCATATCATAATTTATTTTATCAAACAGATTTTAATTTTTCCAGATTTAAAAAATTTCCAGATTATTCAAAATTTTATGTGCCAAATTCTGCCCTCAATTAGGCACATGTAGCTAACTGCACACACATAACTGAGGGCAGAGTCTGGCATTGGGAGTTGAAAGTCTCTGAAGCTCTGAATTTTTTTCTTGGAAAAGCACAGACTTTAATCTATGAATTAAAAAAAAAAAAACTTCAAAATTGTTGACATCACTTTTCCAAAGTTGCTTTCAAGCACTGATTAGTTAATTCACCACACCCTGGTGTAATCACTCTTTATTATATCTTTTTGCAATGAGACAATAGTCATACAAATGACCTTTTTATTTGCTTGCAGCCATGCAAGCAAGACTGTGATAAAATTAAGGTTAAAAGTTAGCATTCTAAGTCTGTGCTCCATGATGATAGCTAGAACTATGCATTAACATTGCATAATTGTGTAATAAATTTGTTGTTTTCTTGATTGTTGCCTCTTTTACTATTCAAAATAATAATGGCTTTATTATACTTTTTCCAAACTATAAAGCTAATATTGGAAATAATGTCAGCAATACAGAAAGGTATAGGGAATAAGATAATCACTTGAATTCTTACCACTATGAAGGGGCCATTTATATTTTGTTGCATATTCTTTTAGGAATGTCATCTGACTTTTTCTCTAATTCAATATTGATAGAATAATAGTCATATTATTGTAACCAGCTTTTTTCACTAGGGAAATATTGGAAATCTTTTTACATGAAGGAATACAGATACCTCTTTTAAGGCCTACATACTATCTTATTGGACCAGCAAATCTCCAGCCAATCATTTCACAAAAAGAAAGTTCATTGCTGTGAACTTTGTCATTATGAACTTCATTATGAACTCATTTGTTTATTGTGATAAATAACTGGAACTCTGTTCTCTTTTAGCTATGTCAAAGATCCCAGATTTCCACCAAATCTATTTGTTCTTTTTAAAAACTACCATTTTGAGTTACATGTCCTTAGAATTATACTCAGACATGAAACTTAAGAATGTCGTGGCAATGTAAAATGTGAATAATATAGGTATGTGAAGTCCTCAGAAAATTGTTGAATGTATCTTGTCGTCTCTTATTCCCCATCTTTAATCTGATGATCTTCTAAAAATGTTCAAACTGATATGGATTTTGAGTTCTATCTCCATTTCTTTTTCTTACCAATTCTTAGGAGGTTAGAGTAAGCAGGGGAATGGAAAAGCTTGGGTAATCTATACTTCAAGTATTCAATTGCTAAATACTAAATTTACAGTGGAGTTCTTATGCTTAGATGAATAGTGTTTGAAAAATTGAGAGAAGCTCCGTACAGGGTCTGTACATTACCATTCTATTCTTTGTTCCTCCCACTCTTCATCTCCTAAAACCTTTCCAATCTACTGCCCTCATAAAAACTCAGATGCATTAACAGCCTCATTTTCTTCACCCTTTAGATCTTATTCTCTGTTGCCTACTCAAGGACATTGCTCTACCAATATCCCTTTCTCCCTCCCTCATCATCAAATTTTTCTTTTCTACTGAATTTTTCTAATGAGTATATAAATATACAAATTTTTCTTTTACTTTAAAATATTCCTCTTCACCCATTTTCTGCTGTGGTGTAGTGTGTGTGTGTGTGTGTGTGTGTGTGTGTGTCTTTCAAAGAATTTATTATCTTTGAACATCCTTTGACTTAAAATATATTTATTGTTTGCTTTCTCTAACCGCATTAGAATATTATTTTTGAATATATCCTTGAGGGCAGAAATCCTTGTTGTGAGTGGTGGAACTGTGGGTAAATATCTCATTATTAAAATTATAAATGAAATAGCTAACTAAATAACTCAAACTTGAATATATTAATGACGAGAATATGTCATGCACAATAGATTTGGTTAATTCAATTCTATGCACATGAAATTAAAAAAAAAAAGACAAACCAGAATGAAAGGGAAGAATACTGGGAAGAGAAAAAACATAGTGTAAACTTAGTGTTTTTAGTTTATGAATTTTCCTCCTCTTAAAAAGATTTTGGGAAAGCAATGAAGAGGCTACAAATGTTGCTGTTTGAATCTTGACTAAGGTTGGTTAAGGATTATGCTAATACCGGGCTATAAAGGGAGAATTTTTCGGCTTTGAAATATAAATGTATACATCATTGGCCCATCCCATTAATGCTTCTGAAATTTCCCTTCAGCTGTAGCTGATTAGCAACTAAAAATGTCAAGATTTATTTTGAGAATATTGGAGACTACTCTAGGGCCTTGAAACAATTAGTTGCTCAAGGCCTCATTAAGAAAGAGAGCATATATATATAAAGCTATAAGACTTGGCTAGTCAAGAAAGCAAAATGCTTTTGAGCATTTTATTCAGTGAGGTAAATTAGTGTGCTTTGTTTCAACTGGTTAACCAAATGTTGAAAGTATGGCAGACTTTGGAAGGAATGACAATTTCTCTAGTTGGGGGGAGGCTGGGTGGTGAAATGTCACACCCATATAAAGTTATTTTGTTGCAAAAACTAGTTGCTATGTCTACTGATTTTGATGCCAGTTATTTGTAATAAAAAAAGAGTAGTTTTTGAGTGCTTATTTTAAAAATATTGTTTAATTTCAGCATTTGATGAAGCAGCTAATGATTGAAAGTAAGAAATCTTGAGGGATATTAGTTTAAATGTTGGCTATAGAACAAGAGAAAATATTTAGGTATTTAGGTATACAACAAATGAGGGTAAAATTCTTTTTAAAACTTTAAACGTAAGGCAGTTTTGAATACCATTGGTTGCGGTTTGTGAGGACCCCAAGTAAAACAACCCTCTTCTCCTTTGTAAGGATAGACAAAGGAATCATATTGATGGAAATCAGAATCCAGCTTTATTACTAATCAAAAGCTGCTCTGATGACTGCATTTAGATGTACACCCACACTTGTCACTTGTTTTCCTAACACTTCGCTTTGATTAGACACACTTAGTCATCAGGCATCAAGTGTATGGTGATTGCAGACCTCCCTCAAAGCCCGGATGTTTACCACTTGATATTGGTCAGAACTTAAGGCAGGGATCTTGGATAGATGGCTCCAGAAAGAGAGAAAAAGAGGAAAAGCCTGTAGTAAACTTGCTCAGTGATTTTTCCCACATCCACCAATTGGACCGACTGAATCTTCTTTCACAGGGAGGGCTAAGTTGGGATAGAAAGATTGAAGGTTTTTTAAAGGCTAAAACCTCCCTGGCTGGAAACAGGAGGAATGGAGAATATACTCCTCTACCCATCCCCTCACCCCCAAGAAAACGCTACTCATGATGTATGTGTGATCTATTTATGCCATGTGTTTCAAAATGTGTGTGTTAGTGGGAAGAGGAGAATGGGGATTATTGTATTTCAAAATTTCCACTGCTATTTTTCAAATAATTACACAGAGAGTTGCAAATCACATACTCACACATAGTTGGAATATACACTGCTATGAATTAATGTTCATGAGTTGATGGCTCAGCCATGGGTGTAAGAGAAAGAGGGAAATGCACTAGTACTTTTATTAATGAGCAGAGACCAGAATGTTGGTAAAATTTTCAGCCTCCGCTGAAGACAGCATTGCTGCCATCTGCTGGACTGTGAGTAGGTGTAACCCGGCAGGAAGGAGTCTATTGTATTTTTCTCCCTCCCACTTCCTAGCCTTTATGCTGGATGTCAAGGTGGGGGCATCTAAAGATAGCAGCTCATGGTCTCTGCCTTCAGGGAGCTGCGGATTTAACAGGGGAGAGAGACCTCACTCAGGAGACTATGATAAGTGTGGCCCTAATGGAAGAGCCATGAGATGGTGGAATCCACTGCCATATGAAGTAAAGATTTACAGAAGAGGGGACCTGACTTTATGCTGGAAGCAAATAAAGGTAGGGTTTGGCAGGGAGAGATGAAGACAGGGAAATTCTAAGTGGGCACTGCTCCAAAGAGCTTAATTCTACTGGTTCATGAAGAGTCTAATGAAAGTTCCTACTCTTCTTAGGAATAATCTCTTTCCCTTATTTCTCTTTTATGATCAGCCTCTCCCTAGTGTGTAATTGTTCTCAATCATTTAGTATTCCTAATCAGAAGAAATGGCTCTCTAATAATTGAAGTTATGGGTATGCTATAACCAGTATAACATGTCCCTCCCTCACAATGCCCCAGCTGGGTTATCTCCCATGTTCTGCCCTGAAAATAACAGGAAACTTCATTTCAATGAATTTCTTTGGTCTGTGGTTTACCATAGCATAAGTTTATGAGGTTGAGCTTTACAATTTCCATTTTAATCAGATATTATTTTTGCCCTAAGCAAACTCTAAATGCCACAAATAAAGCTTTCACCAATTTAGAAACCGTCTATAACTCATAAGTGTAATTAGGTTTAAGATGATGCTAAGATTTCACACAATCCTTGTTCAACACTTGTGATTTTTTATACTCCGTGTCTCTAGTCCCTGAAAAGTGGTCAGTGGGATGTTTCCCTATTGTAAACGGTGGTATGTTAAGGACCCAGCAAATTAAAAAGTAATAACTTCTGATTTGGCAACAGCAGAATAAAATGTAGATAACTGAGACCTTTGTCAACATTAAGTTTGACACGTGATAGATGGAACTTTCAGGTTGCAGATATGAATGTATGGAGGAACTGTTCCATCTGAATTTCATTTGACTTTCCTGTGGTCGTCAAAATGGGTTTCTTTCAACCTTTGTGTCAGTGGAAGTTGGTTTGTATGGGACTTGAGTGATAAAACTGTCAAATACAACAAAGTTTGTGATTCCATTGGGGCCTATCATAAAAATCAGAATTGAAACCTGCCAAACGTAGTGAAATTGACTGATTCTGGAGCAAGGGCTTATTGCATAGATTTGGAAAATGTCTGCATATATGTTTAAAAAAACCTTTTGTTTTAAATATGTTTGTGTTTAAGACTCTTTCAGTGAAGGATTTGTGACAGTAAATAAATACAATGGAAAACAAGTTTAAACAAATGTTTTAAATTTATTTATCCACTTTAGTGTTTAAAATATTCTCCACCCAAAGCTACATTTTCTTCCACCACAATCTCTTTTTTTTAAATCCAAATGTTCTTAACATTAAGTTAGAAGATATGTAAAGCCAGGCCAAGGAAGATGAGACAAAACTATAAAGTCAGTTAGAAAGTGTAAGGAAATGAACCAAACTAGAAGAAATGCCAGCATCCAGGACAGTATGGGAAAACTAGACAAAGCTTTGGAGAAGTAATAAACTAAAAGTGATGACTTCTTCCTGTCGAGCCACTAAGAGGCATAATATTATCCCCCCCCCCTTGGGTATCTTACAGTTTATCTGAGGAGATACAGCCTTTTCAGATGTAAATAAATGATAATGTAAAATGACAGGCACTGGGTGGTGTAGGCAGCAGATGTACATTAAAGGCTAATGTAGTTGAGAAGGGATTGTGAAGAAGATCGGGCTTAATTTAGATCTTCCTCCCTCTCTCTCAATTTTTATTTTTAAATTATGAAATATTATAAATATGGGAATTGAATAATAGTGCTTACACGGAACAGATACTAATTATCTCACAATTGCTACCATTTATTAAATACTATGTGTCAGGCATTGTGGTCAAGTGCTTTGTATGCTCAATCTTTGCAATTTTTCTATGACTTAAATACTATTTTCCCCCCAAATTACAACTGGCAACTTCAGAGAGGTTGAACAGGGTATCCAAAGTCACATAGCTCCTACATGGCAGAGCCCAGACTCAAAGCAAAACCTGTTTGATATGAAAGCCCAAACTCTAAACCATGGAATTAGTGCTGACATAGAGCTAATGATCAGTTATCTTCATGTTGTGATGACAGTCAAGGTTATGGCACCAAGAATTTCCTTCCTAACATGAAGCATATGTTAGTTTGAAAAGGAATTCCCCAAAATGGTAATGGCGAAAACTAGTTAACAAACACAGAAGAATGTTTATCACATAATGTCAAATGTGAAAAGAATAATATAATAAAAGTGTTCACTGTGTTTGCAATTATGTCAAAACTATGTATGCTATAGATGAAACTCTGAAAGAGAAATTTAAAAGGAAAATAGTATTGTTGAAATGATCAGAGTCATAGATAGCTAAGTTTTTCTTTAAAAATCTCTTCTAGTGTTGAAATTTTGTCATTAATATTTTTAAAATTAGATCAGAAAAATTAAAACTATTAAAATAATCCAATGAGAGAAACTTCAACTTGGTGCTGGAAAGAAATCATTCTCAAAATTCAAAATTATAACTTGTTTTAAAACATGAAATCAGTTTAGGAGTTCAGGAAATAAATGAAATTCTCTAGCAGATAGTTTAGTTCATGAATACTTCAATTATTTCACTAGAAAATAATTATTTTTCCTCTTCAGAAATTTGCATTAAAGTTGCCGTTTCAGTAGATGAGAACATTTATAGAATAGGATCTCATATTACTTCCTCCCTCTTCCCACACCTCACTCTGTGTCCCATCCTGCTCCATTTTGACCAACAAGATTCTTGTGTTTTGTTGAGTTCTTGTCCACCACACCCTTTGTCTGAGAAACTGAACCTGATCTCTAGGACTCACAAAGGAACAAGAACTTTCCAAAGGAAGAAGGAAATTATATGAGTTTATTTTTTTAGGTCTTAACAGTTTCTTGAGCGTGAGAACTGATTGATGAAGTCTGGGTATGGTTCAAAGATCTCAATAAAGCTAGAGCTCAAACTTGTAGGTAGTGATAATTAGTGATAATTTACTGTTTTGTCTTGTTTTCATTTGTTTTTCTGTTGGGATAGTGAAAAATTGTAAATTCTCTTATCCTACTCTTCTTAACTGACCTACAAAATTAAGGGCTGCTCTCTATTCCCTCTGCAAATGTACTGACTCACACTTACTTCATTGAGAAGGTCCAAGTACCATTTACACTCTAGTATAGCTCCTCATTTCTTTCTCATTCATCAACAGCCAAATATGTACATGTAAGTAGTACCTATTGTTGAAATTTTATAGTTTAATAAATATGACATACATTGATGAAATATTACTGCAAAGGAAATGAAAGTTGAAGAAAACTAAGTTGAATACTTTGAAAAACTTAAAGGTATGTGGATAAAAGGAATGATGATGACTTATTTGTGGGATAGATGGATTTCTAAAGATCCTTTAGAAGGATTACGTACTCAGATTGCATTTCAAGTTTAAGTTTTTGCTCTATTTTAAAGAAACCCAAACTGAAAATTTTAGAAGGAGTGCAAGAAAACCATTTTTTGCCAGTCAAAGGAAGTCCAGACTCTACATAAAGAGATTGGCCAGTGAATGTTGAAGGTATATAGAATCTTTAAGGTATACGTATTTTATTATGATTCTCCAAAGTAACTGACTTTTTAGAAAATTATTAACCAGCCAATTGCCAATTCAGTTAAATTTGTTGTTTTTCTTTTAGAATAAAAAATGGAATGTTTCTTATTTTTAGAAGACTATTTTCATGTTCTATGTATTTTTTTGTGTATGCAGTGTTCAAAAATCTCTATGCGTGTATAAAAAGATGCCAAAATAATGTTTTGTCATTATTAAGGATGAATATTTATGTAAGGTGAACTTGGTGTGATTTATGACTCTCTTCTTTAAACTCTTCTGCATCATATAACTTTATACTACCACAAATACTACTAAATAATAATAAAAATGATAACCGACTTTTCTTGAGCACTTGACAAATGCCCAACATTTTTAATTCTATCGACCATCAAAATAACTGTTATTTTCTCCATCTTATAGATGAGGAAACTGAACATTTAGAATATTTCACCAAAACAACCAAATAATTACTCTGCAAAAAGAAGTGGTGAATTTATGTAATATGTAAGAGTCTTATAACACATGAATGCATTGAATATATGAAATTAGAGCTTTCAGCATAACTTCATTCTGTTACTGCAACTGTGCATCTATTATTGTTACCTCTGGGAAGTAGCTTCTTAGAAAAATTGAACTATCTAGCCAAAAATATAATAGGATTTTTCATAAGTCATTCTATTTTTCTTTATTTTCTTTTCCTTCCTTTCTCAAAGTGTAACCACTACCAGTTTTGCCCATCCCCTCCTGAAAAAAGGTGTTCTGAGGCATTAGAATGATTTTCATGACACATTTTCAGAAAAATCCAGTACTTGACTTCAGAGTCCAAGAGAGTACATTTTCTTATAGTTATATTGAGCTGTACAATTCCAGAAGGCACTGAAGCATCAACTGTTTGATAAACAAGTATATCTTAGCACTAGGTACAAAATGCGAGTAAGACATTTGCTATTTTTCTACAAGTCAAGAATTCCTCCAGCATGCCTTTAAGACTAAAATTTCCAGTTTCTACTAACCATAAATCCCTTTTGAAAGTTCAGGATTAGCCTACAAGTTTGTGTTATCAGGTATGCAGCACTGGAATCTATTGTGCATAGCTGCAACTCTGCACAGCTCAATACTGGACAACTCTGCACAGCTCAATACTGGACAAGAAGAATGGCATGTCAATATCTAATTTTGATACTCAAAGTTATGTGCCATTGTAGGCTTCAAATTGTATGATACCTCTACACAGATGTGACTGATATTGAAAGCTCTCTTTCATCCACATCTGCAGAAGATCCAACAATAAGAATTTAAAGGATTTGAGAAAGAGAACTTGGTGCCACATGAGACTTAAGCAAATCAGATGAAGAAAAATCACTAGGACCATGGGTATACTATTTGACACCTCCTAGATGTTACTTCAGATTCTCAGTTTACCTGGTCTGGAGACGTTGACCCTTTATTCAGCTCCAGCTGCTGCTGAGGAGACCCACTCTCCATGGAAGTCTGGGCACTTCCATTGTCTGACTCCTCAAAGGCATATTGGAACTCCTTATGTGCAAACATTGACCAGTAGAAAATGTGGAACAGACATTAAAAGTCCCTCTCCATTTTCCCTTTCTATATCCATTGTGGAGCATAGTATTGTTACTCTATAGTTTGTCTGTTGATGCCCCAAGTAACAGAGGGAAAGTTTGTATCTACTAATGAAGCACAGACTTCTGGGTAATGCACTATCTTTTGTTTCTGTTCTTCCTTGCCTTATTTTGCTACTTTGGCATTTTCCCATAAAGCATCAGTGCTCAAGTTTTGCTTCAGGCTCTATTTTCTAGGAAACCCGGGCTAAACAGATAGTCCAGCGAAGATTCTTAGAGCTGAATGATGGATAAGATTTGTGTTTTTCTCATTTTCTCAACATGTTTTTCATGTTCAACAACAGAAATGAGAAAGAAGAGAGGAGAGAACAGGTTTTTAGTCAGTACTGATTCTGGGTTGGTCACTCTGCTGGTGGTTTTACATATATATTTTATACACTTGAAACTATCTTACAATTTAAGTAACTTTATCCCTATTTTACAGGTGAGGAAACTGACGCCCAAAAAGGTTTTGCGGTATGTGTAAATTTGTACAGCTATTAAGTGAAGGCATTGGGATTGAAAGCTAGGCTTATCTGCTTCCAATAGCACATGTCTTTCTCTTTAACCAGTCAATCTGTTTAGATCAATAATGTTTAGATCAGGTATGTTGTGCCAGAAAGGATTTTAAGTGACATATAGGCATAAATAATAATGATAAAATAACATCTCTATCAAAACTTATGGAGAAGTTACAAGGCAAACATGATTTTAAATCTGGATGCCACTCTGCTTGAACTTAATGTTACTTTCTGCCTTTTTAAGGTGAAAGAGTTAGTCTTTGCTAAGAGTAATAGAGTTGGACTTCTAGTTGCTATAACTGTCTCACAAAACTTGTGTATTTATGATCCAGTGTGTAGCTTCACCAGCATGGTCTTGGCATTTGAAAGAGAGAGATTTCTTCCAAGATAACTTGACAACTGCAATACTTATAGACTTATTTAACATTTTTTGGTGTTGTTGTTTTGCTATTATCTTCAAATCAGAAAGTAAAGAAAACTCTAGTATTCTTCCCTGGTGAAGAGTCACCTTATATCATACTAATATGATTTTAATTCAGATTAATCCTGGATAAAAGATACATTTTTGATGTAAAAGGGGTATTATGCACTCAGTGAAATGAATATTATGCATCACAGGGGTTCCCTAGTTCAGTGCTAATATAGAGAGCTTCCTCTGGGTGCCTGGCTGGCTCAGTCGGCAGAGCATGCAACTCATAATCTCAGAGTTGTGAGTTCAAGCCCCATGTTGGATGTAGAGATGACTTAAAAATAAAAAATCTTGAGAGCTTCCTTTGACTTCTTGTTAAATATTTGGTCATTTGAAGGTCTTGTGGTTTTAATATGCAGCATTTTAAGATGGGGTTGCATAGAACTGATTAAACAATGCTTGCCTTACTTACCATTTACCCATTTCCTTTCTAAAGTCAATCCAGGGGTTAATTTAAGTAATGCACAATGCCCCATAATTTTTCCTGAAATATATTGTCTTATTTATGAACTTACATTCAAAAGAGCAAAAGCACTTAAAAGAATTTATTCCCGATAGTCTTTATGGAAGGTGCAAAGTCATAAATTAACAATAAGCATGCTCTAGAGAAATACTATAATCATGCGAGGGATTTCCATGCTATATTATCTGTCCTTCCTTGGCCAAATCTTGCAAAATTTGTCTTTGTGAGAAAGATTAACAGATGTATTTGAATGAATCTTCCTTTTGGAATAGCATGGGATCAGGATCAGTCTTTTCATTTAGAATGTTTTGTGTGACATTTTCTTTCTCTCTTTGGGAAATGAAATAATTTATATTGAGCTTACACTCACAATGATTCATTATCCTTCTTTCAAGTTATGGAAGTTAGGAGAAGCTGTGAATTACTGAAAAAGTTTAGAAAAGGGTACGCACATTGTGAATAGATATCTGTAGTTCACATTCTTTAGGGAAAAAAGGAGGTATTAGTGAAAAATCTGATTTAAGATGTTCTAAACATTAAAAAATATTGCTAAAAAAATAAAAAATATTGCTGAATTTCAACATTTCAATGGACATTTGTGATATCTTACATTCCTGATTAGATTTTAATCTAATTCTCTAATGCCAATTTTTGAAATAGAAAGTCAAAAAGGCAACTTTTATGTGTACCCTGAGACCTATGCTCTCATTCTAATTTTCAAAGATCTAGGAGAAAAAGGTAAAGAGATTACATGTGGAATATATAAAATAAGCCTTTTTTCCCTCTGCCTTCTCATGCATACAGCTATTCTTGTCTCCTTAACTATCCCCCAGTGATATAGGTGTCAGATCACATTCTATACTAGATGTTCCTAGACCTAATCCTTACAAGTTCTCTTGTTTCCTGCCCAAACACTGCTTATAACCCCTCATTTGACTCTACAACTATCTATAAAACATAAGCCATGTAATTATTTTAAAAGAGATTTCTAATTTTCTTATAGGGAAAATATGTTAAAGTAAGTGTGGGGGGTATGATTATTTGAAGTTTTATCAAATGTGCTTACAGTTCTCTGTACTTTTCTTACACCTTTTAGTATTTCTCCCATACAGTCAGAAGTGTTCATCTCAGTTGAGAAATGTGGAGGAGAAAAAAAAAAATTAAGTTCTCAAAACTTAATTTTTGAATTGCAAAAGTTTAGTTCCAAAAATACTCAGGAAATATAAAATCCATGATGCTATAAAATAAAATCCTTTTTTCTACACTAAAAAACATTCCCCAGGACAAGGGGTAGAGATGGGACAATTAGGGAGAATAAATCATTTTCTGCTGACAGATTACATTGGAAGTGTTCTGCTGTATTCCAGGAGGAGGAGAAAGGTATTAGAAATCCTCAGATAAGTTGGAATATCTGAAAGCAGAAGGGTCTTATGTGATCACCTTCCTCAAACTATCCCAGGTAGAGCCTGGGAGAATGGAAACATTGTGGAGGGCAGATTTTTCTGAATTAGCCTAAAAGATTCCCTCAGACTTAGAGATGATGGGAACAGTAGAATATTTCTCATGTGGCAAAGATGGCCAGCAGTCACCTGAGTAAATCAGTATAAGGAAAAAAGATGGGAATGAGTATTCCTTAATGGGTGAGATGGCAATATGAATATTTGATATCACCAGTGATCAGTTATATGAACACCTCCAATCCACACTGTGATATTATGGACTCAAATTTAGGTGTAACTCCAGGGGGAGGGTGATGAAGACTGAGGTTAAGTATCTGGAATTCAGTGGAATGGGACTCAAAAGAAATATTAAATTCAGTTATAGGAAAAAATAATGTAATTTTATTAATTTATTTCAGACTAGGAGCTATGGAATGAAATTTGTATCCATTCCACATAACACCAACCCCCTCCCCAAATTTTACCTCTTTAGACACTGGGCATCCGGCCTCCCAACCCTGTTTCCTAGCTTCAGGTGCTCTCAGCTGAACATTTTCTGAGTCCACAGGTTCCCAGCATGTTCTTCTATATGAGGAAAAGTGCAGACAGATCCATTGGCCAGGTATGGCAGGCTGGTTGGCCATCCCATGATTCTTGTGGTTTGTTTAAAATAAACTGGCACTGGGGGCGCCCGGGTGGCTCAGTAGGTTAAGTGTCTGCCTTCAGCTCAGGTCATGATGCTGGGGTCCTGGGATGGAGCCCCACATCGTTGGGCTCCCTGCTCAGTGGAAAGTCTGCTTCTCCCTCTCCTTCTGACCCTCTCCTTACTCGTGTTTTTTCTCTTTCTCTCAAATTAAAAAAAAAAATCTTTAAAGTAAACTGGAACTTAATATACAAAAAAGAAAAAAAGTTCAGAGGAAGGGAATAGTCACTAGATTATTGCAGTGAGTACTAATATTAAACACCACCAATTGTTTAATAAGTAAGTCTTCAAAAAAATTAAAAGCCCGTAATTTTAGCATATGCCAATGCCAATATCCATCCATGGGGTGATTTCAAGCTACCTAGGATGTATGTAGTAGATGTAAATATAGATGTAGATGGTTATATATATGGTCAGTTGAAGGGATGGATGATAGGTAGGTGGTGAGAAAGAATGGAAAGATAGATGTACAGATGGTTACCTAAATGGATGGGTGAGTAGGAAGGTGGATATATCAATATATGGAAGAAGATATTGGCAGATGGATGGATGGTTGGATGGGTGGGTGACTGAAGTAAGAATCTCTACAGCATTCTTAACCAGTGACCTCACTGATCTTAAGCTACCAGTTGTCACTGAATATGAAAATGAGAAGGATATATACAAAGTCATTTCTCACAATTTGGTAACTTCTAGTTCCAGCTGATCGTTAGCTCTTGTCCACTGTACATGAAAAAGATACTTTCCTTTCTCAGTGATTTACATGTTCAAATGTAGAGCTCTGCTTGTTTCACTGATAGGTGTAGGCTATTTCTGAAGCAAAGGAAGAGTCTGATATGAAGAATTAATTTTTGCAAGAACAATATCCTTCCAAGACTTTCAGGCACAGTCTTCTTCATCTGGAGGATAACTATTAATTTTATTTCCTTTCACACTTTTTTCTTCCAGAAACCACATTCAATAATAACGTTACACTGGGAGATTTCAGGAAGAAAGGGTGAGTAAGATTCACCCTGACAGGGTCTAAACTCAGGGTCAATGTAGCTGGAACATGCACAGAAATCACAAAGGTTAGGTTGAAACTACAGAACATGGGAGATGCTGCTGTATATCCAGTGCTTAAAGGAAAAATGATATAGATTCTATCCTAAAATATTAAAGGTCTAAACTTACCTAGAATTTATATTTATTAGGTTGTTTAACTATAAATAGAGACAATCAATATACTTAGATTTTATTTTAATTTTTTTATTGTATACTTACTCTGCCACTTTTCTAATTGTTTTGTATGTATTACTTAAGCAATTATCACAAAATATGATGCAGGTACTTTTATTATCATCTCCATGTTAGAGATGAGAAACTAAGGCTTAGAGAAGTTAAGTAACATGCCCAAGGATCACATCTTTCTGCTCTCTGTTCAATGATAAGAACAACTCCCCAGTGATAGAAACAATGGTGTTCACTCAATTTTCTTTGGAGGAAAGTTTCATAGGATAAGTTTTTGCTCATCAGTTTACTGTATCTTTTCCTGGTACATAGTGAGGTGTTCAATAAATACTTGTTGAGTGAATAAAGTAATCCCTTGCTTTATTCCGGCTTCACCCATTTTGATTATTTGACACGGTTGTTGTAGTTTATTATCCTTCTATCATTTTACTTGCTAGTCCATTGAACTGTAGTAGTTTTATCAACATTTACAAAAATTCATAATAAAGTTGTATTCTCAGAATTTGCAAAGTGAGTTTAAAATAAAAACAGACGAAAAAAATTAAACTATTTCCACCATGAAAGAATTCTATAGGTTATAGGAATGTGTTTTTTAATTACTACAGTTTTTGGATGGGATTATTTGATGAGAGTATGTAGCAGCTTGAAAGATGAGTGAAGATGAGAAAAAACAAATGGAATCCTCATAGTTTATTATTCCCTTTATACTTAGTGATCCCCAAATAGAGTATTAACATGTACATTTCAACATTCTCAATTTCTATGTCTTCTGTAAAGTTATAGTATTAAAGATTTATTTTTGATTCCTATGAAGTTAATGCAATTAGAGGAATCACTAAATATTATAGGAGAAAGAATTAACTTCATAACACCTAAAAAAAGAAATTATGTATAGATTAGGCAAGAGAAGGGATTCCCATGACCAATTCATACTGGTCCATTTATGTTGACCACATGTACGATAGTCAGCTCATTGAGTTTAACCACAAAGAGCTCAATAGACACTGATTTTAGAATATAGTCATGGGAAGTCAGAATATGAATCATGCCATCATATCAAATTGTACCCTGAAATCTGTGTCACTGTGTCTTCTTTTCCTCACACGTTGATGCAACAAAAGTCAACAGAATTTATTCCTTTATTTCTTTTCTAGCTGTTCTCCTGAAATAAGATGAATCATAAATTTAAAGCTAAATTCAAAGTCTACAAAGCATAAAATGGACTCAAAGTGTGAATAATTTCAAAACATTTCCGAATTATTCCATTTCTCACTGTTTTGCAACTCTCTGTCCCTAATAAAACTCTCCCTTCCTCTGCTCTGTAACCCTTTTCCATTTCTACTATGCAACTAAAGTTTAGGAATGGATGTTAAGTAAATGATACATTCTTTCTGTCTTTGCCTGGAACTTTCCATCATCTTTGCTGGTAAGCTGATTTCTGTTAACAAATCATGTCGATTGTATTTCAGATATCCAGAATAGAAGTTTTTTAATCCAGCATATGATTAACTACTGGATGCTATTTTCAGAAATTCTACATTTGTGTTGATATGTCTTGTCATCTGACTGAAATCCATTGCTATACTAATGACAAAATTGTTGGGGAAATTATAAGACTAATTCGAACAGTAAAATAAATGGCTCTTTAATTATTTTCAAATGGGAAATAGGCCTCAGATGTTTAATAGTTCAAATGAAAGTTATAGGACACCATTGATGATTTATTTCATGGACTAAATGATGCTAAGGTAACACATCATGCAACTTTAATCTCATCACCCTGTCTTTCAAGGAGTCTTGTCAACATAACATCATTCATATCAGTAATGCAACTTAAAATATGTGGAAAAAATGCTTTCATAAGTCATCCTGGCAGTAAAGTAACAAACTATTAGTCTATAATTTTATGGTAAATACTGATTGTCCAAGTTCATTTGAAAGGTTGACTATCCCTTCAAATGTGAATTAATATAGAGAAGGAGAACCTTTCATCTCAGGCCCTGAAGCCACGTTTAGGGGGAATATAGGAGTTATCCAAAGAAATAGGATATTTCTTATTTTCAATAAGAAATAAACAATGACTTATGAAGCTACTAAATGAAAGAAGTTAGAAAGACCCAAACTAGGAATCCACACACTTTTGTTTCCTATACTAATCAGATAATAATATTTTGTGTATGTATACGCATGGTACTTTGCTTAAAAATGATTAAATATGCATATGGAGCCTGGATGGCTCAGTTGGTTAAGCATCTGACTCGATTTCGGCTCAGGTCATGATCTCAGGGTCCTGGGATCAAGCCCTGAGTTGGACTCTGTGCTCAGTGGGGAGTCTGCTTGAGGATTCCTCTCCCTCTCCTCTGCCTCTCTCTCTGCTCATGCTCTCTTTCTTTCTCTCTCTTAAATAAATAAAGAAATAAATCTTTTAAAAATGATTAAATATGCTTAATGTGTTGTAGTTGTTTATCATTCTTATTTCTTGGGTAGAAAAATAAACTCACAAAATCTGTGACTTTTCAAGGTCACAAAATTAGAAAACCAGCAGAATCAGAACATGAATTCATATTCTCTGATTCAAAGCTTAAATCTCTTCCTACTTTTTTTTTTTTAATTTCCTGTATGATCATATGTACTGGAAGTTTAGTGGAGACATGTCAATCATTTGGCTGTCTAACTGGTGTATATGATAATTATTTCTGGTCAATTATATACCAAAATTCACCTCATTCATAAAACAGTAAATATAAATACTTAAGAAAAAATAAGTTTACCTGCTTTTCTTGTCGTGGTCATTGCCAGTATTAAGATATATATTACATTGGATATTTGCTTTCTGATAGTGTGGTGATACATGAAATACTAAGAAGTATTAAGGAGATCTCTGAGGGCAAAGATGTGGTTGATTGTCTTTTCCTAGACCAAAAAGAGTAAGTCTAAGGGTTTAAGTGAAGACAAAACTAATATAGACCAAATGAATAATTTAATCCAAGATTGGAAGTTGGCCCAATTATAATTGGAAATTTTGTCTTTGATTTCTTTTGCAATATCTCATTCTCTATCCATAGGTGTTAGTGAAAATAATACTACGTATTCAGGAGACATTTCATATCAGAAATAGAGTTCATGCTCCCCTTTTAAAATCCATGTGTATATTAAGAAAAATAGAAACTCTTTCTCTCTCTCTCTCTCTCTATGTAATATATATATATATATTACATTTATGTATTATATTATATATTATTATACTATATTATATATGATATATACCATTATGTTTACGTAAATTTACATTTTTATATATAATTATCAAAATATTTCTTTGTGAGAAATACTTGATGTACCCGAGGTTTTAAAATTTTTATGACGTCTCTGTTAGTATTAAGGTTTTATCCTGCTAGTCTTAACATTATATTTAAGTTCAAAACACTGAAACATTAGCTTTAGATTCATCTTACACTTGGGCTAAGTATACACTCTTATTACATTTATTCTTGCTGTTAGTAAATGTAGTGGTTCCTTTTCCATGTGAGTTCTGTTTTTAAAGGTAAACAAAATGAGGAGATTTGAAAAAAATGTTTAAAGTGTCTGTATATTTTTTAAAAATTTTAACAGCTTTATTGACGTTCAGTTGACCTAAGGTGCACATATTTAAAGTACACAACATGATAAATTTTAACAACTGCATAAACTCATAAAACCAACACTGCAGTCACAACAATGAATATATTTATCACTCTTAAAACTTCCTCTGTACCCTTTTCATTCTGTCTCCTGTTCCTTTCCACCCCATTCCTATCCATGAGAAATTGTTTGACTGATGTCCATCACTACAGAGCAGTTTGCTTTTTTTTTTTGAGCAGTTTGCTTTTTTGAATTTGATATGAATGGAATCATAAAACATGCACTCTCCTTTACCTTGCTGCTTTCACTCAGCATAACACTCTATATACTCATCTATTTTGTGCACACCAACAGTTCATTTGTTAATGAGTGAATTTAGTAAGGTTGCAGAATACAAGATTAAAATGCAAAGAACAATTTTATTTTTTATTTATATTTATATATATTTATATTATTATAAAATTTATTTATAATATTTTTTATAAATAATAAATATTTATTTATAATATTTATAAATATTATAAAATTATTTATAATAATTTATTTATATTTATTATATGTTCTAACAACAAATAATTGTTGCTTAGTAATACTCTAACATATGGTTACACCACAATGTGATATATCTGTTGATAAACATTTGGGTCGTTTTCCATTTTTAGCTATTATAAATAAAATTGCCATAAACTTCATGTACAAGTCTTTGTATGGACATGTGCTTTCATTTCTCTTGAGCAAATAGTTAGAAATGGCTGATGTATACATACACATATAGTATGTGTTTAATTTTTAAAAAGAGCCAGTCTATTTCCTAAAGTAATTGTATGATTTTGTATTCTTACCAGCTGTGAGAATTCAAGTTGTTTCACACCTTTGCTTATTCTTGATACAGTGCCCTGATTTGTGTCCCATCAAAATTCATTGTTCAAGCTCTGAGCTACCAATGTGATGATATTTGAGATGGAGCCTTTGGGAGATAATTAGATTTAGATGAGGTCATAAGGGTGGGACCCTCATGATGGAATCCCCAAGAATTCACTCACATAGAAGGCCCCTGAATATTAGTTGGATTATTGGAAATATTATTTCCCACTCTGACATACTAATGTCTCACCAATAAGTTGAGTGCAAAATTGCTACTTCTTGCTCATTAGGTCCGATAAGCACAATATAATGAAGCATTGTGATATCTTAAGGAAGGGAAAGGTAATCAAGATCCCTGCGAACTAAATTATGACGTAGGGATGGAGAATCAATATCCACTGAGGTAGGACAGTGAATGTTTTTCTGGCCCTTCTAGCTGAAAGCAAAATGTTTCTGGTGGACTTTAGGAAGAGGTATGGAAGAAAAACAGTTGCCAAAATACCTACATAACAGGTACCAGGGTATGTTAATTTGCTCAAGCAATGAAATCAAATCGGTATAGCAGCTGCAATTAGAGTTATCAGCTGTTCAAGCTTATGATAATCCACTGCCATTCTCTAATATTCAACTGTCTCTGCCAGGCCAAATAAGAAAGTATTGGAAATGTGATTAGAATTGCCACCCCTGCATCTTTCAAGTCCTTGATGGTGGCACTAATCTCTGCAATCCCTCCAGGAATGTCGTATTGGTTTTGGTTTACTATTTTTCTAGATAAGGCTCTTCTACTGACTTCCACTTGGCCTTTCCTATCATAATAGCCCTCACTTCACAGGTGAGGGAACAAATGTGGAGATTTTACCAGTTTCTATGTATGTTTATTCTGATTATGCATTCCCTGTGATATCCATTCCCTGGATCTGGGAAAATAACTCAGATTGTTTGAGGATGCATTAGACCCACTGTGAGATGGACCTGTGCTAAAACACCATTGATCACCTAAACTCTATAACCTTCTACTCGATTGGTGGACCACAGTGACATTTTCAGTTTCCTGATACGAGGGTCAGTTCAGAGTCAGTGTCAAGTAGTCCCTTAAAGTCTGATTTTTCCCTTTTCTCCATTGTACATTTACCTTGGTAAAAGATTATCTTTGGAGAAGGTTAGGGGAACAATTAACAATGTAAAGAGCTTTTCTCCTTCAGGTAAATTGTCAAATTTGGGGGCATAGTATTTCTTTTATTACCCTTTTAATGTCTATAGGGGTTGTAGTGATGTACCCTTTCTCACTTCTGATAATTAGTAATTTGTGTCTTCTCTCTTTTTCTTGGTAAGCCTAACTAAAGGCTTGTTAATTTCATTGATCTTTTCCAAGAACCAGCTTTGGGGGCACCTGGGTGACTCAGTCAGTTAAGCATCTGCCTTCAGCTCAGGTCATGGTCTCTGGGTCCTGGGATCAACCCCTATGCTGGTCTCCCTGCTCAGCAAGGAGTCTGCTTGTCCCTCTCCCTCTGCCCCTCCCCCCCACTCATGCTCTCTCTCAAATAAATAAATAAAATCTTAAAAAACAAAAACAAAAAATGAGCTTTAGGTTTTGCTGGTTTTCTCCATATTGATTTCCTGTTTTCAATTTCATTGATCTATGCTCTAATTTTTGTTACATTTTTTTCCTGCTTACTTTGGAATTAATTTGCTCTTTTTTTCCCTTAGTTTTCTAAGGTAGAAGCTTAGATTAATATAATATATATATATAACAGTAAGAAAGTTAAGATGGTGGAGTAGAAGGAGGACACTATGCTTGCCTCCTCCCTTGAACACAACTAGATAAATTCTGAACACTTGAGAAATTGATCTTAGGACTGACAGAACACACTGCACAACTAGAGGGAGAGAAGAGGCCACATCCTGGAAGGTAGGAAGTACAGAAACGTGATTTGGGGGAGAAAAGAATCATGGATGCTGTGGGGGAGAGGTAGCCCTGATCATGGAGAGAGGAAAGACAGAGAGAGAGCTGTGCTCAGGAGATCGTACTAGGAAAACACCCAAAGCCATCGACTGGGAAAACAAGAGGGGCTGATTATCATGAGTTTTTACAATGAGTGGAGCTCAAAAACTGGAGTTTTGGAAGTCTGCACTGCAGCTATGTGGGTCCCCAAGGGCACTGCAGTACTCCTGTGGAGAAGAAGGGTGAGGCCTGGGAACAGACAACATAATCTGAGGATCCCCTGGGATGTACTGGGAGAGACATCTCCCCTTTCTTGGAGTGCACGTGGGACAGGTAGCATTGCCTCTCAGGGGACAAAAGAGCCAGTGGGCATCATTGCACTCCCCTGCCCCTTAATCATAGTGGCAGAGACACCTGTTGAAGATAGCTAACCTGGACTCAGGCTTTTTGCTATGCTTTACTCTAAACTCCAAGCTCCTGCAACTGCCCTTCTGGGACAATTGATACCAGCCCCGGTGCTGCAAGAACTTCCCCCAGTGGACCAGCATGGGTCTGAGCCCTGCCAAGTCCCTAAAATTTGGAGTTTTGAAACTCGGACAGCATGTCTGAGATAAAATGCAAGTGACCTGTGCTGATGGGTGGGCAGATGGCCTGGACACAGACAGGGTGAAGGCAGGGATATGAAGGACACCTGGGACACATGAGGGGAGATTGTTGCTCTTCTGTGAGGGCTTCCCAGATAGCGGTAGGCATGAACTCCTCTCTTTGGGGATAAGGGAGAGGGAAGGTGCCATTTTTCTCCTCCACCCATTAGCAGGGACTGACTTCAGTGAATAGTACAGTGCCCACAGTGGAAGCTTGGACTGCTTACACCAAGCCCTTCCTTCCTGCACTCTGTAGGTGCTTCTTTATTAGGGCAAGTATGCCTGAGAACAACAGCAGTGGGCCCCTCCCCCAGAAGACCAACATAACCCTTCCTCTCAACACAAACACCAAGTCTACTGACCGTAGAATGCTGAAAAGCTTCAGCTCTAGTGGAAATAGGAAATATCAAGCAGACAAGAGCACACCTAGTTAAAACTCACCACACTCTGGACAAGGTCCAAACACTCCCCACTGCAGGAGTGGAGAAGGAGAAATTGCAAAGGACTTGAGGGAAAGAGTAGCCAAAACCCAACAGCAGGGTGCACACAGCCTATGCCAGAAACACTTCCTGAAGCACCAGGCCCTGGACCGTATATGACCTCTTTTTAATAAAGCCATTACTCCAGGAGTAGGAAATATAACAGACTTTCCTAACATGGATGAAGGCAGAGACCTAGACAAAATGCCAAGATGGAGGAATTCATCCCAAAAGGAAGGAACAAGGAAAGGTCATGACCAGGGATCTAATCAAAACAGATGTAAGAAATATGCCTAATCCAGAATTTTAAACAATAATCATAACGATACTAGCTGGGTTTGAGAAAAGCATAGAAGACACCAGGGAGTCCCTTACCACAGAGACAAAAGATGGCTTAACAGGTAATACAATGGCACTAAATTCATATCTATCAATAATTACTCTGAATGTAAATGGACTAAATGCTCCAATCAAAAGACATAAGGTATCAGAATGGATTAAAAAAACAAGACCCTTCTATATGCTGCCTACAATAGGCTCACTTTAGACTAAAGACACCTGCAGATTGAAAGTGAGGGGATAGAGAACAATTTATCATGCTAATGGATGTCAAAAGAAAGCCAGAGTAGCCATACTTATAACAGACAAATTACATTTTAAACCAAAGACTGTAACAAGAGATAATAATAAATAAAGAGGTCTATCCAACATAAAGAGCTAACAATTGTAAATATTTATGCCCCCAACTTGGGAGCACCCAAATATATAAAACAATTAATACCAAGCATATGGAAATTGATAATTTCCATATCAATAAGTTATTGATAATAAGTTATTGATAATAACAAATAATAACAACAATAATCGATAAGTTATTGATAATAACACAGTAATAGTAGGGGTCTTTAATACCCCATTTATAGCAACAGACAGATTATCTAAACAGAAAATCAACAAGGAAACAATAGCTTTCAATGATACTCTGGACCAGATGGACTTAACATATATTCAGAACATTTCATCCTAAAGCAGCAGAGTACACATTATTTTCAAGTCACATGGAACATTCTCCAGAACAGATTGCATACTGGATCACAAATTAGTCCTTGACAAATACAAAAAAATTGAGACTCTATCATGCATATTTTCTGACCACTACACTATGAAACTTGAAGTCAAACATAAGAAAAAATTTGGAAAGATTCTAAATATTTGGGAGGTTAAAGAATATCCTACCAAAGAATGAATGGGTTAACCAGGAAATTAAAGAAAAAATAAAAAAAAAATACATGAAAAAAAAAATGAAAAAGAAAACATGACAGATCAAAACTTTTGGGATGCAGCAAAGGCAGTCTTAAGAGGGAAGTGTGTAGCAATATAGGCTTTCCTCAAGAAGCAAGAAAAGTCTAATACACAGCCTAACCTTACACCTAAAGGAGCTGGAGAAAGGCAGCAAATAGTGTAAATCCAGCAGGAGAGAAATAATAAAAATTAGAGCAGAAATCAATGATATAGAAATCTAAAAAAATAAAACAAAACAAACAAAAAAACTAGAATAGATCAATGAAACTAGGAGCTGGTTCTTTGAAAGAATTAATAATATTGATAAACCCCTAATCAGACTTATCAAAAAGAAAAGAGGAGGACCCAAATAAATAAATCATGAATGAACAGGAGAGATCATAACCAACACTGAAGAAATACAAACAATTGTAAGAGAATATTATGAGCAATTATATGCCAACAAATTAGGCAATCTGGTAGAAATGGATAAATTCCTAGAAACATATAAACTACCAAATCTGAAATAGGAAGAAATAGAAAACTTGAATAGACCCATAACTAGTAAAGAAATTGAATCAGTAATCAAAAATGTCCCAACGAACAAGAGTCCAGGGTGGGATGGCTTCCCAGGGGAATTCTATCCAATATTTAAGGAAGAAATAATACCAATTCTTCTGAAAATGTTCCAAAAAATAGAAATGGAAGGAAATCATCCAAACTCATTCTATGAGGCCAGCATTACCTTATTCCCCAAACCAGACAAAGACCCCACTAAAAAGAATCACAGACCAATATCCCTGATGAATGTGATGAAAAAATTCTCACCAATATACTAGCAAATCAAATCCAACAGTATGTTAAGAGAATCATTCACCATAATCAAGTGGGATTTATTCCTGGGCTGCAGGAGTGGTTCAATATTTGCAAATCAGCCAATGTGATACACCACATTAATAAAAGAAAGAATAAGCATCATATGATTCTCTTAATATATTTGAAAAAACATTTGACTGAGAAAAAACATTTGAAAAAACAGAAAAAACATTTGACTGAGTACAGCAACCATTCTTGATAAAAACCCTCAACAAAGTAGGAATAGAGGGAACATATCTCAACATCATAAAGGCCATATGCGAAAGACTCATGGCTAATATAATCCTCAATGGGAAAAACAGAGATTTTCCTCTAAGGTCAGGAAAAAGACAGGGATGTCCAATCCCATCATTGTTATTTAAGATAGTACTAGAAGTCCTAGCCTCAACAATCACATAACAGAAAGATGTAAAAGTCATCCAAATCACCAAGGAAGAAGTCAAACTTTCACTATTTGCAGATGACATGATACTCTATGTAGTATCTGAAAGACTCCACCAAAAAATTGATAGAACTGATACACGAATTCAGTAAAGTCACAGGATACAAAATCAAGGTACAGAAATCTGTTGCATTTCTATAGACCAATAATGAAGCAAGGGAAAGAGAAATCAAGGAATCAGTCTCATTTACAATTGCACAGAAAACTGTAAGATACCTAGGAATAAATCTAACCAAAGAGGTAAAATACCTGTACTCTGAAAACTATAGAACACGCAGGAAAGAAATCGAAAATCCCTCAGAAAAGTGGAAAGACATACCATGCTCATGGATTGGAAGAAAAATATTGTTAAAATGTCTATACTACCCAAAGCAACCTACACATTCAGTGTAATCCCTATCAAAAATGCCACCAGAATCTTTCCCGGAGCTAGAACAAATAATCATAAAATTTGTATGGAACCATAAAAGACCCTGAATAGCTAAAGCAATCTTGAAAAAGAAAAAGCAAACCTGGAGGCATCACAATTCCAGACTTCAAGCAATATTACAAAGCTGTAGTCATCAAGACAGTATGGTACTGGCACAAAAACAGACACATAGATCAATGGAACAGAATAGAAAACCCAGAAATGGACCCACAACTATATGGTCAACTAATCTTTGACAAAGCAGGAAAGAATATCCAATGGAAAAAAGACAGTCTCTTCAACAAATGGGAAACTGGACAGCAACATGCAGAAGAATGAAACTGGATCACTTTCTTACACCACACACAACAATAAATGCAAAATAGATGAAAGGCCTAAATGTGAGACAGGAATCCATCAGAATCCTAGAAGAGAACAAAGGCAGCATCCTCTTTAACCTCAGCTGTATCAACTTCTTACTAGACATATCACCAGAGGCAAGGGAAGCAAAAGCAAAAATGAACAATTTGGCTTCATCAAGATAAAAGGCTTCTGCACAGTGAAGGAAATAGTCAACAAAACTAAAAGCAGCCTACAGAATGGGAGAAGATATTTGCAAAGGAAATATATGATAAAGGGTTAGTATCTAAAATCTATAAAGAACTTATCAAACTCAACACCCAAAAAACAAATAATCCAGTTAAGAAATGGGCAGAAGACATGAATAGACATTTCTCCAAAGAAGACATAGAAATGGCTAACAGGCACATGAAAAGATGCTCAACATCACTAATCATTAGGGAAATACAAACCGAAACTACAATGAGATACCACCTCACACCAGTCAGAATGGTTAAAATTAACAACTCAGGAAACAATAGATGTTGGTGAGGATTCAGAGAAAGGAGAACACTCTTACACTGTTGATGGGGATGCAAAATGGTGCAGTCACTCTAGAAAACAGTGTGGAGGTTCCTCAAAAAGTTAAAAAATAGAACTACCATATGACCCAGAAATTTTACTACTAGGTATTCACCCAAAGGATACAAAAATACTGATTCAAAGGGGCACATGTACCCTGATGTTTATAGCAGCACTATCAACAATAGCTAAATTATGGAAAGAGCCTAAATGTCCGTCGACTGATGAATGGATAGATGGGTAAAGAAGATGTGAGATATGCGCGCACACACACGCACGCACACACACACACACACACACACACACACACACGGGAATATTACTGAGCCATGAAAAGAATGCAATCTTGCCATTTGTAACAGTGTGGATAGAATGGTATTATGCTAAGCTAAATAAATCAGACAGAGAATGACAGATACTATATGATCTCCATTTACATGTGCAATTTAAGAAACAAATGGATGTGGGGCACCTGGGTGGCTCAGAGGGTTAAAGCCTCTGCCTTCGGCTCAGGTCATGATCTCAGGGTCCTGGGATCGAGCCCCGCATCGGGCTCTCTGCTCAGCAGGGAGCCTGTTTAAAAAAAAGAAAGAAAGAAAGAAACAAATGGATGAACATAGGGGAAAGGAAAAAAAGAGAGGGAAGCATACCATGAAAGAGACTCTTAACTATAGAGAACAAACTGAGGGTTGCTGGAGGGGAGGAGGGTAGGGGGATGGGTTAAATGGGTGATGGGTATTAAGGAGGGCACTTGTAATGAGCACTGGGTGTTGTATGTAAGTGTTGAATCACTAAATTCTACTCCTAATACTAACATTACACTATGTGTTAGTTAACTAGAATTTAAATAAAAACTAGAAACATAACAAAAGTAATAAAAAATTAAAAATATAATATTTATAATAATATAGTATATATAATAATATATTATAATATATAATATTTAATGTAATAATTAAAAATATTTCAGATACATATATGATTCCAAATATATTTGGAATTCCAGACTTTATATATATATATATATATATATATATATATATATATATATATTCCAGATATCATATATGAAATTATGTGTATATTCCATACTATAAATTTCCCTTTAAGCACTGTTTTTGCGGCATTCTACAAATTTTAATAAATTCTGTTTTCATTTTCACATAGTTCAAAATATTTTAAAATTTCTCTTGAGATTTTCTTTGATCCATGATGATTTGGAAGTGTGTTGTTTAATCTCCATATATTTAGGGACTTTCCAGAAATCTTTCTATTTTGATTTCTGGTATAATTACACTGTGGTCTGAGAGCAACGATTATATGATTTTTGTTCTTTTAAATTTGTTAAGGTGTGTTTTATGGCCCAGAACATAGTCTGTCTTGGTGATTGTTCTAAGTGAACTTGAGAAGAATGTATATTTTGTTGTTGTTGGCCAAGGTTGTCTATTGATGTCAGTTATATCCAGTTGATTGATGGTGCTTTTGAGCTCAGTTGTGTCCTTATTGATTTTCTGCCTACTGAAACTGTCCATATTTGATAGAGAGATGTTGAAATCTCCAAGTGTAACAGTGGATTGAGGGGCACCTGGCTGGCTTAGTCTTTGAGCATCTGCCTTCGGCTCAGGTCATGATCCCAGCTAGGGTCCTGGGATCCAGCCCCACATCAGGCTCTCTTCTCATTGGAGAGCCTGCTTCTCCCTCTCTCACTCCCCCTGCTTGTGTTCCCTCTCTCGCTGTGCCTCTCTCTGTCAAATAAATAAAAGCTATTAAGGAGGGCACAGATTGCATGGAGCACTGGGTGTTATATGCAAACAATGAATCATGAACACTACATCAAAAACTAATGATGTACTGTATGGTGACTAACATAACGTAATTAAAAAATCTTTAAAAAAAAATAGTTGGTTGATCTATTATTCCTTGCAGTTCTATGAGTTTTTGCCTCAAGTAGTTTGGCACTTTGCCGTTAGGCACATACATGTTAAAGATTGTTAAGTCTTCTTGGAGAATTGGCCTTTTATCATATAATGCCCTTCTTTATCCCTGGTAAGTTTCCTTTGTTGAGTGTTAGCATGGCATATCTTTCACCATCCCCTTGCTTTTCATCTTTCTTTTCCCTTTATATTTAAAGTGGTTTTCTCACGGACAATGTAGAGTTGATCCATTCTGACAATTTCTGTCTTTTATTTGGTGTATTCAGACTAGTGACATTATGGTGATTATAAATATAGCTGGATTAATCTACCATATTTGTTAGTTTTTAATTTGTTGTCCTTTGTTCTTTGTTCTTGGTTTTGTCTTTCACTCTTTTTCTGCCTTTTGTGCCTTTAGTGGGACATTTTATATGACTCCTTTCCTCTGCTCTCTGCTTTCTTAGCATATCACTTAAACTTTTTTTTTTCACTTTTTTTGTACTTTTTGCCCTAGAGTTTGCAATATATATTTACAAGTAATCTAAGTTCACTTCCAAATAACACTATATTACTTCATGGACAGTGTGAGTACCTTGAAATAAAATGTTCCTAATTCTTCTCTCTCATCTCTTGTATCATTGCTATCATTCATTTCACCTATAGTTAAGCATATATATAATACCTATTATATATTCATAATCAAATGTATTGTTGCTATTATTTTGAACTTTTTGATTGAAATTTACCTGTTCAATCTCTTACGAATGGAAAAAACGTTTTTATTTTACCTTCATGTATTCCTTCTCTGATGCTCTCTTTTTTTTTTTTTCTTTAAATGTAGATCCATGTGCTTCTCACTTACCATTTGCTTTCTCTCTGAAAAACTTCTTTTAACATTTCTTGTAAGGCAAGTCTCCTGGCATCAAATTTCCTCAATTTTTGTTTGTCTACAAAGGTTTTTATTTCTCCTTCACTTTTGAAGGATAATTTTACAAAATATGAAGTTCTAGGTTAGTATCTTTTTCTCTCAACACTTTAAATATTTCACTCTTATCTCTTCTTGCTTGCCTGGTTTAAAACAATAACAATCTTTGGCAGAGTTCCTTTTGAATGCACAGGAAACATGTACCAAATTAAACCATAGGCTGGTTCATAAAAGAAGTCCCCCAAATTTCAGAATTTCTTTAGGAGAGCCTGAGTGGCTCAGTCAGTTAAGCATCTGACTCTTGTTTTCAGCTTCCTGAAAAAAAAAAAAAAAAAAAAGCGCTATTGCACTGTGTGTCAACACTTACATACAACACCCAGTGCTCATCACAAGTGCCCTCCTTAATTCCCATCACCCATTTAGCCTATCTCCTCTGCCCACTTCCCCAAGACATTCTTTTAAATAAAAGATGCTGAAGTAATTAATAATTAATTAATTAATATAAATAATTGAATTAATTAAATAATGGAACTTGATCACATACCTCACAGCATATACCAAAATATAAAAAGTAAAACAATAGAACTCCTAATAGCTAATACAGGAGCATATTATCATGACTTTAGGGGTAGGCCAGGGCTTCTTACATAGTACATAAAACAGTGAAGGAAAGAGTGATACATTGGACTTCATCCAAATTACCAACTTTTGTTATTTTGTTATTTTGTGCATAAAAGCACAAAAACAACTCATGGAGTTGAGAAGACATGTGAATATATTTAACAAAAGACTCATTTCCTTTATGTATATAAATTCTACAAACTAATAGGAAAAAGACATTAAAATGGACATAAAATCTGAACAGACACAGGACAAAAAAAATCCATACATAAAATACATGTGTTAAAAGATGCTTTAGTATCATTACTTATCAGGGAAAAGCAAAATTTAAAAACCTTATGAGATACCACTACAAGTCTACCAGAATGGTGATAGTTTAAAAATATATGTATTTCCAAATGTGGGCAATAATGCAGAGTATCTGGAAATTTCATACACCGCTTTAAAAGTCATTTGTGAAAACAATGTCTGGCAGCATCTGGTAAAGCTGAACTTATACATATCCTGTGGCTCACCCATTCTACTCCTAGATGTGTATCCAATAGAAATGAACACATATCTGTGCCGAGTCAAAAACATTCATAGCAGCACTATTCGTAATGGCCTAGAACTAGAAATGACTCAAATATCCACCAAAATTAGAATAGATAAGTAAACTGTGGTGTAATCATACAGTGGAATACAATATAGCACGGGAAAATAATGGATTTCTAGATATGTAACAACAAAGATAAATCTCATAAATAGTGTTCACTGATGAAATTCAGGCACTGAAATTCTTAACTTAGATACTGGTGGTGACAACTGAGGGCATTGAGGGTGCTGGTAATGTAATATTTGGATCTGGATTATACACGTGACTACTGTAAAAATATGTACAGCTACATATTTAATATTTGTGCACTTTAGAATACGAATGTATGTTTTGCTTCAACAAAAAAGGTAACATTTGGAAAATATAGTCCTAGACTTTCCAAAGTACTTTTGGAACTATATTTTACATTTTTAAAGCAGAACTGTGAAAAAAGAAAGTTCTTCTCACAGAGAAGAATTCTTTTGTATACTCTGCTTTGTTTTTGCTACTTAAAAGACCATTTTGAGAAATTATGACTATTTATAATTTAGTAAATTATCAGTCATGTGAATAAGTCTATTTTATTTTTTTAGTAGCAAAATAAATCAAATGCTGTATTTAAGAAATTCAGAGAAACACTTCAAGGGAAACAATAACTACTAAATAGTGGCTTCCCTAGATAATGCATTTCCCAAAATTTGTTCTTCATAACCAAGGGAATAATTATTCATGCTGAATTTTTCTTTAAATTTCGCTAGTGTAATTGAATTGCAATTAAAGGCCCATTGTTTTTTTCCATCCCTCTTAAAAAACTTTCTGGAAATGAAAGAATGTTTTCTGCATGGAAATAGCAGCCAAGCATTATTAGTGTTTTGATTGCAATAAATTTAAGTGTTATGGAGTTTCATCCACAAAGAATTTATGAAGATATCTTAGGTTTAAATTACGAAAGGGAGAAACCAATGCTTTAAATTTAAAATCCAACAGAAAATTATGAGCTATAAATTCAGAACAAAAATCTCTCAAGTCTTCATCTTAAAGAGCCATCACAGAGTTCCAGCTCTGAAATGTTGCATTAAAAGAATTTATCCCCCAAATTACTTAGAATAACTTTTGTTGTTTGTTTTAACAGAAGCTTCTCTTTATCCAGCCAAATGTTCAAAATCAAGTTTCCTTTGAAAAATAATGACTTAAAATAGAAGGAAATTTTTTCATTGCTCTCAAAATTGAAGTGAAAAAGTGTTAGAAGTTTTATGAAACTTACCACTTCTAAAGTTATTCCAGTCTTGGTCAAAATTGCAGGTACAACTTGTAATGAGAGTGAATTTAATTTGATTGAGAGTGATTTAATTTGGAGGTGCACAATCACTTTCTTTTGGAGTTTCCACAATTTTGAATAATGATAGTATATGAGGGAGATTTAAATATCCTATACTACTATGGGATATGCTACTTCTTACTTTAAAATGAGATACTGATAAATTCACTCAGCTTCTAAATCACAGGTTTTCTATAATTCTCAAGGATTCTTTCAAAACTACATTTTTAGTGGTGCTTAACATGGTAATCAAGGAAAAAAATCCCTCATGATTATAAATGAAAGCAACAGAGAGAAAATATCTTTTAGCTTAATGTATTGATTCTTTATGGATAATAAACAAGAGTTCTCATAGAAGTCTTCCATATATTTTTTAAAATATAAAATATAAAAATATTATAAATATTTATAAAAATATTTAAAAACATAAAAAATATAAAATATAAAACAGATAAATATTTTGTTTTATGTTTTAAGATGCTATTATAACTAACACTTAAAATTTAATTTTCTAGTTTTTTGTTGCTGGTCTACACAAATACAATTGATTTTCTATACAGTCGACCCCTGAACAACACAGGTTTGAACTGTGGGTATACTTATACATAGATTTTTTTCCAGTAAAGACAGTACAATACTGTAAATGCATTTTTTCTTCCTTATGATTTTCTTTTCTTTTTTTAACAAATCGGCTTTTTCTTGTTTTTTTTTAAGATTTTTATTTATTCATTTGACAGAGAGAGAGATCACAAGTAGGCAGAGAGGCAGGCAGAGAGAGAGGGGGAAGCAGGGAAGCAGGCTCCCTGCTGAGCAGAGAGCCCGATGCGGGGCTCGATCCCAGGACCCTGAGATCATGACCCGAGCCGAAGGCAGAGGCTTTAACCCACTGAGTCACCCAGGAGCCCCTCCTTATGATTTTCTTAATAACATTTTATTTTCTCCAGCTTACTTTATTGTAAGAATACAGTATATAGTACATATAAAATACAAAGAATGTGTTAATCAACACTTTATGTTATCAGTAAGGCTTCCAGCTACAGTGGACTATTAGGAGTAAAGGTCTGCAGGAGTTAACATTTTGAATTTTTGAGTGCATGAGAGTCAGCATACCTAACTCCCACATTGTTTAAGGGTCAACTGTATTGACCATGTATTTCATGAGTCGCTAAATGTACTTTTAGCTTAAAGTGCTGTAGTGAGCACATGATGTGGATAAAATTTGAATAAAAATTCATAGTCTTATTCATATGAAGAGTCAGAAGACAGAATTCAGGGGGATAAGGCAATTGTAAAGTGAGAAAGAGAATCTAGAAAGGAGAGAAACTGAGATTGGGAACCTCAAATTCTGTGTATAAATTCTATTCCAGATTCCTAAATTATCCAACACCGGACAGACTCCAAATAGACCAGCTAAAAAATGTAGAGATTTCAGCTATTGGTCATTGTAAGAGAGTCAGAGCATGGACTTTGAGTTATCTATGCTAACTTTCTGATAAAGCAAAAATGAATCAAACCTCTCAGAAATATAGCAGAATCTCCAGTTTCTACAATATGTTATTCACAATATCCAGGGTTCAGGAATAATTGTTGAGTATTGCAATGTTACATTTTAGTAAATCTGGATTATGCTGTCTACCTTTAAAGAATGTTGTTTTGTTCTGGCAGAAGTTAATTTATTGATGGTTCACCATGAACCTGTCATAATTTGGTTCTAGGCTTTTTTAAGGCAGGCCTAGAGCAGCCATAACGTTTGGCATTATTTCTAATGTGGCACCCTTTCGGGGCCTCAGTTAAATGATGCTTTGTGCAAAAGAGTAAATCTGATTTGCTTTGCTTTACACCATTGTTCTAGAATCAAAATTCCGAAGTGTTTTTATAAAAATGCATTTAAGTATACTAGCCATCTTCTTAAGTATAGATACCACTTAGCTTCTATTTTACATTTAAACTGAAATCATACATATTATTTTTACTGGATATCCTTTACTATCACCTAGAATGGATGTTCCACGGAAATTCTGAAGAGTCTCATAGACAATCAATTCTTCAAATGAGAAACTTTTATCATTAACTCCAAGTATCCTGGGTCTAAAAAAGATTATCTCGCAACTGACAAAAAGGTGTCCAGATTCTGTTCACAGACCTTCGAGGTAGACAAGACTCTTGTCCACTCCACCAAGATGAGATGATATTAAGTTTAGTGTCCAGTTATTCTAGGAACTTTGAGATCGTTCAAGAAGACACCTCCTCATCACTTGGGAAGGGCCAAAGAACCAGGGCTGGTAATACATTATTATTATTTAAAGATATCTTAACTAGACAATAAAAAGACTTCATTGAAAGTCCTACCTGATATACCTGTCTCTAATAAAATATAATTACAATTATAATATAATTATAAAATATAACCTATTAATTAATTAGGGGATGGGAAGGAGGAGGACGTTTCCCCTGATCTTTGTCACAAAGTACTCTAAATCACCAACACTTAGTATAAGTTAATACTTCAAATACAATTTTATAGGAAAATATTTATTTTATCTATTTGTTTTGCTTTTAAAGAAAATGCTAGTGGTGGATTCATAGAAACATGTCCTGGGCTGAGTTTAGAGTATTTTTCAGTAACATATTCCAGAATGAGCAAATAAGCAATCCATTTGCTTTATAGCCAATCTCCTTCAATCCAATCCATAAACACCCCTATAGGAGGTATTTTAAGAGGAAGATACCATTACTGTTTCTCATGTTCCATTTTAAGCTTATAAGAAAATAGGGAAAATGCAAGCAATAGTAAAGAATATTTCATGTGGGAGAAACACTTTGTTACATTTGCTTTAAAATTAGTATTATTGTTGTGCATTTCAAACTACAGTATAATATTTGCAACAGAATGTCTTGGTTTGTGAGGAGGAACTGTGGTCTGGGTGTTTTGGGCAGCAGGAAGTAAGCACTGCCTCCTTGCCAGCAGTCCTTTTGACTGCCAATATGCATGGGGTTTTGTTTTTGCCTAGAAGAAGAGAAAGAAATTTGTGGGAGGGGGGAGCAGAAACTCTGAAGGGAACAAGAATGAGAACAACAATAGGGAAGAATTAGCTTTTTTTCTCTTACCCGCAACCAGCCTGACAGGCAGATTTTAAGCCTTGATAAGAGTTTCAAGACAAGAAGCTTGAGGAATTTTATGAATGAACAACTGTGAAACTGAGAATACCAAGTAGGTAGGGCCTGAGGGTCCAGGGAATGTATGCCAACATGAAGTTAGGGAAAGGCCAATGTCTGCCTCCTTGAGCCCACTGACTTCAGTGCTATAGACCTTATGCTCAGGTGCCCTGACAGCCTGGCTGTGGGGAGAGATCTCGCCAGGAGTAGACAGAGGTGGCAGGATGACACTGGGTCATTAGTGAGGACTCCACAGCTAGAAAAGTCCCCTAAAGACCTACGGGAGGTTTTAGAAATTAAAAGCTTGTAAGGTAAATGGAGTATTAAATAAATAACTAGAAAATCAGATGGAGTGTGATAACTAAGTTAAAGAGATACCTAATATAAGAAATCCAAACTAGATTTTTTGGGCATGTGAAAATAGATAAATTCATTCCAAAATTTATATGTAAATGTAAAGAACATAGAATGGCCAAAACAATCTTGAAAAAGAACTAAGTTGGAGGACTGGCATTGTTTGATTTCATGACTTAAAGCTACAGTAATCAGGATATTATAATGAAGGCAAATAGCTCAATGGAACAGAGTAGAGTAGAGGAATGTCCTACATATATATGGCTAATTGATTTTCAATAAAGGGATTGAGACAACTCAATTGGGAAAGGAAAATACTTTTGATGTTGAATCAACTGGATGTCCACCTAGGAAAAAAAAAATCAGTACTGATAAGTATTTCACAACATGCACAAAAATTGATTTGTGATAAATCATAGACCTAAACGTAAAATTAAAACCACAATGCTACTAGTATGAAATGGGAAAATATATTGGCAATCTTGGGTTTGGCAAAGATTTCTTAATCAGGACTTAAAAGGGAACCAATGATTAAATGAATTTCATCAATATTAAAGCTCATTAAAAGTTGCCCTTACAGGGATACCTGGGTGGCTCAGTCAGTTAAGTGTCAGATTCTTGATTTTGGTTCAGGTTGTGATCTCAGGGTCATGAGATCAAGCCCTGAGTTGGGCTCCAGACTCAGCAAGGAGTCTGCTTGAGATTCTCTCTGTTTCCCCCTCGCTCTCCCTTTGCCCTTCCCTGTGCTTTCACCTGATCTCTCTCTCAAATAAACAGGTCTTTAAAAAACCGCACAAAACTTGGCCTTACGAAAATGAATAAAGCTATAGACTAGTAGAAAATATTTAAAGTGCCTATATCTGAAAAAGATTTGTAATCAGAATATGTAAAGAATCTATATTACTCAATGAGAGATAATAACGACCACCCAATTAAAAAGTGGGCAGACTGGAATATGCATCACAAAGTAAGGGTGATTAAAAAAATTTCAACCTCATTTATTCATCCAGGAAATAAAAATTAAATCCTTGGAGAAAGACTTCTTTACAATCACAGGATGCTAAAATTAAAAAATATTAAGAATATCAAATACTATCAAGGATGAGAGCAAATGGTACTCTCCTACATTGCTGTTTAGAGTGTAAAATGGCACAACTACTTTGTGTAACTACTTAGCAGTTACTCATCAGTTAAATATATTCAGGAATTCATGTAATCCAGCAATTCCAATCTCAGGCATTTACCCAAGAGAAATGAAAACATATGTCTACCAAAAAGATAGCTTTATTCTAATAACTAAAACCTGGAAATAAGAAAAATGTCTACCAATAGAAGAATAGATTCTTTTTTTTTTTTTTTAAAGATCTTCTTTATTTATTTGACAGAGAGAGAGATCACAAGTAGGCAGAGAGGCAGGCAGAGAGAGAGGGAGAAGCAGGGTCCCTGCTGAGCAGAGAGCCCCACACGGGACTCGATCCTAGCCCCTGGAGACCATGACCTGAGCCGAAGGCAGAGGCTTTAACCCACTGAGCCACCCAGGCGCCCCTAGAAGCATAGATTCTTAAAGAGTAGTATATTCATGAAGCTGAATGTTACAGAGCAATAAAATAAATGGACAAACAAAAATGAATGAATATGTAATGTAAATAAATCTAAAAAATGTTATACTAAGTCAAGGAATCTAGGCACAAAAAGAATGCACACATTTACATGAAGTTCAAAAATAGGCACAACTAGTCTGTGGTGATGGTAATCAGGACAAGTGGTTGCCCCTGGGATTGACCAGCAAAGGGCCTGAGGGAACTGCCTGGGGTTATGCAATTTTTTAAAATCTTGTTTAAAGTATAGATTAATAGTTGTATTTATTTCTCAAAACTCATGGATTGCACATTTCACTGTAGGTAAATGATATCTCATGCGGCATCTGCATGGCTTAGCCGGTTAGGCGTCTGCCTTTGACTCAGGTCATGATCTCCAGGTCCTGGGATTGAGACCTGCATCAGGCTCTCTGCTCAATGGGGAGTCTGCTTCTCTCTCTCCCTCTTCCTCTGTGTGTATGAGTGAGCTTCCTCTCACTCTCTCTCAAATAAATAAATAAAATCTTAAAAAAATGATATTGCAATTAACAACAACAAAATAACACTTTGGGGGGCACCCGGGTGGCTCAGTGGGTTAAAGCCTCTGCCTTCAGCTCAGGTCATGATCTCAGGGTCCTGGGATCGAGCCCCACATCGGGCTCTCTGCTCGGCGGGGAGCCTGCTTCCCCTTCTCTCTCTGCCTGCCTCTCTGCCTACTTGTGATCTCTCTCTCTGTCAAATAAATAAATAAAATCTTTAAAAAAAAATGATAACACTTTGGCTAAAAAGGCTAAACAATGGCTAAAACTGAAAGCATTATGCACGCATTTAAACTATATATAAAAACTTGATATTTAATCTAATAAACTCAAAAAAGTATTGCCTTATGAATGTTTATTTTTTTTTACCTTCAAAGAAGGCATGTAGATAGGATACATTTTTTCTAAGAACCTACCTAGCATAGGTTTTTTTCAAGATGGGAATGTATATAGATATATATAATATTTATATATATTATAAATATAAATATATATGTATAAGACTTACTTGTATCTAAATTTAATTTTCAGCTAGTATTAATAAAAAAGAATCAAATTTGCAGCAAATTCAGAGCTGTTACACAGATGATAATTCTTGAAATACTTTAGATTTTTCAGTAAATTGTATATTAGGTCAATTTATAATTAAATATGCATAGCTGTTGTAAGCAATATATTTCAATAATTTAAAGGGATTTTTTCTTAAATGATGCATATGAAAAAAATCCATCCTTCATTTTAATTTTGGAAAATTTGTTTTATTGTTCTGTAATTTAAAGAGCTTTCTCATCAAGTATTAATTATTGATAGAGGCAATTTTGGATGTCTGTGAGCAAATTTAGGAGTAATATAATTTATTTATTTTCTGTATATGAGTGGTTGAAGAAGTATATTATTTTCATGGGTTAGCAGGCAGATGGAACTGTAAGTGCTGCCAGTGTTTATTTAGGATTAATTTTTTTTGATAAGAAAAACATCACATGCATTTTATGGAGCTAGTTATTCTCTGCATAGTTTCTTCCAGCTCCACAGATGTGACTGAGTTGATGACAATTTCCCCAGGCTAAGTTCCTGGGATGCAGGTGAAAGCCAGTGAAAACTAGATCATGTATCTGAGGTATGCTATAGTTTATTTGGAACCCAGCCTGCATGTTATTAATGAATTTTTAAATCACCTTATAAAAAGGAACTTATGAGAGAGCTAAACAATTTATAAGTTTGGTAGCTGATTAATGTTAAATGTTTATTCTTTCAAGTTTCGTTTGACAAATATGCAATTATGGATATGATGGTGATGAGTTCACTCAAGATATGTGTAGTTTAGTGGGGAGACATTTTTTTGATTGCTGACATTTATTGACTGACTATTATATGCCAAGCACTGAGAATACAAAGATATAACCATAGCAAATTGTATATTTTCATTTCAGTGGGCTCTCTACTTAAATGGGGAGACATTAACCTGACAGATATTATAATAGAGTACAGAGTGCTATGAAGGAAATAAGCACAAGGGTGCGTAAATCTAAACTAGATTTTGGTTGTGAGTTTCATGGGGATTTTTAGAGAGGTGTAACATCTTACACGACCTTTGAAAAAAATACAAATGCATAGGAATTCAGGAAGTAGAAATAAGAGTGGAAACATTTCAAACAGAGTGAAAAAAATCCCTGTAAAATCGTGCAGACATGAAAGGAAACTAGACATAGTCAGGAAGTGGTAAAGAGTTTCATCGTGGCTAGAAGATGGGGTACTTGGAAGGGTTGTGAAAGGATTGAGGCCAGCTGCTAGGTTGGGGACATTAAGGGTATTGTATGTCATGCTACAAAGGTTTGATTTCATCCCTTATCAAAGAGAGAGCCAGCTGAAGTCTACGAGCAGGGCGGGATATAATCAAATACGTTTTTTAGGTTGATAGTGTGGAAAATTAGATTGAGTAGAAAAAGACTGATGTACAGATATACAGTTAAGGATCCATGGTGATAGGCCAAGTAAGATGGTGGTGCGGAGTTGGGTGGCGGTGAAGATAACAATAGGAGAATGGAGAAGAGGGAGTCAATTCAGAATTACCAGTGGGTAAGATCAGTGGAACTTCACGATTAATTTGGTATGGTGGGTAAAGGAGTTGGAAAAGTCAAAGGTGGCTCCTGTCAATTTGGGTGACTGGATGCATAGTGATACCACTAAATAAGTTACGAGGAGATGGGAAGAAAACTAGGTCTGACAGAGGACATTTATTTTGTTAAGTTTGAGGTACCGGTAATAGAAGTTCTACAGATGATTATACAAATATTTTTTTATTAACAAACTGACACAGTTAGCATCTAATATTTCTGACTCTTCTTATCACTGCCAAGCTAAGGGCCGTTTTAATCCATTGTTATTAAAAGGCTACAAGGGACCCAAGAGAAGGTTGCGCAATCTCCAAGGTAAGTGCAAAGTTTATGGGAAAAACATGTTCCTATGTGAACATTTAGAAAAGTCACTCTTTTGCCGGGTCTTCTCCATGAATTCCAATTCCTCATAGACTCTTTTATTTGAACTTTTAATCTGTTCTGTTGCTTTTCTCTCATTCCTTTCCAAGTTTCTTTATCCTTCTTTAGTTTCTGGACCTCAAACTGGATATAGTACTCTAATAAATGCCTGACCAATGCCCAGCGGGACAATTGCTTCAGCGTCTTGCATGTTTTGTTCTTGTTAGTACATTCCTCTATCTTGCTGGTTTTTAAAATAAGAGCAGTGTGCTGACTCATATTCAGTGAAGGATTCAAACGGCACCTCTTAGCCTTTATGGCAAACCCATTCTTCACCATCCTGCATTCATATCATGTATTTATTTTTCTCCCTTGACTGTCTTCCCACCAAGTATTCGTTCCTATTTAAATTGGTCAAGATCATTTTGGGTTTCAATCCAGTCTTTAAAAGAACTAGGTAGCTTTCTCACTTTTGTGTGTTAATTCGATTCCAAAATGTAGTAGGTGTGATTTCTCAGCTGCTCCAAGTCACTGATAAGCAGAGGGGGTACGAATCCGAGCCACTAGGGTGAGATTCTAAAGGCTGGTAGGTCATTTTCTGAAGCATCCCTGGGGAAGCAACTTTACTCATTGTTCTCTTGTCGCATACCAAAGAGTAAGAAAAACAAATCGGATATAATCAAATGCCTTATGCTGTAAAAACAAAGAAAATGCTTGTGACATTAAAGTGTTCAAAACATTGTTTCCTTCTCTTTTTACACCTTGATTAAATAAGCAATGTTATTTCATCTCCACTAAGGAGAAATAGGTGTTCTTATAAGTCAGAAGTTAAAATACCTTGAATAACTGAATAACTGAATTTTAAAATTGTCAGAATAAAATTCATTTTGATCTATAGGTAAATTTATACCATTGAAAGAGAAACTGAAAGAGAAACTTCTCATTGTATAGGTAAACCAATAATCAGGAAAAGTATGTTATAGCCAAAGTCATAGAAATATTATGTGACAACATAGAGGTATGTTCTTTTTCTAAAAAAGGTATATGTAGTTAGACTGTTTTAAGCATTTCTCAATGGCCTTCAAAATCATAAATCTAAATAGATATATAATATTTCCATAATTGTTATCTAGTTTTTTGACATTTAGCTGATTTTCAATTTTCCGCAACTATAAAAAATTGTGCAGTAAGCATTTCTGAAAGGGCTAGGTGTTATGATTTCATTGGATAAGTTATTATGTTATTATATTCAATAAAAGACATATTTATCCTGTTTAATAACAAATTTGCTAGTCCTGCTTTCTAGTACCTATGAATTAAAATATATACTGATATATCTCAGATGAAAATTTTGTAATTAAATACAATCTTTTCCACAAAATCTTCTGCAAGCATAGAAAAAGATCATTCATTCAACAAGTTTTTCTTGAGTACCTATTATATCTAGATACTATGCAAAGTGTCAAGGACACAAATTCGCATATGAAATAGCCATCACCTTCGAGGCACATAGAGTCTTGTAGGATGATACAGATATTGAGATAAAGTATGACGAGTGTTATAATAGGAAACGTACAAGGGTTACATCCATCCAAGGTGCAACTTACACTTTCACTGCCCAGAGTACCCAAACACAAATACTAATGCTCACTAAGTTCTTGGTTATCTTCCCTCCTTTCTTCCCACATTCTCTTCCCTTTTTTTTTTCAAAATGTCTTTATTAAAACTATGGTCAGATACTACGTACAGTACTCAGAATATAAGAAGAAACAGATCAGGCATAGTTTCTGTCGTCATGATCTTTACGTTCGTGTGGGAGAGTAAAACAATTATACAAATGATTATGATGTGATATAAGAAAGAGGAGTACAAACCAGGAAGCACAGGTCCCTGGTCTTGCTTCCAGAAGACCAGTTCTATTTTTTTTCTTTTAAAGATTTTATTTATTTATTTGACAGAGAGAGAGATCACCAGTTCACAAGTAGGCAGAGAGGCAGGCAGAGAGAGAGGGGGAAGCAGGCTCCCCGCTGAGCAGAGAGCCCGATGCGGGGCTCGATCCCAGGACCCTGAGATCATGACTTTAGCCGAAGGCAGAGGCTTTAACCCACTGAGCCACTCAAGCGTTCTATTTTTATCTGCTTCAGAGATAAAATTTTGATATTTTGTTTACAATTTCATTAAAAAGTATATACATACACATATCACTCTTTTGCTTAAAGGTAAATTTGAGAACTAGTATATTGGACTATTTAATTTATTTCCAAATACATTTACATGATAGCTACACTTGTAGTCAGCATAGCATAACCTACAGAGGTGCTGAATCACTATGCTGTACACGTGAAACTAATGTAACATTGTGTGTCAACTAGACTCAAGTAGTAAAATAAAATAATAAAAAATAAATATGATAAAAACCTGATTTTTCAATGTTAGCAGAGACACCAGTCTATTAAACTGAAATATTGCACAAATTTGCTGATGCTATATTTTGAGTTTCATTTCCCTTCTATTTTGGCATTTAAATTTCAGCAATTCAAAGAAAGCCAAACTTGTTACAATTGTTGCAGTATGGTTTCCACGTGGTAGTAGTGCTTTGACAGTTACGCCTGGACAAAGGTCCCATCACCCTAAGATCTGTCTCAGTAGCATCTCTTTGGTGTGGTACCCACCCTAGGTCCTGTTTTCTGATTTCTAAGCTTTGTTCCATGCTGTGCTAGTTTCAGAGCACAGAAAGATGAGAGGACAGAATTGATTATTTTCATTAGGTAACCACACATCAAAAATCTTATGCAGTTTATTTGCTGAAGTTTCCTTGTTTTAACTTTGTATACAGAGGACCCAAACATTTAAATATGGACTGTAGTCGACACCATGAATTGGGTTTGAGTCAAAGATTCCATGTAGGCATACTCTGAGGTTAAGATGACTTATATGATTGCATTATTATTAGGAAAAAGTACATCCCATCACCCTCAGGTAAATCACCAGTACAGTTAATTGTCTAAATAACTTCTTAATAGATTTTTAAAATATTTCTTCTTTTTATTCAACTCATAGTTGTTGTGTTTTTTTTGAGATTTGTTTATTTATTTATTTATTTATTTATTTATTTATTTATTTTAGAGAGAGAAAGAGAGCACAAGGGGGAGGGGCAGAGAAGGAGAGAGAATCTCAGGCAGACTCTGTGCTGAGCATGGAGCCTGATGGGGACTCAATCTCATGACTCTGAGATCATGACCCTGAGATTACGACCCAAGTTGGAAACCAAGGGTCTGTCGCTCAGCCCACTATGGCATCCAGGCACCCCATTCCCTTTGCCCTTCTGCTTTCCTCCCTTTAAAGCAAGTGATTTCTTTGCATTAAGTATGAAAATTATTCAGCTTCTTTTACAGAAGATATCTATTAACTTTTGTCAATTCGTTCTGAAACGTGATTAAAATAAATCAAATAATGGACACTATGCTCTTGGCCCTGCCTCAGTTGCTTGGAGCAGCTTGCAGACTCGAAATTGGTTCTGTGAGCTGCAATCAGGAGAGGGCTGGCCAGGAGGGGCATCGTCCTGTGACTGCTTATCCCATACTCATACAACTCAATGATATGAAGGTTTATACCTCAAAATACTTTGCAACTGTGAATTGGTTAATTATATCTTCGTTCCCAAGGGCTCTGTGTAACTTAAAGTTTTGTTTTCCCTTTGTAGTTTGTGGTATTCATTATAGCACTATTTATTTTGAGCTCCTGATCTTGGTTTTATTTGGATATATTTCTCTTGGATGTGTTTTTGGTTATTTTTTCTTTTTCTTAATTTTGTTGGATGCCCAAGGGGCTTGGGACAAGGCTGCCTATAAATTAATCTAAAAATGAACTATATTTGTATTCTTTGTCATCTGCCAGAATGCCATTTGGAAGCTTCTCTTGGAATATGAGTCTCCCAAAGACTCACCACAGTGGAATTCAGGTGCAAAGTAAACACAGCAGTTCTAGTATCAGCATCCATTTAGCTGGGGGGTGGGGGGAAGTGGGGAATTTTTATGTCTATTATTATTGCAAACAGATTGTTCACTATACACTATTTGAAACAGAGAGGGAGGGAGTGATTTAAGAATCTGTATTTTAAGTAATCAAGTAACTTGCACACCCACAGTTTGCCTTCAAGGCTCTGAAACCATAGCCAAAACAGAAAGGAAACCTTTGCCAGGCCGAAAAGCAGTCCAGGGTGCAATAGGTGGTTTTCTCTTTTCTAAGTCGCCAAGATCTTTCTCTTGCTGGTTCGCACCTACACAAACATTGTGAGAAGATGGCTTCTTGAGGAGTGCTGTGGCTACTTAAAAGCAATGCAAATAAAACAGAACCAAACTTTTACTGTAACACTGCAAATTATATATATATATATATGCACTAATCAGTGATATAAAGATGACCAGATGGCCTCTGGATCTCTTAGCACAATCAGGTCATAGTGAGCGCCCCCCCCCCCCAACCCAATCCTTTCTTGCTTGTAGTGTGGATCTGGCTGTAGCAGCATTTCCACATCTGCTGTGTTCACACACATGATCTGTGTTCAACAAATAGCTCTTCCAGTTTCTGGGCCTGGATTTTAAATGTATGTTGTAAGCTAAAAGGAGGCCTTGTTCCAGCTGGCAATGGTGGGTGAATTGCCAATGCAGAATTTCATCTGAACTGGGACTAACATTATCCGAAGCATATTTATGTTGGTGCGGGAAGACTGGAATCACAACAGATAAATTGAAAGATTGTTTCATGATGGATCATACAAGACACTGTTTTTCCAAAAAATGTTTTCTATCACACAAAGGCCAAAGATCACATAACTTCTGTTCAGGACCATCCATCAAACAGGCTTACTCTCACCAAAAGGCTAAATTGCCAAAAAATGGAGTGTTGGAAGGCCTTCGGCATTTGGGATTATATGTAATACTTATCATAATCCATTGACACTGAAGATGGCTGAGTGCCCTGCACCTCAGAATGAGATCTTGTTTTATTGAAATCAAGTATAAAGACACCAGAATGAGTTGACCGAATTCAACCAACAGTTGATTAATGGCCATCTCAGAATAGAAACCTCTTTAAAAGGTGATTTTGGGGATAAATCAAAGAAGGGATTCAACCTCCAGAGTACTTAGGTTTGGCTGAATAAAGATATTGATGATGATATATACAAAATGCAGTTAAATGTGCTTGCATAATAAGCTTAGGGCCATGTGGTAGTTGTGGCAATGGTAGAAACTTAAGAATGCACGCTTATCAAAGCTGGTGGGAGCTTAATTAGAGGGTCTTGTTATTTTTTTGTGTATTTCCAGTTATCAATAATGTTACACTATAATTATAATGTTACTAAGCACTGAAATAAACTAGTCAGTAATGTTACTGAGTCCACTGCAAGCGGATTTAAACAGTTGACACTATAATTTGGAAAGAAAGAAGAAAATAGGGTCCCCTCAATTATGATCTAACTCCTAATGATAGCCTTGGAAGCAATACATGCTTAATTTGAAGTGTTCAAAAAAAAAATGTTTTTCCTCCATATTCTATTCAACGTTTTCAATGACTGTGAAAATTTTATCTTTACATGTATGCATGTTCTAACAGACATTATAGACAAATTAATAAATATGAGTTTGCTTATTTGCTGAAATTATGAAAGGCAAATTTAAAGAGGGCCATTCACAAGCTAGGGTGGCATTTTATTTTATCAAATTGACTAAATTGAGAAGTAAGGAACACAAACGGTGACTGCAAAAGAATGTTCATAGCCCTGCCAGACCAAAATACAAATTCTCTCACCAAATTGCATAAATATCCTGGTGTAACCTACTTACCAACACCATTTTAAGTAGTCTCAAGTGCTCTATTCCAAATCAGCTAGAGTTTCACATTTGTGTAAATATACTTAGGGGATCAAGCACAGATTACCAAATTTACTTTCTACGATGAAGAATAAATAATTTTTAGAGTTGCAAAATATCATCTGGTTTGACGATGAGGTGTTTTTGGTTTGTTTACTTCTGGATACCCATCTAGTTTTCTTCTGACTTTGTGTTTGAGGTTTGATTTAGTTAATGGGAATTTAAACAATTGCCATTAAATACCCTCAATAAATATGTAAAGGAAACTATTAACTACTTTCTTCTAAAGAGTTCAGTCCTTTATATTGAATGATTTTAATACCAGAAATCAGATTATCCCCAGAGCCTAACAAAAGCCCTGAGACTTTCTGTCTCAAACAGGCAAGGCCTCATTTCTCATTACCATCTTCTGGTTTCCACTGACTGAGAGAGATTTTTTTTCTTAAAATTTTATTTATTTATTTGAGATAAAGAGAGAGTGAGAGAGAGAGCACAAGCAGGGGGAGCAGCAGGCAGAGGGAGAAGCAGGCTCTCCGCTGAGGAGCCCGATATGGGGCTTGATCCCAGGACCCTGGGATCATGACCTGAGCCGAAGGCAGACGCTCAACCGACTGACCCACCCAGGCGCCCCTGAGAGAGATCGTATTTCAAGATTTTGGGACATTCTGTATGACTCGACCTGGGGGATTTCGGCAATATAAAAGGAGTCTCTATTATTAATAAATCAATTCATTAGTGGCTTCAGGATCTTAGAGTAACATTTTTAATAACTTTTAGGGTCTCACAAATTCCAAATTTTCCCTTAATTCATTCTATGTAATTTTCACCATATTTTCATTTCCTGACTAAGTGACTTAGGAGACAGCTATGGCATAAATAGAATGTCGCTGGACTGAAACATTGAAGACCTGGGTTCTAGCTCCAGTTCCCTCACTTAAAAACCTTGCTCTTGGGCAGGTCTTTGAATCTCTCTGTGACTCAATTTTACCATATAAAGCAAAAACATTACTACCTACTCTATATGGCTATTGCAAGGGTTAAATATGCAAAGTGTTCAAAATGAAGTGCTAGGTAAATACTAGACATTGTTTTCTTTGTAGAATGATAGGCAAATAAAACAACATAGCTTCGGTTAAAACTAAAGCAATAGACATACATTTTTTAGTGTCTACCATAAATATTTAGCTGCTAAATCAAAATCTAGTTCCTGTTTAAGTCTTGAGATCGGTATTCGTGAGTCATTTCTTAAAAGGAATTGCTGCCCAAATTCAGACACACTGTCTTCTCTCCTTAGATATTCTAATCTCTAACCCATTCTTTTGTAGCTAGGGATAAAATGATGAAACCACAAAAATTTTAACGAAGACACTCAACTTTGTGTTCCTCAATTCACCTGCTACACCAGCCTTTAAGGCTACAGTTGTTGAAGTGGGTCAGATGGAGGGAAATCGTAAGCCTCTCTATTTAACTGAGTTGTTCGCGCTCAATGGTGGGATGCTGGAGTTCTCTGAGGATGACTGAAATATTAGCATTAGTATTCAACAACTGCAGTTCCTTCTTTGACTATAAAATCTAGGCTAGACCTCCTAAGCTTCTAGACCACTGGGTGATGTTTGGTGGAGTGTTATGTTTTTGAAATAAATCCTTGACTCTAGAAGCAAAGGAATGAAATTAGTCTTTCTTAGGTGATGTGTTGGACTGGATTTGACAGAAAAACAGATAAAATAGGGGAATAAACATTTTGAGAGAAAGAAACAGTCTCCACCTTCGTAAAGGTTTACCTACAATGGAACTGCTATGCTCTTGCTATCATCTTGCTGAGAGGACCTTATATACTCCCCCTCTTTAGCGTGCACCCTGGCGACGTAATACTCAGAACCTTGGGCTCTCCAGTACCTCTTAAAAAGAATATGTTTTCGGGGCGCCTGAGTGGCTCAGTGGGTTAAGCCTCTGCCTTTGGCTCAGGTCATGGTCTCAGGGTCCTGGGATTGAGCCCCACATCGGGCTCTCTGCTCAGCGGGGAGCTTGCTTCCCCCTCTCTCTCTGCCTGCCTCTCTGCCTACTTGTGATCTCTCTCTCTGTGTCAAATAAATAAAATCTTTAAAAAAAAAAAAAGAATATGTTTTGGAAGAGTGTCCTTGTACTTTCCTATCAGGCACTTCCAAAATATCATCCTGCAGTTGACCCATGAGCCACAAGCTTTGCCATCCCTTCCAGGAACCTCCAGGTGATACGTCTGTCACCAGATTCTACTTGGTTAAGCCAACAAGTTTAATTGAATGCACAAAACAAGTATAACAGAATTTTTTAGTCCGATAGCCTTATTTTCTGCAGAGTGGTACTCTACAAGATGCAATCCATACAGAGAAAGTGCAGGCATTTTGCTTCTGTCGTTTCAATATACAGCAAGACAATTCCATGAAAACCAGCTGCTGGCTGGGTTACAATTTATCAACTTGTTAATCAATAACTTCAGCTTTCTTTCTTTGCATGTGTGAATGAATGCGGCTTATGGATCCCTTTGGGCACATTCCAGTTTGCCAAAACAATGAATCTGGAGGAAAAACATTTTTGTACTTGTTCTTTGGAACCTTGTAGAAGCTTATGAAATGCTCACCGAGAATATCAAATCTGATATTTGAGGGTCATGGTCGTGCCGTGCTAAAGAAAGTATTCAAAACTTCTTCCGTTTTTGGCACCAGAAGCCTATGAAGAAGAAAATCTTCCTCTAGTATTGTCCAAGTCCTTTGTTTTCTGGCTATTCTCTTAGTATTTTCAGACCTGGCCTCTTAGCTGAGGAGCAGGCCCTTAAAAAACTCAGCAATTCATTTTAACACAATCATTTACAGGAAGCTTATTTATGTAGTTTTTAAGCCATGCAAAATAATTTACAGTGTTTTTAATGTTTATTTCCTTTTCTTCTCCTTTCCACTAATTTTCATTAACTGTCCCCTTTGCTTTTCAGCAAGCTGAAGGAGGACAAATTGACAGCTGTTACTTCTTCCTAATGCTTGGCAATCCTTTTGGAGAAAAGTTGTGTGGTCCATACTGCTCTTGTTTAGCATTTGCTATAGATTTTGAAATAGAAGAATATAAAATGGCTATTGTACAAATCTATTCTGTAACCCTATCTCCAATGTACGATGCAAATTCTATTATAAACACAGGAAGTATAAGTCAGTTTATCTAATACAGATTATATTTTATAAAATCACTGGAATTTATTCCACTCTTACCATTCCCATAGAATAATTTCCAAAATGTATTGTTAAGTCTCATACACAGCAGAGCAGTGGTTCCCATGGCCAGGAGGTGGGGGAGGGCTGACTTTAAAGTGCCATAAGGGAACATTATTGGCATGATGAAAATATTCTATATTTTTCTGTGGTGGTGATTATACAACAATAGACTAAATTCATGAAAATCTACTATTGAATAATTTCTAATTTTTTAAAAGATTTTATTTGTTTATTTGAGAGAGAGAGAGAGTGAGAGAGAGCATGAGAGGGGAGAAGGTCAGAGGGGGAAGCAGACTCCCCGTGGAGCTGAAAGCCCGATGCGGGATTTGATCCCAGATCTCTGGGATCATGACCTGAGCTGAAGGCAGTCACTCAACCAACTGAGCCACCCGGGCGCCCAATAATTTCTAATGTTTTATAACTAGATTATACCTCAGTAAACAAGAATTAAGGGAAAGAAAATCCCTGAACAATGCGGAGACTGGTCCTATTAATGTAAGAAAGACAGAAAATAACACAAGTCATCTTGAGACATTTCTGTGTCTTTGCCTCTATTCTGCATCTATGCCCACTTCTACACCCCTGCTGACCTCTGTCTCTACTGCGAAATCCACACACCGCCATATTGCTATCTCTTCCTCTACCTTTGCCTGCACTCTAGCTTTGTCATTTTGTCTATTGGGAGACGGTATTACATGGTATGTAAACATGGAATCTGGAAAAAAGTTCTTGGATTAAAATTTCAGCTGGGTCTCTTACAAGCTGTGTAACTTGGACGAATCACTTATTTTTTCTGTGGCTCAGTTTTATTATCTGTAAAATGTAGATAAGAACAATTCCTATTGGGACACCTGGGTGGCTCAGTAGGTTAAGGGTCTGCCTTCGGCTCAGGTCATGATCCCAGGGTCCTGGAATCGAGTCCCACATCAGGCTCTTTGCTCAGTGGGGAGTCTGCTTTTCTCTCTGCCTACCGTTCCCACCGCTTGTGCTCTCTCACACTCTCTCTCTCTCTGACAGATAAATAAATAAATAAAATCTTAAAAAAAAAAGAATAGTTCCTATTGGTTTATTATAAAGACTAAGTGACAGCATTTATACGAATGCTTGGCACAAATCCTGACACATGGCAATCATTATATGAATTTTGACTATTACTCTTATCTGCATAAATGCATAGAAATGGTTTGTAAGAGTTATCTCTGGTGAGGGCTGTGGTATTGAGGAAAGGTGAATGTATCTATATCTACCTATATTTTTAATAATCAGCATATATTACTTTGAATTAGAATAAAAGAAGTGAGCAAGCCATTTGTACTATTTGGTTGTAGAACATGTATTTATCCTTTGGTAACAGGAACTTTCTGTGGTTCTGTGCTTTGCCCATATTCGTTTCCATCTTCCTGGAGGGCAGAAAGCCAGCTTACCTTTGTCCTCACATGAAGCCAATGGGACCGGGAGCTTGGGGGTTGTGGGTACTCCCGATCAGTAGAGTTCCCCAGGGGGAACCTAGGGGGTTGTCATTGTCTCTACTCATTTTAGAGGTATCTCTCATGAGGGCTTTGCAGTTTTAACCAGAAAGCTCTATCCATGTACAAGTTTGGATATACAGGTTCTAAAGTCCGAGAGGCCCTGAGGATAATGATCTTCAGACATAAAGTGGGCTAAATCAGGGTCTTGACCTAGGAAACATTATAGGAAAAATTTGCCATGGAAAGAAGCCTTCTTAAAACACCAGGTTGGAGGAAAACCTCTTTGGAATAAGGTGGGAGAAATTCCCCTTGGCCTATCGCTGATGTGCTGATGAGCCACGGAGATGGAAAGCTGAGCTTTACTTTTTAGGTAATTCGATGATTTTACATTTTAATCATTTTATTAAATATGTATGCATACAATCCAATTTTATTGTATAGCTACTGGTTGAAAATGCTTAAAAATTCTTCCATATATACGATGGAATGTTATGTCTCCATCAGAAAGGATGAATACCCAACTTTGGTATCAACATGGACGGGACTGGAAGAGATTATGCTGAGTGAAATAAGGCAAGCAGAGAGGCTCAATTATCATATGGTTTCACTTACGTGTGGAGCATAAGGAAAAACATGGAAGACATTGGGAGAAGGCAAGGAAGGGTGAAGTGGGGGAAATCGGAGGGGGAGACGAAACATGAGAGACTGTGGACCCTGAGAAACAAACTGAGGGTTTTGGAAGGGAGGGTAGTGGGGGGTTGGGTGAGCCTGGAGGTGGGTATTGAGGAGGGCATGTATTGCATGGAACACTGGGTGTGGTGCATAAACAATGAATCTTGGAACACTGAAAAAATAAAATTAAATTTAACAAAAAAGAAGTCAGTATTTGAAAAAAAAATTCTTCTTTTCCGTTTTAAGAAGAGTTGTGTAACCATGTATACCTCTCACTTTCAGAATTCAATGGGAATTTCTGAGCAAGAGGAATACAAAGAAATGACAGTGTTCCACAAAAAGATGAACAAGAACGATATAGAAATAACATGGGATCCAGCTAAACTTTCACATAAGACTGCCTAATAATTAGTCTTTTCATTTGCCTAAAATGGAAAATAAGCATTTTCAACTAGGAGATACATAATGCCTGAAATATGAAATTCTTGTGGCAAGATGTTTGATGGTTTGATATAACAGATGGTGATTAAAATGTGAGCGCAGTTGATCAGAGAACTTGACAATAACGATGATCTGGTTTCAAACCCTACGTACACAGAATGGGTTCAGAAGATGCACACGTCTAATTGGATTTACCTCCTGCTACCTTGAAGGTGGCCCAGTTTAACCCATTTGAGTCTTCTCAGGAGGCTGCGGGTCCACAGATTAATATTGCCGTAAACTCCGGTGAGGAAGGAAAGAAGGGTTCCTTCTTGACATTTTGTCTTTTACATAATAACTAGGATATGAATTAGGCAGCACAAAAGATAAAGGGTGGAGTAGGGGACCTCTAGGAATTCAGAAGGCCTTCATATCTTCTATGTTCAAAGTCTGGCTGTCTTCAAAGGCTTTGAAACAAACCAACTTAATTTCTAGACATAATTTCATATATTCATTAAATGCTCTGTACTTTGCCCGAGTGTGGGAAATAGAATGTGTTCTGAATGAGCTGAAAGCATTCTATGGCACTAGCATTATATATATTTTTAGCTTTCTGATTTGGCTGAGTCTTATCCTGTTTTAGCCAATTGGTGGCTGGACATGTCAACTGAGAAGGAACTGAATGGAAGTAGATAGGTTAAATAGTCAACTTTCAGCAATGAGAATTACTTTAGAAAATATATAACATTTAAGTAAGTCTAATGTAATTATGTATTCAAGGGGCATTCGTAAATACCAATGATTAATTTTCATTAAAAGTACTAGTATCTCATATTTTAAGTGCTTCTACATTTTCACTGAGGCATTAATGATGAGTCCTAAAATCTCTGTTTTTGACTGCATCTAAGACATTCAGATTACCTAGGGTTGTCAATTACTAATCAACAACACCAAGTGAATGACTCCTAAGTTTCTATGAAGATTTTATTGAACAGCTTAGCCTTTGCCAACACAGACTGAATTTCTGTAACTGTCTCAGAATTTATTTACACATTTGCAAACTTGTGGGAAACTCACATGTTAGAGGCAATCCTAGCTTTTAAGATAATCACCTAGATTGACAATGCAAAACTATTTTTCCTTTAAAGTGATTTACTTGGTGTGTTTATTCTACTCCTATTTTTGATGGATCATGTACAATGTAGCAGATTGTCAAGAACTCAAAGGATGTGTTTTCTGTCGATTCACAGCTAGTGCGGAATTGGTTGAAATTTGAGCTCCTTCATTTGACCTTAATGTAACCCTGACCTGGGAGGACAGTGTGTCTCTAGGGCTAGAAGATAATTTAATTTCCATGCATGTCAAGTCCTCAGTTTCTTCTGTGTGGAGGCTGCCGAGAAGTGTCAAATTTTGCAGAATTAGGTGTTCTGTGTTGGAGATGTGGAATACATTCTCCAGGGGTTAGAGTTGAGACCACCAAGTAGACTTCATTTTAAAGCCTTAGGGGAGCCCTGAAACCATAGATTGTGGAGATGGAAAATATTTCTTTACCCTGTAAACTATTCATCTTCCATTTCACTTTTAATATGTGCACCCATGATAGTGTCAACAAAGAAAGTTCCAAAGGCCACACTTAGAACATCTAAGTTTATTATTTTATACTTTTCCAGCCGAAAACAATGGTTGAAAATTCCAGGGTGTCAAGCAGTGGAATTTAAGTATCTAATGCATTCCCTGTGTTTTCATCCCCAAAGGCTTGTAACACACTGCTTACAAAGATTAAATGTAGCAAACTCTGCAATATCTACAAGATAAGGCTAATTCCACTCAGCTACTTGAATTTCCTTCTTTTCCCACATATCTCTGGTTTTTGGAATAGTTTATTATACTGTAGAGCAAAGAAAATTTCCAGCAAGACCAAAGTTAGTGGCATAACATGATTTAACACTTCTGTGATTCTGAAATCATAGTTATGTAGCTCAGTATAAGGTGACATCATCTCTGTTTTATACGGCTAGCCTCTCTGTGGAACTCCAAGGTCATTATCCTCTTGTAAGGGCTTCTCCATCCTTGCAAGTGAATTACAGTAGCAAAGAAGAAATAGTTTTAAAATGGCCAATGGATGAACCATGAGTGAGAAAGAAGCAAAGAATAACTCCAGCTGAGAAGCATTTTGTAAACTTCCTACTGATTTGACCATGGTAGATTCCTTCCATAACAACAAAATAATTCTTTCTTAGAAACTCAAGGGTAAGATTATATACTTGACTGTGACAATATTCTATGGGAGAAGTTATTTAATCAGAGTATGCTAAATGCTATAACGAATAACCTCCTATAACGAATAACCTCCTATAACGAATAAACTTGAGGAAACATAACAGATTAAGAGTATATTTTCCGCTTTTGTTGAAGTTCAATGCAGGCAGAGGGAGAGAGAGACTCAGGAACTTCAGCTCCTTTCATACTGTGGCTCTATATCTCTTGTCTACAAACTTGTAGGAGTTTGCTGGGTTTCTTCCAACTCAGTAGTCAAAGAGAAGAGAAGGCACAAAGAAGACATACCTGTCTTAACAGGGTTTGAGCAGGGATGGAAAAACATTGCAGGAATTCTAGAGAACTGAAGTGTCGATTTAGTACTTAAGAAAAGGGAAAGCATCGGTGAGCATAAACCATCTCTGTCATAGCCGGCATGTAGCATGGGAAGAAAGTGTTCTGGAAAGGGTGAGCTTTTTCCTATGGGTGTAGGATGGGTGGATGGTGCTGGGAAAATACCGTGTATGTATGTTTCATTTTTCTCCAAAACCATGGCAGTGTTACAAGCTTTGTGTCTCAGCTAAATTTTGGCCATTTGAGGTGGCAGTGCTTTTTTTGAGGTAATCTTTTCAAACCATGGCCAGTGTTTTCTGGTCAGATTCACGTAAACTCCTGCCCACTTTTGTGATCCCTGACTAAAAGTTGATGAAGACTGCCATTTGTTTGGTAAACTTATCTTTTCAAATATCGTTAAGGTGCTGACTTATAAGACCAAGACCTGGGGACGGATAGAGATTAAGCCTCTGTATACATACCATGGGTTGGTATGGCCAGAAGTAAGACATTTTGGTGACACCATCTTTTTATGAATATACACGTTAGGCCTGAGGTTCAACTGAAACCTTTCCAGAAAAGAGCCCTTGAGGAGGACAGAGGGATTTACTAAGGCCTTTAAGTTCAAAATAGCAGCATTCACAGAGGAGAAGAGGCTGGCTCCAAACCTAGCTCTCTCAAAGGATCCTGAAGCTAAAATGAGTGAAAATGTTACAACGTATTCTGATTTCAAACAGAAATTAGTAACTTTCCCATGTCTACATAGAAGTTATCCTCCTCATGAAACTTAAATTTGAAATTGCACGGATTCTTTCTCTCATCACTTTCTAATTTAATGTACTTAACAGAAGACTCTTAGTGACATTCATCTGGTGTCAACTGGAAAAGTGTTTTAATCCTTTACTTTTTGCCTGTTAAAAGTCATTGCCATTTGACCCTAGAAATTACGAATTTGAATGATTCATTTGTAAGGTACTGGGGACATTAGGATCTGTTTAAAGGCACCAGAATGTCTACTTATTTTAATTATAGTTTTCAAACATCAGGAGAAATGTTCTGAAGTTGTTGATGCTGTGGAAAAGTTACCTTCAGTAAAAATCTTAGGTTTTGGGAAACTAATCTGATCACTATTTTTTCATCATACACATGGGATTTAGCAAGCAGCTGTGTGCCTTCATGTGGTCTCTAGCACATGGTTTTGGGTAACGAATATACTTTTGCTTTTTGGAATGTGCGTTTACTTTTTACATGTTGATAGTAAACCAGTATTGACTATTAAATTAAAAACACTCTTTTTAAGGAAAAAAGTCTCACTTTGTCAGCCATAGTATTGTGAAAGCCAGGTATATTATAATTTGAGGGGAAATGTATTACCAGTGGTATATACAGTGATGTGATATAAAAATATTAGACCAAAGTTTTTTTTAAGTAATTAATTTTTAAAATCAGAGAAGATTAAGGGTTATGTCTGTAATGCAGTCATTTTTACTTACTAGAATTGTTTAATATTCACTTCATGGGTGAGAAAGCAATACTGCTATATTTGGCCCAGGGAAAAGAGCACATAACTCAGATACTAACTGATACATTTTTTACAGCTATGTAAACGTTTTCCATTCTTAGCAAGTGATAGTGACTGAGAAAATCATTGTAACAATTTGGCTTATAAAATTTAGTGCTTATAATTGTATTTATAGCATTGCTGACTTTACCTCTCCACATTTTTTATTTTTGTTTTTTTACTTCTTTTGGAGTATGTGAGTAAGTGACTAATGTGAAGATTATACATAATGTGTGTTGTTTCAGAAAACAGATCTGGACCTGCTGTTTTAAGATACATGTTAGATCTCTGGGAATGTGACTTCCAGAACCGGAACCGATATTTTAAAAAATAATGTTTTTTTCAAGATTTTACTCATTTATTTGACAGAGAGAGAGACATCACAAGTAGGCAGAGAAGCAGGCAGAGAGAGAGGGGGAAGCAGGCTCCCTGCTGAGAGCCCGATGGGGGGGGGTGATCCCAGGATCCTGAGATCATGACCTGAGCCTAAGGCAGAGGCTTTAACCCACTGAGCCACCCAGGCGCCCCAGGAACTGAACTTTTAATGGACAACACTCTACTATGCTTCTGTGATTTACATTTAAATTATACTCCTGGATAAAAAATTGTTTACTATCCACTTTGTTTTCATTATCCTTTGTTTGCTGTTGTTGGTTATAAACCAAAATATTTATATTCATGTGGAAACCAAAACAGAGGAAAGGTAATGTCTCTGAAATATGTTAAAACTGGAGTGCCTGGATGGCTCAGTCCTTAGGCGTCTCCCTTCTGCTCAGGTCATGATCCCAGGGTCCTGGGATTGAGCCCCACATCGGGCTCCCTGCTTGGCTGGAAGCCTGCTTCTCCCTCCCCCACTCCCCCTGCTTGTGTTCTCTCTCGCTCTCGCTGTATCTCTCTCGGTGAAATAAATAAATAAAATCTTAAAAAAAAAAAAGAAATAAATATGTTAAAACTGTCCGTCCTTTGGAATTTTTAGAGAACCTGCCTCTACGTACATTTCCTCTTTTAAAAAATTATATATAGCTGAATAAACAAAAAACATTTGTATATAAAGTAAAAATGCAAAAATTCAAAGTGAAAGATAATGAAAGTACTTACTATTTTAAAAGTTCCTTATATGTAGCCTATTTTAAGTCCCAATTTGACTATTGAAAAATATAATATTTATGACAGTAAAATTTCCTAATAAGGTTAAAAATGTTATCAGTTAGGGAAGCTTATTCAGAAAAACCAGCAGCTACAAAAACTAAAAACGCACTTAAAAAAAAGTATTTTCGGAAATGTCTTTGCTAAGTTTGAGTCAATTCCTCAAACACTAATAATTTAGTTGTGGAAGTAAATTTTCATTTCTGGGATGTTTATATTTGCCCTACAAATCTCCTATTACCATCATTTTATACCTTATGTGAAATACATCCATGTGGATTATAAAATAGAAACTTGTTGAATTGCTGGGTTGCCGCAGGACAAATAGAAAAATTACGCCACCCCCACCCTTTTCTCCACACGGACGCAAAGCACATGGCGTGAGGTATCACATAATATTTGAATGTAATTAAATACGTCTATGTGAATAACGTTTGCATGAAAATGTTTCTATCATTTTCAGCCACGACAAAGCGTAAGATCTAAAGAGGGAACATGTGCTGAGGAACTCTATAAACTTCCGTAGCAACCATTCTGGTTCCTTCTATTGTTGTCAGGACAATGAAGATCTTGGTGCCAAAGCCCATTTTCTAAATAGCAAAATGGAACTTTGATTTATACAGCATAACTCACTTGGTTTCCCATGTTGTCCTTCGGTCTGCCTCCCGACCCTCTTCTGGCAGAGCTAACATTTCATTCCCATCTTTCAGGCTTTCTTCCCGAGGCAGATCCCCTTGTAAAAGTGGTGTGACTCACATTTTCTATTGTGAAAAGCACTCATCGTCAAATGCCGTGAAGTGTTCATCCAAACACTTACAATTTTACAACCACCATCTCCAGGCCCAGAGGTGCAAGTTAAAGCAATGCAGTGACTTTACTGGCCTCTCCACAGGCCTTGAGATGAAGTAACTGTTTTGCATTATCTGGGATATGGAAATGAAGGGTCTGTGGTCGCTGTGCTGCTGATGAAACTTAAATCCACAAAGGCATCCTATCATCTCTGGAGACTCCATCAATATTTGAAGCAGGAATACTTCAGTAAATTACTGCCTTATCTAGCCCCGCAAGAAAAGGTATTTGCGTTGCCTACTCTTGTGTCCTTGAGGTATTTCCGTATTCTTTTGTTCAATCATTCTAAATTATAAGTGATCACACTCTAGGTCTTCCTTAAATTCCATTTATTATTTTCAGAGAATTCAGCCATTGTGTCGCAGAACATGAAAGTGAATGGACTTAGACGAAAATGGGCTACCGATACTGAGAACTTCCCGGCATGGGTACTGAGAGATGTGAGGGCAAGTGATCTTGAGATACAAGGAACTTGGTATTTTGGCAAAGGATGAGGGTAATATTCAAGGGTTCGCACTATAGGACTGATGTGGAGAAGGACAGGCGCGTGTCATGTAAGATAACTGAGGTATAGTCTTGCGTGAAACTAAAGAAATGGGCTTTTGACTTAGTTCTTTCCTAGTTCTCTACAGTTGGGGTCTGGTAAATGAGACTCAACTTAGATGAACTATCCCTTTCCCTGGAATTTTACCTCCTTAGAGAATTGGACACCGTTTCAGATGTCCCAACATAGCTCTTCTCCTCCCTGGTTCTCTGGTAAGTTCTCACCCAGTTTGATTTAGGCCAGATGGATTCTTTGCTTAACCAGAGCTTTTTGAACATTAACTGAATCAGATGCTTGCTATTATTCAGTGCTAGGAAATCTTCAAATTATATGCCACAGAATCAAGAGCAGAGTGATCGTCTTGCCCTAGCAGTATAATTTCTCCTGTGCCAAAATATAGAATTTACAAAAACAGAAATAGACTGCTGATTCTGAGTATTTTTCTATCTTTTTCAAATATTAAAAATTGGCCTCTCTTGTGCCTCTTGACATGCCATTGAAATAAAATAAAGTCACATGTCTTTGCCAAGCGGGGTTTGGCATTTTTCTTTTGAAAACATTCAAAAGCACTTGGTTTTCATTGTATATATTCTGTTACATGCATATTTTCCATTATGTTTTGTAAAAGAGGTCTAAAACTCTTGAATCATTTAATCAGACAGTGCGAAAGTATTTCTCAGCAGCCACCATATGAATTAAGCACATGGGTGTGCGGCATTTAAAAGTATACATGGGGTCGCCTGGGTGGCTCAGTCAGTTAAGGCTCCAACTCTTGATTTCAGCTCAGATCATGATCTCAGGGTCATGAAATCAAGCCCACATTAGACTGTGCACTGGGTATGGAGCCTGATTAAGCTTCCTTCTCTCCCTCTCTCTCTGCCCTCCCACTGCCCAACGCTCCCCGGCCCCACTGTCTCTCTCAAAAAAGAAAAGTAAAAAAATCTATCTATCTATCTATCTATCTATCTATCTATCTATCTATCTATCTTTCTATCTAACATCATCTATCTGTCTACGGAACAAAAATGAGTGAGAGAGAGGAAGAGGGGCACGAGGGAGAGAGGAAAGGAGATGCACGGAGAGAAATACAACAGAACATTTGCACAGGTATGTAGAGGGCTCAAAGATCGTGTTGGTAGGTTGGAGCATGGGAAGGATGCATTTGAATCTGTGCTGATTACAGATTCATAACTAGCTTTTGGACATGCCTTTCTAAAGAGACCGGCGGAATCCCATGATTAACTTCCTAAGAATGTCTACCTCCTGCAATTCCTTCGTGGATCCACAGATGATCCTGTTTAAAATGAGGCGCTTTTGACCCCTCAAATGCACTCTGGTTCTGAAACAGGATCTCAAGCCTGTCTTGAGCTTCCTCCCTGGAGCTGCCACTCCACTTTGTCATATTCTGTCATCTACTGACTCCCTAGTGAATGATTTATTTTGAAGTTTTTATTTTAATTTTCTCCTCTCACTTCAGCTTTAGATTGATAGTCCGCCTCTCTTGACATCTGGTTTGCCTCACCAAAAAGGCTGTCCAAATGTAACACGTTACAGTGTTTCTTTATTATCTTTATAGAACAACAGGGTGTAGATGTGTGACTATAATTCAAAAGCTTGTTGGAGGGTGCTAGGAACTTGATGGGGAAAAGTGCAGTACATCAAGGACTCTGGAAAGCCGCTGACTGCGTGGCGTGGCAGACAGAGAAAAACCAGTACACTTAGCGATCATTTCCCAGCACGTACCCGCCCCCCCTCAGTTGTCTGACCCTCCCAACAGTGTGGAGAAGTTTCCCGAGTCCTCACTCTATGTAAAGGGAGAAGCATCTCATGCTAACCATGGTGGGCACATCCAGCAGAGATCAAAGTGCCTTCCCAGACATTTCCTTTGTGACTCCTCTATTGGCCAACAAAGCTACTCTTTAGCTACCACTGTTTCATTTTTGTTTGGTGGTTGAGACTTACTTTTTTTTTTTTCATGTGGTAGAGAAAAATTTCATCACATTTTATGCTGAATAGTTTAATAGTTCTTTTTATTTTTTAACTGTGTAGTTAATGTTGGATAGAGTTGTATCAGGCATTTGCCAAAGGACACTGAAAGGACACTATATGAAAGGACACTGTCAAAATACTTGTATGGAGCTTCAGTCCTCAAACGATAGGCCACATGGAAGTATATGTTAGATATATGCCAACCCCACTGGTAAGTGCTAGGAATTATAAAAGAAACGCTTGAGTAGTCTAATGGAGTATTTCTTTGGTAATAGTTTTTAGAATGAATTCTTTGCAGGCATAATATTTTGAGAAGTTTCAGATAATGTTGGCATAATCACAAACAAGTTATGCATCATATAATACAACTTCTTGTATTAAAACATTAGCCAGCATTTATATATATCCATATATTTATATGTACTCAAATATTACAATTTTTGTTGATTTGTGAGGAATGATAGTGTATAATCTCGGTGGTTATAGACTTAACATTCTTGGTTTCAATTTTTTGTGTTGATCCTAAAAGTTATGCGGTGTCGTCATTAGTGATTTCACTGAGGTCTTCATTGAAATTGTATGCTTAGACAGGCTTCATAGGTACGAAAGAGACATTCGACTACTGAGTGCGCCTGGTCGACCCCCTACCTTCTTCATTGCTTTATGATATTATGTTGTTTCTACTCAACACCCTACATGAAATTACCAATGTGAGGTGAGAACAGTGTCATAAGTTTGTGAAGTAATGTGTGTGTAATAAGTCCCTGTGTATAAAAACGGTTTTGAAAAGAAAGCCAATTATGAGTCCTCACAGTGGATAAGAATAAAGGGGAAGAGGTCTAACAAAATGTTTTTTGGTTTTTTTGCTTAACCAGAAAATAGAAATTTTGGATAAATTAAAAAATGGAGTGTTAGTTTGGTAGTAGCTCTGATCTGGACTATGAACAGTGAAGTGTATTTTATTTTATGGAAAAATTTATATGCTTATATCGTATTCATGAATTTGGGGACTTTTAAAAGCCGTAGAATGCATCCGTCTAAGTTTTTCATTGAATACGAATTTAAATTGATAATTTAAAAAGACATAATTCAACTTTTCTGATTTTCAATTACAATGGAAATTACATGAACATGCCTATGCCATATGTCACATAGGACATACCTAACCTGGTCTAGCACTGAAAATGGACCAACCAACCAACAAATAAATGAGCTGTGGTAGATTGAAAAAGTGGCCATAAATAATCTTTCTCCTTTTATCCATACCCATTGGCAGCACCTCCTACAGACTCCAGTCTGGCCTTACGACTTGCTTTGTCTAACTGGACATTAACAGACATCATGCCGTCAGGGTTTTGAAAAGAGATTGCACACTGGGACTTGTACTCTCTTGCTTCTCTTCAGAATCTTGTGACTGCCACCATGGGAAGAAGCTAAGTTAGTCAGCTGAGAGACACATTTTCCAGTTGCCCTAGTTGTTCCAGAAAACAAAACAAACAAAACAAAGCAAAAAGAGCCAACGTTAGGCAACTTCTCAGTTATCCATAAATGCAGTAGTGCCCCAGCTGAGATCAGTACTAGAACCTTCCAGGTAAGCCCAGCCCAAACTGCTGACCCACAGAAACTTCAGATAAATAATTGGTTGTTGCTTTAAGCCATTAAGTTTTGGGGTACTTTGTAATTCAGCAACAGATAACTGATACATTAAAGTAAACCAATTATATAATTTTAAAAGCAGTAATATGAACACTTTAAGAGAAAAAATAAATTTTATCAATAAGAAAGAAGTCATTAAAATGTTGCATATATATTTCGGGCCCAGAGTTTTTAGTGTGTCTTCTGGCTGTGTGTTCTGAGTCTCAAGTACATTTCAATTTGATCACTCTAAAGAAGAAGAAATATCTGAAAGAGTCTCAAGGCCTTCTGGTGAGTTCTGATATTAGAGCTCTTCTCCTCATGTATATTTTTCTCAAATTTAGGTGAGACCAACTCAGACTAGTTTCATCTCCAGCAAATAGACAGATATAGAAACTTGTTAATCTTTTGCCTATTATTTACTACCACTTAATACTACATCTTTGAGAAAAATGTATGAGACCCTATTAAAAAAACAAGTTGGAAAGCAGGTAGTATCTACAGCATTCCTAATTTAATACAAATTCGTTTCTTTTCATTGGTATATAAACTCCATAAATCCAGGGACTTTGCCTGATTTTTATTTGATTCACTGCTCTATCCACACTCACTTAATAATGCTTAAGCTCTGATATTAAGAAGATTCCTCTCCAAGGCACATTGGTGAGACTGGTGAGAATCAGTCTTACTTTATAGGTGCAGGCTAAGAAGTCTTAATTCTGTCTTAGGGAAACAAAATAGAAAACAATATGCAATACTCCTGTGAGATTTTGTAAGATTATTAGACTCAAACATCTATCCCATATCTTAAATCATTCTTCGGAGATTTAGGCTTCTATTTTATTTTTTATTTTTTATAGAAATCCTTTCTCTTTTTTTAAGATTTTATTTATTTATTTGAGAGAGAGAATGAAAGAGAGCGAGAGATAGAGCGTGAGAAAAGGGAGGGTCAGAGGGAGAAGCAGACTCCTTGCCAAGCAGGGAGCCTAATGTGGGACTCCATCCCAGGACTCCAGGATCATGACCTGAGCTGAAGGCAGTCACTTAACCAACTGAGCCACCCAGGCGCCCAGATTTAGGCTTTAAACAGAAATTTATTATGCATTACAAACACAATTACATCTTTATTGAATTTTGGCTGCCTAAATACTGTATCTGAGATCTATCTATCAACTCTTCAGTATGGGGTCTTTCCTGAATGACACATAAGAACACTATTTTTGTACCATTTACTATGAGATCTTCTAGACAGAGCCTGTTAATGGTATAAAGAAATGAACTTTGGACTGTGAATTAGAAAAACTTGAGTTTTCTCCCGGTTCTGGCATTGCCAACTGCATGACTGGGAAATCCATTTAACCTCTGTAAGCCACAGTTTCCTCACCTATGTGATATCAACAGAGTAATTGATATATTCACAATTTTCTTATACAATATGAAGTGTTGTAAAATGGAAGGCATTATTATTACAATGTCTCTTGACTCAAAAAATTTAATATTTGTAATGGCCAAAAAATGTCCTTGTGAGTGAAACTATATCACCACATGTAAGAGAAGTAAGAAGGGCATTTTCTAATATAAAGTTGTTTGTAGCATAGAGGGAGAGCAGAATAGTTCCAGATGAACTACAGGTTGATTCATATATTTCAACACGCTGCTCAGGCAGGTAATAGTCCTTCAAATTCATGGATATGATTCTGTTCAAATGGACGTGGACAACATCATTCAGAAGACTGTCATGTTTATGATAATACTCATAAATGTCCAGGAATGAAATCCATTTTGATTTAAATTATTACATATTGTGTCCGTTGGAGTTCTTAGGCTAAGTTAAATTAAAAAAAAAAAGAATTTATGGGAAGCATATGGGGTAGTCCTTGGAATCTAAAGAAGAGGAACAGCTAGGCCTTGGGGCGGATAGGATCCAGGTCACTCCCTCTCAGATGGGGCAGAAAAGAGAAAGGATAGTCGAGATATCACTTATTATTTTACTAAAGTCATTTGGATTGGGGGAAGATGGTTTCTAAAAGGTAAATTAGGCTGCTATTTCCTCCAGAAACTAACGGTTGCTGGTCAAGCAAAAATAAAAGATAGTAGATATACTTGCCATGATTAATAAGGACGACTTTAAAAATGTTTTTGAGACCCACATCAAAGTTATTTAAGCTGCTATGTGATATTTGTTTCAAAAATGATACAGTTAGTACTAGATTTTCCAAAGGCATTTTCAGAGGGAATGGGAACTTTCTCCGGAAGTTCTGTGTCATCCCAACTGGATCCAGGTACTGCCCTAGTTTCACTTGAAAGCTCGGGGTTTTCCATTCATATAAAAAATACAAATTAAAAATCGTTTAAACAAATAAACGACAAGGAATTTTCCGTTTGGTGTGGATTTCATGATAACTGGCCCCATATTATAATCCAGTGGAATTAGATACTTTGTGCAGACTACGAAAGTACTGTGAACAAGAGCACTAGAGTTGTACCCATATTCCTGCATAAATAAAGTATATTTTTTACTTTTCTTTGTTATGGAAGGCCTTTGAAAAATTTGATATTGTTTGGGTTTGTCCACAGCTGATTGTCAATGATGCCATTGCAGAAGGTTGAATACTAACCTGTCCTTTAAATACTTTCCATGTTAATCACCTTTAGTTTGGAAACTCTGAGGTCCCTGGAATTTTTCATGTCCTTTTGGAGATATTGTGTTTTATGATTTCATGTTTGATTCTATATTTTGATATGAAAATAGATCATGGAATCAACAAAACACAACAAATCAACAAATCAACAAAACTCGCAAAATAATCATGAACTCACAAAAAAATCTCAGGCAGTCGCAAATCATCTGATACAAAAAAATAATTGAAGAGCAATGAGAAGACATAGCTTCTGATGTCATCCTATGCTTTTTGGTCATTTGTTGAACCGTTCACCAAATTTGTAATTTTTGGGTAAAAGTCTTAAGTATTTCTATATGCAAATTTAATTCCACCATATTTTTTACTAAAGAATTACAAAGCATAATTCTATATTATCATATACTAAAATAAGAGTATTTCCCCCTAGGGTATAATCAACATCTGAATTTATGTTCATTTTTTATAATGAACAGATAAATGGAAATGTGGTTTTTGAGTAAACTGGCAAAAAAATGTTCTGAGACCCACTGGACTACTTGAGAACAGTGCGACATGTAGCATATAATTTTATACATTTACAAAGAAATCTTTGGTATTGTGCCATGCAATCAACATAAACAGGAGTGAAGCTGGTTGAGATAACATTTAGTAAGTGATACTCCTTATCTGAGCTACTTTTTCTAGGCACCAGTATTGTGATGGCCATTGTCGCTTGGGGTGTGCCCAATACCCAATGCGTGACATGACATGGCTGAAGATTTTTTTGACTTGTGATCTCATAAAACAAATGAATTAATTAGAAATAACCAAACCAGGCACCTAGGTAGCTCAGTCGGTTAAGCGGCTAACTCTTGGTTTTGGCTCAGGTCATGATCTCGGGGTGCTGGGATCAAGCCCCCTGTCAGGCTCCATGCTTCAGGATTCCCTCTCTCTCTCTGCCCTCCCCCCATTTACTGTCTCACATGCCCTCGCTGTCTCTTAAATAAATAAATAAATAAATAAATAAATAAATAAATCATATTGTTTGTTATATTCCTCACTTCAAATTGAATATTTGAAAAATTATCTTGAAATATTTTATGTATTCCTGGTATGAATTCAATTCATTTAGTCTAGCAGTTTGCAATGGCTTTTAATCTCCATAAAAATTGCTGGTCAAATGTGATGAGGCAATATGTCTTCACTTAGCTCTCACATACTTCAGGTACTTCAGTGATTCTTCTTTTTTGTTCTGGCTCTCCAAAATCCATGGCAATTATTATTTTTTTAATAAAGATTTTATTTATTTATCTGAGGGAGAGGGAGAGGGAGGGAGAGAGAGAGAGAGAGAGAGAGCGCGCGAGCGGGGGGTGGGTAGAGGGAGAAGCGGTCTCCTTGCTGAGCAGGGAGCCGTTTGGGACTTGATCCCATGGGATCATGACCTGAGCTGAAGGCAGACACTTAACTGACTGAGCCACCCAGGAGCCCCAAATCCAAGCCAATTAGACCTAGAATAGTTTCGGCCCTACATAGAAGATATAAATTCAAGTCCACAAGCTTAGAAATACAATGGGGCTAATCTTTATTTTTCATGTAAATGAATTGTAACAAGCTTCTATTCAAATGCATAATGAAATTAATCTTTTCTTGGGTCTTTTTACATTATATCAAAATTTTTTTCCAGGTTTTCCAGTGGGAGCAGGGTGGAGTATTGGTGCATACTTCATTTCAGGTGTCGATAAATGGATAAATGTGGTGAGGTAGATATCATGTCTTGTCTGAGCCATCATCATTGATTTGTTCTGGCTTTTGCTGAGATACTCTTTTCAGAATGGGTTTAGCTATTTTCCCATAGACTGTGGCTATGTTTTCCCTTATTACCATCACCAACGTTGACATCTTCAATTTTCTGTGCCATGTCAATGTTTCCTTGGGTTTAGGGAATATATTCAACTGCTCCAACACCACATTTGGCTTCAGGCAACTCTGTGGGGCTTTCTCGGGTCTCTCTGCCAGAAAGTGAAAATCATGTCTACTCTACCACCCTGCCACGCTGGGCACAGGGAATCCTGGTCTGGCTGCCTCCCCTGGTCCTATCAAAAGTGGAAGGCAGAAATCCCCCTGAATATTTACAGTGAAGTAAACTTCTTGGTATTTCACATCTCAGTAAATGCCATCATCATTTGCACAATTGCTCAGACAAAAACAGATTTATCCTTGATTCTTCTGTTTTTCTTACCCCATCCAATTTGTTAGGAATTCCTCTTTGCCTTTAATTATATCCCGAAGCCACTTCTCAACACTCCATTGCTACCACTGTTAATTCAGGCCAACACATGGCTTACCTGGCTTACAGTAATAACCCCTTCACTGGTTTCTATTAATTCCCTGCTTCTACAATTGCTGCCATCCTGCTACCCCCTAGAGTAACCTGTTAAAAATTTAAATCAAATCATGCTACTCTTCTACTCAAAACTCTCCAGTGAGTTAGCATCATGCATGGAATCAAAGTCACGTTCCTCAGATAGCTCTACAAAGTGCTGTTCACTCTGCATCTTCAGATCTGGGCTTCTTGTCATTTCTTAAATATGCCAAACTCATTCCTTCCCCGAGTCTTTAAAATTTCTTATTTCCTGCTTCCCCCACAGTACTTTTAAATCCTTCAGATATCTTCTCAAATGCCGCTTCTTCAGGGCTTTATCTCCCCATTCCCTCACCTGACTTTTTTTTTTTACTAGATCTATTACTACCCCAAATTAACTAGTGTTTATGAACTTCCTGCCTGCCTTCATCACTGATCTGAACTTTATCCTCCCAACTGCAATATATAACATATTATACTGCCTAATACATAGTAGACCATCAATAAATATTATTTTCAGGGGATGAATGCACTCGATATTGGAAATACAGTGAGAATAGGACAGTGCTTTATTTTCACTATATTTATTTTTGAGATGAAAACAGTTTCTAGATTAAAACCAAACTCAAAGAAGCTCATTTGCTCACTTGGTAAAAGATATAGAAACAGATACCTCTTATGTGTGATTATATGATTTTACCTCTAGCTTTAGCAGAATGTGATTTGTACTATTTAACTATGTTATGTCCACAATTGTATGATATCCAGGAGACAAGAAGATACGCATCACCCTAAATCCAACACCCATGATCCAGAACACTGTTTAAAGTAGCAGAAAATCAAGAAATCAGTGACTTGGAAATCTTTCTATAAGCCATAGTAACTGATATGTTCACCAACCTTACTGAGCACGTACAATAATATTGGCATAGGGCATCAAGAATTTCTGGAAAATGTGAACAACATACATTAATCATTTATCATTAAGCTGAGGAGGCTTTGTATTACTATCACCTGTGTCCTGTTAATAATGTTTGACATTTATATACCCCAGGGTTCTTTCAGTTGTAAGTGACTGGAACCCAATTTAAACTAGCTTAAGCAAAGAACAGCATTTGTTGGCTGATGTAACTGGCAGGTCAAGGCTGGAATCTGGGCTCAAATGGTGTCTTCAGCTCTCTCCATGTCTTGGTTCTGCTTTTCACAGCTTCGACATGCACTGTTGGCCTCTTCTACACGGATAGTCTCATATCACGTAGCAGAAAAGTAATCCCAGGTCTACCTCATTAAAACTTGTGAACCAACTTTTGCAGCAGCTGTAGCTCAAGTATCCATGAGAGGTCAAGCTTAGGCCAAGTCTTTACTAACTCTTATCATTGTGCTGGGGAGATGTCGTATTATGATTGGATCAAACTTAATAATGTGCCCACCCCTTTGGCAAGGAAAGGAAGTTTAGGGTACATGACTGACAGCTCCTCCAGGAACACATGGAGTGGGAGAAATGTTTTTTAGAAGCCACAGAAGAGGAATGGGAAATCATGTTGAGCAGGTAAAACATTAAAACTATCACCATCCATACACTTACATTGCTTTATATTTCTTTAGGCCAAAAAAGGACAATGAATTTGTGAAAGAAAAAAAAAAAAAAAACTTACATGCTGTGTGTTATTGATCTTCAATTATTGATCTCCTTATGTTATTGATCTCCTTCAGTAACTAGAGATAATGCACTGGAAATGTCAGGTATATTGTGTTGGCTAATTCTAGGAATCCCAACATTATTAAAACAATAATAATCTATAATGAGGCTCTCATAGAATTAAGAATGGTCAAAAAGATAAAAACAGTGAGATGAAAAAACAATAGAAGTGGAGGGTAGAGATCAGAGTAATCGGTATTTCTGAAGGAAAGAAAGTAGCAAAGAGAAGAATAATAATCATAAATCTAGGATAAGGAAAATTTCTTGAGTTACAGTTCTTAAGTTAGGCAAATCATATTCACATCATATTTTATGTATGAGAAAATGTAGCCTCCACTTTCCAGCAACCCCTTCACATTTATTCATTGGCTTTCCACATGGGCTTGTTTATATCTTGATTTTCTATCTGTAGTACGCCTAGTTACCTTGCCTTTTGCGATATTTCCCTGTGGAACTGGTACCCAGCCCTAAACCTAAAATAGAATAGTAGAGGCTATATCGTGCCAGTTTCCTTCCCAAGTCTGGATCTTGATCCCTGTTTCTTATTCCTCTCACACTCATCACTGTCTTTGTGACCATCCTGCTATGGAAAGACAGATCCTATTGAACTCACAACAGCTCAAGTCGTTTCTGTACTATTCTTGAGTCTTGCTCATCAGAATAACTTTATGGAAACAAAGATGTTTAGAATAATATTGGAGTAATGTGCCTTGGCTCTCCCAGCTGTGTTCCCAGAACCATCTCTATAGCTGCTTGTTTTCTCTGCCTAGTAGGAGGGCTGATGATAAGCTGGTGTGCTTCATTGTAACAAACAGGACAGAGTCTGCTCTCATTGGCTGGGGGCGCTGGGCATTCCCCTCTGGAAGTTTTTTTTTTTTTTTTCCCCCTCTGGAAGTTCTCTTGTCTTCCTGCTTCTTCCTAGAACCATGGGGTCCCTAGGGAACTGGCCTATATCCAATCTTTTTTCCTTTTCCTCTTTATCGCCATTAGCACAATTTGTGAAGGCTCAGAAAGCTTCGCAAGCTAATGGGGGTCACTACAGGTCATTCCAGAACCTTTTTCTTTTCTTGAAAAATAAGAGAAATATTCGGCTTCTTCCTGTTTGGTAAAATTATCTTCTAACTTCGGCGGTGGGTTATTCCCGGTAGGTCCCATTGCAGCATCAGACCAATCATGCTGGGTATGTTTCTGCAGGCCAAAGAAATGACCAGGACAATGAGCTGAATGTGACTCCTGCTGATGGCTCTTTCTGGGAACAGCAAGCTTTGCTGGCTCTGTCTTGATTCAGGTGGTGATAACCAAGTCCCAGACTGGGGAAAGGTCCTGAAAGGGTGAGTTTGGATTTGTATGTGGTTTTCCAAATTTTTCTTATTTCAAAATGAGGGAGTTGGAAAATGCTCACTGACTTTTGGCTCATTTTACTTGTTTACAGCCTAGGAGGTACATGAAATCTCTCATTACTTAAGTTATGGTAAAGCTGAATACTGGAACAATTAATTGAAAATATATTCCATAAATCAAATGTTTCCTATGTCACAAACTTAGTTCATTCTTCCTTTTTCTCCTTAGTTACACATTTCACATCTAACCCCTCTAGCTACAATATCTACATTTGTTTTCAAGTTTTAAAAGGTAATTTTATAGTGTTACAACTGTCAGAGTTCCGAGGACTTAGGAGTGAGGGGCAGGCTAGATTCACCTTTCCTCAGGAGACTGGAAATGCACCATGTACTTGACAAGATTTTGAAAATTTTTTTCCCATAAGGCAAATTCCAACAGACATCTGGTAATGAGCCATGACCGATTAGAGACATCACTGACCACAGTTAACCTCATATACACAGCACCAAGTAGGGACTTATGACCCTTGCCTCCAACACTCCACCCTCCGCTAATTGTTTTGTTTTGTTCTTTAAGTGTATCAGTTTAAGAGGAAAACACCTCCTATGTGTTGACAGGGTTTATTTCTTCCTTCAAGGCAAATAACTGGGATAGTGATCTCCATTGGAATTCTCCTTCGAGTTAAATATGTGAAAAGGAAGGTCACAAAAATCCAAGTTACCCACATATAACTTTTCAATTGTCAAGTGAAAATTATAGCATTGTTCTGCGTGATGAGGATCTTTTCAGATTTCGCATTTCTTCTCATTCTCTTCCAAATTACTGATTTAGCTTGGTTAAAGGAAAATGTATACATGGTAATAAGTTGATTAAATAAGTCATTGAAAAAGGAAAACTAGCTATTACCTTCCTGTGGAACCATTGCTAGGCATGTGGCCTTCAAGGACAAGACAGCTGTGTTAGAGTTAGTCTGACAGTTTCCTCCACAGTTTATATGAATGGATTCATAGGCATACACTTAATGTGTTGTGTATTTATTAGCCTGCACTGTAGTGCAGAACATAACTGACAGTTATGTTCCACAAGGTTCAGCATAGGACCCAAGTGTAGAACTCCAAACCTACATTTTAGAGCAAAGGCTATATATTCGATTAAACTCAAATTATCTGGTACCACCCTTTATCCCATAAAATAGCAAAACCAAACAAAAAAGGCAAGTTGATACCTACAGTGTTTTGCTGTTGCCTGATTCAGTGATTCTCTAGACAGCTATATAGTGAGATCTTGTTCTTGATGCTTCTCTGACCATGCGTTCCCTAGCAGCCCGAATGAAAAAAGAACAAAAATTCAAATGTTAGAGGGCTAAAGGTCAGTTCTTGTAAGTAGTAGACTTCAGATCCAAGAGTACACTTGGATTCAGAAAGCTCATGCAATGGATTCCAAAGGGATTCTTTGCAGATGTTATTATGCTGTTTATGACATAATGTCTTTCCAGTAGAGTCAGATAACTGAAAGTGACCAACAAAAGGAGGGTGATGTTTGGGGAAGAGGGAGGATTCATTGTGTGCATGATTTCATGAGCAGAGGAACTGGAGCATCACATATTACAGAGTGAGGGCCAAAAAATACACATTGGGCAGAACCACTTCTTGCTTGCTCTTCCAAGAGAACCTGAAATACAGATGTGGCCAGTGCATTTGCAATGAAAATACTCCTTGCTTGAAAACGAAATTAAAGCTGGTCCATTGAGATCCATGAAGCTCAAGTTCTTTGTGGTCCAGTTTCTTCAAGCGATTTTTATAAACACCGTCCTAAGCGTTTTATGAGCTATGAAAATAGTGGGGGGACCTGTGCAGCCACATACAGGTCACAGGCTAAGTACATTGCTAGAGAATATACGGCAAAGATGAGGACACCGTGCAACTTCCTGGTACATACCGTGGTCCTCAGGCGGAGTTCTGCCTCAATTTGCGCTTGTTAAGCAGCAGGAACACATTTGAGTTTCTCTTGTCACTTGCAGTAAAATTACTAAGTTACAGATACCCGAGCAAGAGTCTTCCATTCGTGCAGTATCATTTTGTCATCCTTGTAATGTTGAAAGCAAGGAAGAAAGGTATTTTCACTTCTGAGAAGGATGTTTTTCTTCTGCTGCTTCTAAAATACGGATCTTAGTTTAATTTCATAGATGAATTATTTGGAAGCCAATTATGCAGTAGCTTTTTTTTTCTTTGTATTTATGATTTGTTTTCTGTAACGCTATGTGTTTTGATCCATAGTTAATTTGATTTTGCAGTATTTTGTATCTTGAGAACCTCTATATATCTTTCCTGTTTTTATCTCCAGATTAGACTGCTGTGGTGTTATTTTTAGGATTCGGAAGCTTCAGGGAAGCAAAGCAAGTGAAAGTACATGTGGAATGCTTATCTTCGTGACTGTCAGCAGCTTATATTTGAAGTTTGCTTGGCATCACAAATATGCCAGAGAATGTGTTTTGATTTGGATGGTAAGGCACAGTTGAGGGAGTTGGAACATTTAAAGGAAAAATCTAGTTTAGGGGCTCCTGGGTGGCTCAGTGGTTAAGCATTTGCCTTTGGCTCAGGTCATGATCCCAGGGTACTGGGATCGAGCCCCGCACTGGGCTCCCTGCTCAGTGGGAAGCCTGCTTCTCCCTCTCCCTCTCCGTCTCCATCTCCCCTGGCTTGTGTTATACCTCTCTCTCTCTCTCAAATAAATAAGTAAAATCTTTAAAAAAAAAAAAAAAATCTAGTTTAGTATTCTAATATTCAACTCCTGTGCTTGGATGCTTCTCTAGAATCGAGGACTCCTGAGCACCAGGAAAGATCTAATAGACTTTTAGGGCCCTTAGAGATAAGCTCACCCAACCCTGTCATTTTACAGATGTGAGAACTGAGGGTCTGAGAAGTTAAGTGACTTATGCAAACATTACCTCTCACAGATGTTTTGAGATATGATTAATCTTTTAAATGGACTTCGAAAAAGATTCAATATTGCTACAATTTTTCTTAATAACTAGATACTTAAGTTCTCTATTAAAGTCAGCCTGACTAGAAGAAACAATTTTGGAAATTAGAACCTTAGCACTTTCAAAGTTCACATTTAAAAAAAAAAACACAACAGTAAGATTGAACAATACAGCTATACCTTTATAAGAAGCAGAGGTATATATGAAATTAACCTGCAGTCCAAAATGCCCCCAACCCAGTTCTTTGATCAGAGCAGCACAAAGCTAATCTATGTAAATGTTATTATTCTTTCAGGCATAGGGCTTAGTCTGTTTTAAAAAGGACATTTGTTCCCCGTTAGTCTTCTCTGTAGGCTTGTTATTCCAAAGAACTATTCAAGAAGTAAATAATAAGGAAAAGGGAAAAATGAATATTGTAGAAAGAAAGCAAATTAATTCTGAAAGAGTCATAATGGGGGTAAAAATTTCAAAAGGAACAAAAGGAACAGTCAGAGAAGATGTCAAAATTGGAGATGAAGTTTCTTTGATGAACTCATATTGCTAAAGAGACCAAGATACACGTGGGCTTTATAGAGAAAAAAACTGTCCAATGGCACAACAAGAAAACCTATGCTAAGCGGAAACTCGTATTTACCCTTAGTTTTACATACAACCTAGTGAGGGAACATTGGTGACAGCATGAAGCCTGTCATTGGCAAAACTGGAAAAAAAGTCTTAAAACATACATTCTAGTGATTATATTGTTCTATTCACCAAGGAAGGAAACCCAAGACTGAGAGATGGATGGGGAACAAAAATAGGGAGAATTTTTGGGTTTTTTTCACAAGCTTTATAATTGATTGGTGGTGTCAATGTTCTGAAAAAGCTTAAACCTAGCTTTAAATTCTTTCTTTCTGTCTCTTCAGGCCAGGAAACTTAGCTATGGAGAAAGCTTTCTTTGGAAAAGATGTCTGAGCTGGTGACCTGCTAATTTCTTGGAATCCAATTATCTTTTTCCTCTAAATTTCCAGAAAATATATGTATATAAATGAAAGGTCTTACACTATATAAGGAAGGCAGTATTTTAGCATATAAAAGGAGTTTCCTTTATATAAATGTGAAGGAATTCTGGGGGCCATGAAGTAGCTTTTAGTACAATGAAAATTATCCCATTCTACAGGTCATTTATTCTTCAATTTGAATGCTTCTTCATGAGTATTCTTCTGTCAGTGTCCTGATATCTCTGAGATCTGGATCCAGAGCTCCTGTTGGTTCAAAAAGAAGTCATTTTTTTCTCTCTGAAGTAAATCAGAAGAATAAAAATTTGAGACATTCCTTTAGTTTTCATGTATTTTAGTGAAAATCATTTTCTAGATAGATGTCTAATCGTGTCCCCATTTCCCCAACTTGAATCCTTGGGTAAAAGAACTCCATTTATAAGATACTATTATAAGCTGGTGATGTGTCTAAAGTGATTTTCCAGTAAGGCAAATATCAGATAAAATGTCAAAGAGCAGACTTGTGCAGTTTAAAATTAATATGGTAACGTTGTCTAGTTTCCCTTGATATCCTTTAGGAGAGGCCAGAAACAGAACTCCTACAAGGGATATTAAATACCTGATGATGAATGACATTGCAAGTGATGCTCAGGGATCAAAGTTCTAGCCAGAGAGGAGTAAAGGAAAAATTGCACACTGGTGGGAGAGCCAGAGCTGTTTGGGTCTTGTCCCACCACACTTACGCAGCATGAAATCAAATAAGTTGAAATTGCTCATTCTGGCTGACTTTGCTACCACCTCCCACTCCCTCCAACCTCCCAAACTCACTTTCTGGACTAAGGACACAAACTGATTCCCTCTGAAAGAAAGAAGACATGGTTACACATGTCTTGCAGATGAAATAAAAAAGGAATATGGCGTTTCTGGAAATCAATGACGTTCTACTAATACTTCCTTGAAAGAAATCTAACAAAGCAAGAAAGGATGGAAAAGATATATTATAATACATGTGTTATTCCAAGTGGCTCTAGGCCTATAAAATTACCTTTATTATATGCATAGATTCTTTTTCTTAAAGATTTATTTATTTATTTATTTATTTATTTATTTATTTAGAGAGAGTGTGTGCATGTGAGTGTGGGGAGGGGCAGAGGGAGAGCATCTCAAGCAGACTCCCTGCTGAGTGCAGGGCCTGAGGCGGGGCTTGATCTCATGACCCATGAGATCATGATCTTAGTTGAAACCAAGAGTCCCACGCTTAACCAACTGAGCCACCCAGGTGCCCCTCTTTGCATAGATTCTTGATGAGGTGGATCCATCTTTAACATTACCAGGGCTCATCTCTCCAGTATAAAAATAATCAATTACAATAATAATATTATATACTTCAAATTAATGTGAACATAAGTCAATATATTTGTCTTCCACTGTTTTATCATACATTTTATTCTATCTTCAATGAAATGTGGTGGTGGCATTGACTATATATAATATAGTGGTGATGACTAACTTGTCAATAATTCATTTATCTGTTTTTATATGCCAGCGTATAAGTATATGAGGGTCAATAAGATGCCTAAATTCTTTGCCCTCACAGGTCCTAGTATTCTTGAATGAGTTTTATAAACTCTCGGGACATCTGTGAACAAAGGAGTTGAATTAGATGGTTTTGAATGAATTTCTAAAGCTCTAAAATGGATGTTTTATTCTATATTCTATATTAATTCTATGTTAATCTCTATAATTAATTATAGAGATTCTATATTAATCTCTGCCATTAATATAGAAAGGAGTTGGGAACTGGTTTCTACACTTGCTCTGATTCCTTCCTTTTTCCAACGTCATGAGAAGGCTGAGGGGGAGAGACTTGAATAAAAGGTCAGAGGAAGAGTTTCTTTTCAGACAGAAAGAACTGCTAGAGAAGAGAATAAGAAAAAGGAGGAAGAAATTCTAAGCCATAAGATTTTAAAACCTGTGATTTCAGTTTGGAAGTTTTAAAAATCAGGCACATATCTCTTGGTGTACCTCTTCATGCCGTCTTCAGCTAATATTAATCCCATGCTCTATTTACATAACTGTGTTCTCTTAAGCTATGATTAAGAGGTTCATGAATACTCATTAGCACTTCCTGAGTTTCAGGCACTGCTGAAGTATTTTCCTCACATTAATTCCCACAACCAGCTTAGGAAGTGAGTACCGTTATTACCCTCACTTTCCAGAGGAGAGTTGAAGAGGTCAAATAACTTGCCCACGGGCACCTAGTTAGTAAGGGGTAGATCCAGGATCTGAATGCAGATGCCTGGCATCTCTGCCTCACACATCTATCTCTGCCTCACATCTATCCATTACCTAGCCAAACTGCTGCTTCCGTTGCCTCGTGATTTTTCATTACTCTTCATTAGGAAATGTTATAGTGAAAACTTCTTTTACAGTCTTTTTTCATCGCACACTGAGGAATGGACGGTTGAGATCATGTCTTTCCTTTCTCTTTGCCATTATAAGAAAGACTAAGTTAAATAATGATGATTTCAATTTGTTCTTGTTTTAGTTTCCTAGAGCTGGTGCAACAAATTACCACACACTTGGTGGCTTAAAACAACGGAATTTTATTCTCTCCCAGCTCTGGAAAGCAGAATTACAAAATCAAGGTGTTGTCTGGGTGAGTTCTGTCTGGAGGCTTTGGGAGGGTGGGGCGGGGCATCCATTCCATGTCTCTCCTCTAGCTTCTGATGGCTATTGGGAAACTTTGGTGTTCCTTGACTTGCAGGTGCATCACTTCAATATCCACACCCACCTTCATATGAAATTCTCTCAAATGATCCTTGTGTCTCAAAATGGCCTCCTCTTTCTTTTATAAGAACACCAGTAGTCAAATTTAGGGCCCACCTTACATCCAGAATTATGTTCAACTTAGTTATGTCTGCAAAAACTCCATTTCCCAATAAGGTGGCATTCACAGGTACCAGAGCTTAGGACTTGGATGGCTTTTGAGGGGACTCTGTCCAACCCAATTTCGCTCTGTTGAATGAAAGAGTTTAATGGTCAAGATGTTTTTCTCATGCTGTCAGTCAGTGCCCATTGCATTCTACTGAATTTATTAATTCAACAAATATTGATTGAAAACTTCAGCTATGTCTAGGTTACAGCAGGTAACAGGACAAACTCCTTGTGCTCTTTGGGCTAGTATTGTGATTAAGAGGGAGGTAGAGTGAGAGATACAGCAGGCAGGACAAGTAGCTCATAAAGAAACAAGTCCATTTCAAAGAGAATGAAAAATGATATGAAGGAAATTGAACAGGACAATAGATTCTGTTTGACTTATGAGTCCTAAGTATCTCTGTGAATATCAGTTATAGCTCTTGATACTGTCAAGAGCTGTATGATTTATTTTTTAAATCAAATTCTGTTTTGAGTTTTGTTTATGTTGCATAAAATTCATCTTGGTATGATCAAGTGGTCAAAAGAAATAACAGACTTATTTGTCATTACTCAACTAACATGTCAAAAAAGTATTCACTCATGAAAGGAATAACAAACAGTTTCTGATTTCCCTAGGGAATTGGAGGAACCTGAATTGGGAAAACATAACCAAAGCATCAATTCACCAGGCATCAATTTCCTCAATTCCCAAGCAGTACAGCATTGTAAGATTCCTACCAAAAATGTCCTCAGGGATCTTTTTCTATAGATACATAAATTTTTTAGAAAAAAAGCCAACTTGCTTAACTGCTCATATTTTACTTATCAGTTATAATTGAAAGGTTTCCAGAAAACATATTGCCAAATGGGTTGGATGTTGTTATTCAGGAAGTAATTCATTGAGTCTAAGATGGCTTCTTAAAACAGTTTGAGTTCAAAAAGTACCAGTACATTAGTCTCCATGATGCATCTGTCTTCTCAGGATGGCCTTATCTCATGGCTGTATAATCAGTGGTTCTAAGAAAAACCTTTGGTGATGTTTTGTAAACTACTGAGAATTGTTCTGACAGACTTTTCAGATCTGGGGCTGTTATATGTTCACTTTGTTTCTCCACAAATTATATTTCTTCTTGTTCAATTTCAGTAATTGGGTACAAGCAGCTGGAATTGTTTAGTTCATGAACACTTTTATAATGCTAGAAATTAAAAAGGCACAAACATTCTTTCTAACTTGAAATACGAATACAAGCGAAGGCCTAGTTTATCTGGTGAAGGAGATTTGGCTGTGTTTAAGACTAACCAATGCTTGTTTCAGCAAATACTTCGACTCCACACCTTGCTGACTTGCTGGAGAACTCATTCTTCATCATATGGGCAGGAAAGAAAGTGGCTGAAGTCTATCCTTTTACTAGGAGTTTAGACATACACTCACCCATAGAAAGTGAGAAAATGCTCTTTTGGAAGTCATTTAGCAGTAAGTTTAACAAAAACTATTGCATGAGACACTATCATTCCAGTTGTTTTTTAAAATCTGCATTAACCAAAGAAGGTAAAAGAAGCAATTAGGAACAAACAAAAAAAAAAGTAAAAAATAGAATACAAAAGGGAAATGGAACTAAGACTGTATTTAATGAGTTTGTGCTGATATTCCTTTGGCCAACAATAAGACTTGATGTCTGTAAAATTGTGATGTTTGCAAATTTGGCTCGGTCTAACTCTTGCAGAATTTTTATCTGTATTAAGTTGATCTACGAAGAGTGCTTGCTGTGTGCTCCGTGCTGTAGTATATGCTTGATGTATGGAGGTGAATTAAACACATATGGTGCCATTGCTCATAGAATTGGGTGGAAGACACTAAACGAGAACATACGTGAATAAATAAACAAATATGTTCATATCGTGATAAGTGCTCTGAAGCAATGAACAGGCTGCAATGATGGACATTAACCAGAAGGAGTCGTTGAAGCTAAGTGCCAAGCACTAAGGCTAAGTGCCAATTCAATTTATGCATTAGAAGGTCAACTGGATTTTCATATAACTAGTTGGGGTAGGGGTTATTAACCTGTAACCTTGGAACCAAAGGAGGGTAAATCTTCTTTTCTATGGTAGGATTAAACATGTGATTTTTGATATATATATATATATATATATATCATCATTTACTTAGTGACCTGTTTCTATGAAATGGATTGTAATGGCTTTCCAGCTGGGTTCACTCACATTATTTGCCTTTGATCTGCTCCTTTTTGTCATCCTGATCATAGGAATTCTAACTGGACTGGAAATTTTGCACTATTTAAACTTCCAGAGTTAATCCGTTGATCCATGTGTTAAATCACACTGGTTGGACCAAATCTTTTTTTGAGGGTGGGAGGGTGTTTTCAAGAGTATTAAAAGCATTAGTGGATGGAATTTCCTGCTTTGAGGTGTCCATTTAGTACAAAACACTTTTCTGTGAAATCTTTAATCATTCTAAGTATCCTCTTCTTTTGTTCTTCATCTTTTTTATCTGCACTATGAATATAAGACTACAAACTTACTACTAAGTTATAAACTGTTACTTGCATTCCTAAGAATTCTTGAGTTGACAAACCATATTATAACAATTATTTCAATGCAAAAAGGGGAATTAGAACTGTACTGTTAGTCTTGCAGTTGCCTATTATTTTTCTTAGAGGAATTCCTGTAATAATTTTATATTTTTATAACTTTATACCTATTTTTACACAGCTACATGTAAAAACAGCACTGAGCGAAACAGTCTTTGAGTACATAGAGCTTTTCCTTTTCTTTCCTACCACTCTTCCAACACTATTTTTTTTTTAAGATTTTATTTATTTATTTGACAGACAGAGATCACAAGTAGGCAGAGAGACAGGCAGAGAGAGAGAGGAGGAAGCCGGCTCCCTGCTGAGTAGAGAGCCTGATGTGGGCTTGATCCCAGGACGCTGAGATCATGACCTGAGCCGAAGGCAGAGGCTTAACCCACTGAGCCACCCAGGTGCCCTCTTCCAACACTATTGTTGGCACACTACTTCTTACATACTCTAGCTGTCTGCACTGTTATAATATTGGCCAACATTTGTTAAGCACTGACTATGCGCCAAGCATCATTGTAAGCATGTCACAAATATTTTCTTGTTTAATCTTCATAGTGACCCTATAAGGTAGGCATTTTTATTAACCTCATTTTCCAGATATGGGCATTCAGGCATAGGGTATGTTAAGTATCTTGCCCAAGTTCACAAAATTGGCAAATGTGACTCTCGAGTGTAAGAGCCAAACCTCTCTAGCTTGCAACTGCTACACTTCTGGTTCTCGATTAAAGGATGGAGATCTCCTTATAATTGCTTAAGGCAAGGGTGTCAGTACAATGCAAAGAATGTTTCCCCAGAAGCTCTGTCATATTGTATCTGTATGTTTTATGAGAAGCAGACTGGGAGAAATTCCTGTAAAAAAGAAATCATTAGTATTAATAAGATATGTTTATAAGGTGCTAACAAACCATCTACAAATACATAAAAAATGCCAATTGGGTCTCTTTTCACTGAAATTCATTCATAAAAGGACATGACCCTTTTGATAGGTCTTTCCTGTAGATAAACCTCAGAGCGGGGTCAGATGGTATAGATTGGACTAAAGGCACGTAATAATTATGGATGAAAAGGGTCTGTAGACAGCTTGAAAGAGGCATAGCTCTTTTTTATTTAAATAAATACCATAAAACTTAAAATATGACTCTAATTAGATGGATTATTATTCATAATTCTGATATGCAGGAAGCGATTATTCTGAAACACTCAGTGTGCAGAATCATGCATTCCAAGAGTGATGGTTTAGCTTCTGGCAGCTTAACTATAAAATCCCTCCTCCTTTTAAGATTATATATTCCTGATATAAAGTTTAAAAATACAGAATGGAAGGAAATATCACATATTGTTTATACAATTTGAAAAATATGCCCCTGAAAGTTCTGCCAATAAAGCTTGCATTAGATGTTTCTCTGTTTATAATTTAAAAAACTCACCTAGGGATCAGAAACCATTTTAACACTTGGGGAGTTTTCTTTCCCTAGGCCCTTGAAAAATTGAGTTCTGCTGTGTCAATGTGGCTAAGTCTGCCCTGGGCTACTCTTGATGATAGAATTCCTAGAATAAACATCAAAGATGATGAAAGGTAACCTGAACTGAATTTCTTCTGAACTCGAATGAGGTTGAGAGATCACTCTGCAAATTTGTTCCAAGCTGAAAATTTATTTCAGTTGGTGCTATTGCTTTGATACATCTTATGCATAAAGTGGGAGGAAAATTAATGGTAAAAAATGACTACTTCATAAAAATGTAAGGAATATGAACATTTGGGGAGAGCATTATCAAGGTCAATGGAAACCTATGAGATGTGTTACAAACATAGACACAACATTGATTTGTATTAGTGATATCCACTTTTGAGAACTTCATTAATAGAAGCCATTTCATTAAAAGGTATATCTATCACTTGAAACACCCCAGGATAAATCTGAAAAAAGCTAAAGGAAGGAAATTCTGTAGCTGAACATTTAAGTAGTATGTCTGTAGAGGTAGTCACTAGAGGAAATGTTGGTCACTGGAATTTTCTCCCCTTATTTGTATTCAATCTATTTGATGGTTTTGTTAATAGAATATTAAGTTTTGTTGAAGTCACTGTTTATTACATTGCCTTGTGTAGCTCTTCCTGAAATTTTTTGTATATTTATTCATTCTTTATTTAGTTATAATCTATTTTCCTCTATCGGTATATAATTCTGTGAGAGCAAAGTTTTCCAATTCACTCAGCCCAGTATCCCAAGTGTGCTGGGAACTGTGATTGACACAAAGTAGGCCTTCAGTAGGGGAGGACCAAGATCATTTCTTTCCAGCACTACCTAGACATCTGCCCAGTGCTTTGTACAACAGAAAGTCAATAAGCATCTGTCAGGCAAATAAAATAAATAGAGATTATAGCATTTCTGTCACCATCGGAGTTAACTGCATGCTGATGGTAGGAAAATAACCCCAAATGAGAAATGCACCTCAGAAGGAATCAATGGATATTCAGGCTTGAGTTTGTCCTTTAGACTATAAGTCACTGTACAATAGAGTATAGTGCTCTGCAAAAGGAGAGGGTATGGGTGCTTATCACTAAATAACAATGACCAGCAACTTCCTCAAACAGAAAAGTATTTGAGTGGCTACTCTATATTGGGTGGCCATGGTAGTCCTTTATGAATAAACGATGTTTAGTCTGAGATCTAAAAAGAAGAAAAGAGAGAGACATTGGTAAACATATTATGTGAAAGAACATTCTCTGTGGGGACAGCAGCTAGTGTGAAGGCCTGGTGACAATGTGAGAGAGATGTACATTTGGAGAAAACAGAGAGGTGTTGCCTTGGATTTTATTACAGTTGTGATCAGAAGCCACTGGAAAAATTTAATAACATGAATCAGGTGATATAATTTAGGTTTATAAGATCGCTGTCTTATAAGTGGTTTAAGAAGGTTAAGAATAGAAGCAGGGAGTGCTCGCTTTGGCAGCACATATACTAAAATTGGAAAGAATAAAAGCAGGGAGAGCATTCTGGAGGCTACTTTGATAATGGAAGCCAGAAGATGGTACCCTGGACGTGAGCCTTAGTGGTGTAGCCGGGACGAAGTAGACAGATTCAGGATAGGTGTGGAGTTGCTCAATTGAATGTGGGAAATGAGAGAAGAGGGAATGCAGGAGAATTCTTAGGAATGTGGGATTGGAGGTTGAGTAGGAGCTCCACAAGTGGCTGTAAAAAATCTAGGAAAACTTGAGAAGGGAACAGCAGAAGGATCAACATGGATATTACAGAGACTAATCAGAGATACTAAAATACAAATTGTAAATATCTATTGCATTCTTACTGGGCATAGAGCCAAGAACTTCATGTATATTATCTCATTTATTCTTAAAAAAATCATGTGAAATGGATTTTTACCTTCATTTTACAGAAGAAAGAAAAGTTAATTAATTTGCCCAGATCATACGATGGAGAGGAGAGAGGTATAAAATGCTTTAGGACGCTAACTGCCCACCTTTCCAGATGTTCTTGTCACCACCACGGGGAAACTTATGAATAAGTCCTTAGAGAATGAATGAGAACTCTCACAAAAGAAGCTCAGGGAAAGTTGGTGTAGCCAGGCTCACACATAAAACCATTCTATTTTCAATAATAATGTTTTAGAAGATTATGGAATTTCTAATATGTACACTGTACATATAGCAAGAAAGTGACAACGTGATTGAAAGGGATGGAAAGATGAAAAAGATACTACTTCCAAGAGCTTATAAGCAAGTGTGAAGGTGCTTAACAACAGCCTGTTGTATAGAAGGCATTCGATAAATATATGTTGAATAATCACCAATCCCCCCACCAAAAAAGGCTAAGATTGTAAGTAAGGCATTCAACAGAGATCCGTGAGGACTTGAAAGCATGGATCAAGGCTTACAAGATAGATGTGACTTGCTCTAATAGAAACAGCAAGAGAAGCATGCAGATAACCGTGGGAACTATTACTTTTACAGGCCTTGCCCAATTACCATGATTGGTGGCTCTAAGGGAGACTAACCTCCCCTGATCCTTTTTCCTAGGCATAAACTTCATATTCTTGAACTAATAATATTTCGCACTGTTCCTGTCTTGGCTTCACCTAATGGTGCCAGCTTGTCTAAAATGCTATGCAAATTGAAAGCAAAAAACAAAGAGGAGCTTGAAAAGCAAATTGAGACTGGGTAAAGTTGCATGACTGCTGAGATCCCAGCTTTCTCTTACCTGTTTGTATTGCAGTTCAGGATTCCCTTCTCTCCCTGATTCAGGTAAATATCTATCAGGGTTAGGGATGCTTCCTGTTCTAGGAAAGAGATGGTTGATGTAATCCAAAGCTACCAGATTTCCTTTCTGGTTTTGCTAAAATTTCATTTTAGCAAAAGCAAGGCACTTTCAATAGGCATCAATGGCAGTGTCCTATCACAGGAAGAGCTTCTTTTACAACGTTTTATTCTTTCATTTGTGACTTTCATCAGCAATTGTGAGCTTCCTGTTTTCTGTAGTGAGAGGGGGAGACCAGAAGAGAACTTGACAAAGAGGAAATGTGGTATGACCCAGTGACTCACAAGTTCATCCCTAACTTTTAGCGAGATAATGTTTAAACACTTCTTGCTTTTGCTTTTTCTCTGGAATTATCTATAATTTTTGTTCTAAAATCCTTTCATTCTTTACCTCCCTGTGCATTCAACATTTTCTTCTCTAACTTCAGTTGGGAATGCAAGATGTCAATACATACTACTTAGATGAAACTCTGTTATCTTTCCCTGCATTGAGTTTGTTATTTCCTATTATCTGTCCATATAAATAGCCATGCCTATAAGGCTTTGATCTACTTTCAGTTCAGGCCACTTTATTGCTTTCCTCTTCTACCTCTTGTCCCCAAATCAATAGATCTGGGTGGACTTCTCAGTGATATTATGCAACCTGGTTTGTAAGATAACCTGGATTTTCCCAGAGTTTTTGACATTTCTCTAGCTTGCTGCCTTATCATCTTAAAACCAAGATTTTTATTGGTTTAAGTTCTACTTGTCTAATCTCAAAATACAAAGTGAATGATTTGTTATTACCTGAAGCTCCTGTACATTTAATGATTTCATTAAAATTATATTTCCTATCTGTACAAGAGATTTCTTTTTTTCCCTCCAGTAGAGAGAGATTTCCATTCTTCTTCATTTGCTTTTGAAATTCAGCACTTGTGTGGTCTTTGAGTTGTAATTTTGGTTTATTACTGTGATCGAACTTCCTTTATTGGAGTCAGTTGGAGATTACTGTCTCAAGACAATTATGGTAAAATTGAGAACTAATCTCAGAAATAAGATACATAAGGACGAGGGTTGCTTAATGAAGAGAGAAAACACATAAGACAGTGCCTACTCTCTCATTTCATGGTTCATAAGTAATTGTTCAATATAAGTAAGCAGTAATTTTCTAAACCATACGGACTTAATCCAATTATCAATTATAACCTGCCCTAAGGTGAAAAGTAAGCATATGTCACACTCTCTTAAGTCATTTTACTGCCTTCTCATGAACCAGCACATACGCCAATAAGTCCATTCTTCTTTTTTTTTTTTTTTGCAATAAGTCCATTCTTGTTTTGCTGATGAAATTAGGTTGAAAACACAAAGAAACTCATTCATCTAATCACTCTTTAAAATAGAAAGTCCTCCATCTTTCAGTTCTGGATTCTGCTGATTGGACATGTTGGTTTATAACAAGACATCACTAACATAAGTAAAGACTCTTGCTTACAATCCTGACGTTCTCTGATTTTGACTAGTCAAATGCTGTGGGAGCTGCCAAGAAGCAATTTTTTTAAAAATCTAAGTATGGGGCATCTGGGTGGCTCAGTGGTTAAGTGTCTGCCTTTGACTCAGGTCATGATCCCAGGATCCTGGGATCAAGTCCCGTATCTGGCTCCCTGCTCAGTGGGGAGCCTGCTTCTCCCCTCCTGCTGCTCCCCCTGCTTGTGCTCTCTTTCTCTTTCTCTCTCTCTCTCTCTCTCTCTCTCTGTGTCAAATAAATAAAATCTTTAAAAAAAAAAATCTAAGTACAACTCTGACTTTTCCACTTAAGCCGTGGTACTATAATAAGAGAGTTATTCACAAGGGTACCTTGAAAACCATAACCACTGCTGTGGACTGAATTGTGTTTCCCCAAATTCACATGTTGAAGCCCTAAACCCCACTGTGACTTTGGGATAGGGCTTTTGGAGTCAGTTAAGTTTAAATGAGGTCATAGGGTAGAGTCCTAATCCAATAGGATTGGTGGTCTTATTAAAAGAGGAAGAAAGGGAGATCTCTCATTCTCTCTCCATGCACACACACCATGAAAAGGCCATGTGAGGACACAGCAAGAAAGTAGCTGTCTTCAGGTCAGGAAGAGAGATCTTTCCAGAAACTGACCTTGCTGGATCTTGGTCTGAGACCTCTAGTCTCCAGAATTGTGAGAAAATAAATTGCTATTGCTTGATCTACCCAGTCTATGGTACTTTGATATGGCAGCATGAGCAAACTAATAAAACTACTCTTAGGGAAAAAACCATGTACAAAACGAGATACAAATCTTCTAGGAGTGAGGAATATAATTATAATGAAAATTTTCCTGTAAGTTTTTTAAAGGGGCCCTTTCTTTTATCCCTTCTCACAATATGTATAATTGATCTTTCCAATGAATATCTGTTCATAATACTTATCACATAAAGCAGTACAGTTTTTACAACTATAATCTGGGACCATATAAGGGAAAATGGAGAGTATTGTCACCCTACTTATAGAGAACTATCAGATGTCAAGATGTGATTCCCAGGGCTAACAAAAGAGGACTATTCCATGTTAAGTGTCCAGTGATGGCTTTGATTGGTAATATTGGGTCATTGTCCATTGGTTACTATCAATCTTCATTTTCCTGTGGATGTTCATATGTTCAGCTGTTACTGCACGTTCACTGCTTTCCTTCATCACCACCTAAGCACATACAGAGCCAATTTTCCTTTGATGCCAGATTAATATTTACAGAATCTTTAATTTATTCTAATCTCCAACTATAAGACAAGTTCTCTGAATTTGACTATAGTTTCTTAAAGATATGTGATATATTAGTGCAAGGATACTTAGGGCATCTTTTAGAGGCAATGATCAGGCAAGAATCATAATATTCACCATATAAATGTATAAATAAATGATTTGTTTCTGTAAAGAATAATTTGTAGCCTTGCTCTTCCTACTTCTTCATAATTTCTAAGGAGCATGGGTAGAAGATGGGGGGGGGTGTCTCATTTAACAAGCTCAAGATCCTTAACAATGTCTGTAGCTGGACTGTGATAGTTACATTCCATTCTTGAAAGATAAAACAGTTATATGGGCTTCTTTACGACCAAAGTAGTGTTTTTTTAAAAATATTGCATAACCTCTTCATTTCCTCCTAAAAAATAAAAATTCTTTCATTTGATCAACACATATTTGGGATATATTTTTATTATTAATGTATTTGTGAATTTTCTATTTCTTTTACCTTAAGTAATTTATTTTTAAAATATGTGAGAGGATATTGAGTGGAAAATTCACTGTGTCCCAAAGTTGTGATTAAGGCCTCAAATTGTGGACAAGAGGCGCTAAGTATCCTACTTCGAAAGCCAGTATGTAATAGAAGCCAGACATATTCCCATAGGACTTGTTAAGTCCTCTGCCAACAGTGACTAAGAAGAGAACTGGGGAGAGAAAAGGGAATCATCAGCCTCGTAGGGTGTACTAGTTGAGAGTGATGCTAACTGCTGTAACTGACAAACCTTTATACTTCAGAATAAAACAAAATTTTATTTTTCACTTATGTAATTGAACTATGTGGGTGTTCCTGGTGGTATAGTTTTTCTTAAAGCATTCTTTCCAGCTTGTAACATTGCCATTTTTAGCACATGGCTTCCATACTAGTTCCTGGCAGGGGGGAGGGGGGGGAGGCGGGGGGAGAGGAGGATCATCTCCATTCCAGCCAGCCAGAAAGGGAGAACATGGAAGATTGCACATGGGAGGATTTCATGGGTTGTATTAGTTTGCTAGGGTGGCCATAACAAAATACCACCACAGACTGGATGGCTTAAACAACAGAAATTTATTTTGTCACAGTTCTGGTGGCTACAAATCCGTGATCAAGATGTCAGCAGGTTTAGTTTCATCTGAGGCCTCTCTTTTGCTTATAAATGGCTGGCGTGTCCTCACATAGTCTTTCCTCTGTGTGTATGCATCCTTGATATCTCTTTGTATGTCCAAATTTATGCTTCTGATATAGACACCAGATTGAATTAGAGCCCACCCTAATGGCCTCATTTTAACTTAATCACCTCTTTAAAGTCCTATCTCCAAATATAGTCATGTTCTAAGATACTGGGAGTTAAAGCTCCAACATATGAATTTGGGGAGGATATAATTCAGTAACGTGGGCCAAACATTGAAGTGATGATATATATCACTTCCACTCAATGGAATCTTTGGCTAGAACTCTAACATATGAGTCTGCTTAATTGCAAAGGGATCTAGGAACTATAGCTTACCTGCATACTCAGGAAGAAGGAGGAAAATAAATGGATTTGATCAGGGAGCAATCTCTTCCAGATTCTGCTCACTCTTGCCTCCATATCTAATATATAATAATATATATTATACAGCAATAAATTGTCCAAATGAGGAAGAATGAGAGATACACAGCTGTATCTGGTAAACGGTAATAATAAACTCCTGCAAGGCAGGCATTATATGGGTCCTCTGCTGTGGCAGTTCTTGATAAGACCCTTATTCTGCCCTCTGGGGGGACCACTACAGACCACTGTTCCATAAAGCCCCTTTCTCTCCTCTTTGGGTGGTTCCTTCTTGTTTATCATCCTTCATGCCATGTCTCAAGTGTCTCTTGGGTAAATGTTCATTGGGAGTTGTGCAGATTTTTGTAGTCTGCTTCCTGTTCAGATAAATCTGAGCACCCATGGGTTGTCTGAAGATTTGAGAAGCCAAAGGCATATTTGGTTTCTTTGGTAATACAAGGCCCTCAGCATCTTAGGAAGGTTTTGATCCCCTTGCTTCTAATCAGTTCCATGTGCCAATAAGGACCACCCTAAATTCTTCCCAAATATAACTCTCAAATTTGATTTGTACCTTCTCTGCCTCCCCTCCATGCTTCTCTGAGCTTGGAGCTTAAGAGAAACTAAATTGAGGCTATATTGGAGTGGAAATGAACTACCTTTAATTCAATCTCAAAGGCAGGACTGAGTTCCTTGTTCAATTAAATCTTATTGGGCCTCTGTTACTCAAAGACCCTATCAATTCATTTTATTTTATTTGTTTATTTGGAGTCTAGAAAGAATTAGCTTTTCTGAAATTTTGAGAGTCTGGAGTTCTGGATTCTTTCTATTCCCTTTCATTTCTGTTTGCAGACTGCTTTCCTGATCTCATTTCTCTCTTGCCATACCTTGTTAAAGACAGTAAGTAAAAGCCAAGGTATGGTACTATTCTCACTCTTCCAAACCACTTCTAGAATCTAGAATGACTGGGTCAGGTGCCATGTTTTACTTTCCAAGCAGGAGAAGATTCTTCCAGATTATTTTGCCACTGCATACCTACCATGAGTCTCCATCTATCTAGCTTCAGTACTGTTTCTTACCACTTGCTGCCTCATTAGATGATGTCTTTGTTTAAGGCAATATTACACTCCAATACCAATTTTGTATTAGTTATTGTAGGTTAACAACTATAACAGGCAGATATAGAAACTTTAGAGTTTTAAAAGAACAAATGTTTATTTCTGCTGACTTAACAGTTATGTGGTTTGAGTTTGGGGAAAGGGGAGTTGGGCTAGAGACCCAGTTTCCTAGAGAAACTGCTGTTTTCTGTGCTCTTCCTGGGCATTGATATCCAGCCTACAGGTGGGGAAAAGATATAGAAAATTATTTCTTAGACATTTTCATGGGCTATGGCTAAAAGTAGTTCACTTCACTTCGGTTCATTGCAAAGAACTCAGTCTCATGGCCACACATAAATGCTAACAATTCTGGAAAATAAAAAATAGCTTTGTGCCCAAGAAAAATTGAGAACAGATCTATTAATCAGACTGTTGTCAGTGCTACTGTGGAATAAAATACTTGTGGGCAAAAGATCTTTCTCCACTTTCTTACTAAAGCTAAGTGAAGAGGAACCCAAGAAGATAACTAATGAAAACTGGTGGTATCTTTAAGAAGCGGAAACAGTGTTTTCTTACCTTAATAGGTGCTTTCTGAGCCTAGAATTCTCCAGAGCATAGAGCATGGTGAGCATTCTAGGGAGAAATTTAGGGGGCCCAGGAATATAACATGTAGTCTTAAATTGTTCTGCTTCCACTCTGGGAAGGGGAGAGTATAAGGACCTAGATAATGAAAGACTGGAGGCTCAGGGCACCTGGGTGGCTCGGTCAGTTAAGCATCTGCCTTTGGCTCAGGTCATGATCCCAGGGTCCTGGGATCATGTACTTCATTGGGTTCTCTGCTCAGCGGTGAGTCTGCTTCACCCTCTCCCTCTGCCCTTCATTCTCCTGCCCCTCCCCCTGCTTGTGCTTGTTCTCTCTCTCTCTCTCTCAAATGAATAAAATCTCTCTCTCTTAAATGAATAAATAAAGTCTTTAAAAAAATAAAGACTGGAAGTTCTCAGGAATATAAGGGATTAAGGGATAAGTGACATGCATATAATGGCTTGTTTGGAGAAGAAAATCAGTACAATTGCTTCTTAATCTCAGATCTGTAAGGCTTTGGAGAGGTGGCTTCACATTGAGGAATATAGAGGATAGTGAACAAACAACTTCTGTGTATTGCATAGGTAGTGACTTAGAAAAGTGAAAAATGCCCAGCCTGGAGTGTTTGGGACATATGTATTATTGCCAGTGGATCGCAAAACAGACATGGCTTCTCTTCTAAGGAGGTCTCTTGAGCAATGCAAAAAGCTGAAAATGAAAGCCTCCGGGGGGGGGGGGGGAGAAGCCATGCACACCACCCACATAGAGATACTAATAGCAAAGTCTCCAGTGGCAGATGAAACCAGAATCAACCAGAATGAAGGCAATATCAATCAACTATCAACGAGACGAAAGTCCTACAAAAAGATCATGCCTTCTTTCTTCCTTATCTTTGCCCCACATTAGAGGAACGAGAACTTATTCCCAACCCTCATCTACTCCATGTGGCCGAGGCTTCTGGTTCAATTTACACAGGAGGAGGAGAGGAAATTAATTTTGGACCAAGTTCAAGTTTAAACTTTCAAAATAAGTGAGAGTAATTCTTTTTTGTTGTTAACAACTTTGTTGACACATGATTAATATACAATAAGCTGTATTTATTTAAAGTATACATTTTAAGATCTATCTAAGAAATTACTAAAATTAATCTCCATCACCTGCTCAATTTTTCTCATGTCCCTTTGTAAAGCTCTTTTTTTCTGTCTTTTTTTTTTTTTTCATTTAGTAGATTCATCCATTTTGTTGTGTCAGTAGTTCATTCCTTTTTATTGCTGAGTGGTATTCCATTGTTTGGATGTTCCATAATTTGCTTATCCATTCACCTGTTGATAGACAATTGTATTGTTTTCAGGTTTTAGCTATTAAAAATAAAACTTCTATAAACATTTATGTACAAATCTTTTTATAGATATATGTTTTCATTTCTCATGAGGAATCCTGAAAAGTGAAATGGCTGGTATGGTAGGTGTATGATTAGCTGACTCAGAAATGGCCAAAGTATTTTCCAACATGGTTGTATAATTAAATATTCTTATCAGCATTGCATGAGAATTCTAGTTCTTTCATGCCCTTGTCATTTTAAATTACATTCCTTCCACGAATGAGTGGTATGCTCATTGTGATTTTAATTTGTATCTTCTGAATGACTAATGAGGTACATCATCTTTTCATGTATTTGTTAGTCATTTGTATATCTTTGATGAAGTGTTCAAATATTTGTTAATTATTTATTGAGTTTTTGAAATTCTTCTTCTATTTTGGATGTAAGCCTTTTGTCAAATATATGATTTACAAATGTTTTCCCCAAGTCTGTGATTTGCCTTTTTATTCTCCTGTGTCTTTTAAAAAGAGAAATTTTAAATTTTAATAAAGTCCAATTTTTCCTTTCATGGATCATGGTTTTTGTGTTATAATTAAGAAACCTTCACCTAATCCAAGATTTAAAAAAAATTTTCCCATGCTTTTTTCTAAATTCAGTTTTTCAATTTGAATCTATAATCCATCTATGCTAATTTTTGTATATGGTAGAAAGTACACACCAAAATTGTTTGTTTTTGTTTTTTTTCTTTCATATGGTTTTCTAATAGTTTCAATATAATTTGTTAAAAAGGCTATACCTTCTCTTCAAAATTATCTTTGAAATTTTTGCACATATTAGTTGTCTATATGTATATACAATCATTGATTTGTTTAAAGAATATCACATTGCTTTAATTATGTAGCTTTATAATAAGACTCAAAGTGTCAGGTAGTGTAAATTCTCTAACATTTTTCTTTTTTAAAGTTGTTTTCACTCTTCTAAATCCTCTGCATTTCCTTTTCAGATTGTAACTTCCTACAAGTAAACCTGCTAGGATTTTGCCTGAGATTGCATTAAATCTATACATCAATTTAGGGAGAATTGACATTTTGACATTACCGAGTCTTCCAAATTATGTACACATATATTTATCCATGTTTTTGGTCTTGCTTTAATTTTCCCCAGCAGTATTTTGTATTTTCCAGTGTACAGTTCCTTCACATCTTTTAAAAATCTAACCCTAAATGTTTTATATTTATGATGTATTATGGATGGTTAAAATTTTTTTAATTTATCATAGTTTCAATTTTATGGAAGTAAAATTGATTTTTGTATATTGATCTTTTATCCTACAGCCTGCTACACTCACTTACTAATTCTAGTAGCTACTTACATTTTCTATCAGATTTTCTTTCATAGACAATTACTTCATCTGTGAGTAAATACAATTTTACTTTTATTTTTCAATATGGATGTCATATATTTCTTTTTCATGCTTTATTGGGGAAGGCAGAACCTTTAGTACAATGATGAATAAAAGTGATGAGAGATGATATCCTTCCTTTATTCTTTATCTTCAAGGGAAAACTTCGGTCCTTCGCCATACATGTGATGTTAACTGAAGGATTTTCATAGGTGATCTTTATAAAGTTGAGGAAATTCCCTTGTATTTCTGATTTGCTGATAGTTTTTTTTCTAAATTAAGAATAGATGTGTGGTTCTGTCAAAGGATTTTTCTGCACAAGTGATGCAGTAATTGCATCACAAGTGATGATCAAGTGATTTTAATTTTTTAACCTCTTAATGTGGTGAATCATACTGATTGATATTTGAGAAAATTTACATTTTTTCCTTACATTTCCTGAGATAAATACCATTTGATTGTGATGTATTATAATTTGTATATATTTTTAGATTTGATTTTCTAAAATTTTGTTTAGAATTTTTGCATATTATATAATAAAAAAATATTATTCTGTTGTTTTATTATAATGCCTTTGTCTAGCTTTGATATCAGAACAATGCTTGCCTCATAGAATGAATTAGAAAACGTTTGTCCTATTCAATTCTTGGAAGTGTTTGTGTAGAATTGGTATTATCTATTCCTTAAATATTTGTTAGAACTCACCGTTGAAGACATCTGGACTGGAGTTTTCTTTGTGGGGAAGTTTTTAATCACAAATTCAATTTCTTTAATACAGATAAAGTTGTTCACATTATCTGCTTGCTTTTGGATGAGCTTTTGCAGTATCTTGCAAGAAACTTGTCCATGTCATTTATAATGTTAAGTTTACTGGCATAAAGTTGTTCATAATAATACCTCCCCTCCTCCCGTTAATTCTTTTACTATATGGGGACATTACCGTTTCATTTTTGAGAGTTGGAGTTTGTGACTTCTGTAACTTTTTTTTTGCTAATCAGTCTGGCTAGAAGTTTATCAGGTTATTGATCTCAACAAACCAGCTGGTTTCACTGATTTTCTCTATTGTTTTTAATTTTAAGTTTTAAGTGTGAAAAATAACCATAACTTACAGACAAACGTAGTTTGGGCAAAATGTTATAAAAGGACCTGTTATTCAGTGGGAAAGCCAGATTTGACATTTGAGAACAGTAATTGGAAAAAGTAAATCATTTCATAGTTAAGATTCCTAAGCTTGTTATATATGTTTAATATAATTACATATTAATGCTATCATTCAAATATAATTTGATTGTTAACATGCATTCATGTATTTAAATGTCAATGTAGTGAAAAATTTCCCAAAGTGCATGTCACTGAACATTACTTCCTTGAATATTAATATATATTATGTGAGGAAAGGATTTAATCTTCAAATAATAGGAAATACTGGGTTAAGCTGAATTGGATAAATTTCTGTTTTTGTAGGATTTTTAATATTTTTAGATATTACATTGTACATCCTTAATTTCCATGAGAGAGATATAAAACACAGTATTTTCCAAATTTTTTAAATGGAGCATCTAGCAGGACAAGAATTTAGCAAAACACCTTTTGGAGAATGTTAGTAGGTTGAAAGAGCTTTAAATGAAACAAATCTAAGTTTAAATTCTTACCCCAGAAACGGTTTGATCCAGGCAAGTGACTTTAAGTCTGTAAGCTTCAGTTCACCTTCAAAAAGGGAATATTAAGAGTTCTCTTTGGGGGTTTTGGGAAAATTAGAGGGAATGACTCTTAGACACCTGACATGATGCTTGGCACATAGTACATTATCAATTACTGGTATTGATGTTATTTATAATAATTTAGTTTCCAATAATACACAGATACCAAAAGAGAAAAGAGGTGCTTCATTTCCCTTACTAGTGCTGACATAGAGCATTTTGGATAATGTGGAATAATGATTTTTATATTCTTAAAAAAATCATAACTAACTCATCTTTATATCTAGAAATGACACACAATGAAGAATGTAACATAATGTTGGGGCAGAATTGAAATATATGTTGGTATTTAGGAAGAGAATCATGAATTTTAGCATAACTACCTGTTCCTGCTTTCTTATGTGATCTCCAACAACTTAAACTCTCTTAGGCTTTGGTTTTCTCATTTATAAACTGGATCAATTGGGCTGGAGATTTCATAATTGTTTACTTTTTAATACTGATTCATAATTATTCTTGAAAGATATATTGCCTTTGATTTAATCTCATTGGGTATTTTTAAAATTTTTGATAATTTAACTTAGATTTTCAATCTCTGATCCTCACCTTTCAACACTCTACTCACCTCTACCCCCAACTTTTAGCCTTTACAACTCTAATACAGTTAGAGTTACTGTAAAGACAAAATTTGTGGTTGTCTACCCGTTGTTCACTTTCCTCTTCTTCTTAATAAAACCTGGATTTATTTAGGTTTATAGCATTTCAATATGCAGCCATGTGTCTCCAAGAGACGATGACCCCATTCCAGCTACGGTAGTATAACTAGTTCCTCTAAGGGTATGCTGATTATCCTTACTAGTGATTGGTCCAGGAATAGAAATGGGACCCAATTCTAACTAATGAACTGAAGTGAAATCTTTTGGTGCATTTTCTGGGACATGACCTCAGTCTTAAGAAATATCCACATCATAGGATGGTCGATCTCTTTTTATTGTCTGGATTGGGGATTTGATTCTGCTTCAGCCGTCTATCGAACAGTCTGTGAACGAGGTCGAACCAAAGTGGGAACAAAGAAGAGATGGCAAGAACCTGGGTTTTGATGGGCAAGAAACTGGGTTTTGATGACATTGTTGGGAGTGCTTAAGTAATTTGCCCTGAAACCGGAACTTACTCTATTATGTGAGATAAGAAATTTTCTTGGTATTTTAATTTCCTTACAGTTTCTGTTACTTGTGTCCAGAAGCATGCTAACTGGCAAATGTTTACAGTATAACTTGGTGGTTCCAAATTTCATTTTAATAATCCTTGTTTTCATTCTTCTGCTAATAAAACTCAAAAGGGCTGAGCATTTCAAGATGCAAAATGCAACTTTGAAAAGGGGATCTCCATGGTAAACAGTTGCTGGGGTTAAATCCTGTGGGGTGTTATCATATCTCCAGGTAGTGTGTGTTCTCTGTAATGCTGCAACAAAGTAGTATTTATAATGACAGGCAGATAGGCTAGGAAGTACAACCTGTTTAATAAGTACTTTATTAAATAACCCTATTATTTCATCCTAGAAATGTTTTCATTTGGTAATATTTTATTAGAAACCCACTTTTGACACTAGTTTTAATACATTTTTTTCTTCTTCTAAACATATATATATATAGGGGCACCTGGGTGGCTCAGTGGGTTAAAGCCTCTGCCTTCGGCTCAGGTCAAGATCTCAGGATCCTGGGATTGAGCCCCACATCGGGCTCTCTGCTCAGCAGGGAGCCTGCTTCCCTCTCTCTCTGCCTGCTTCTCTGCCTACTTGTGATCTCTCTCCTCTCTGTCAAATAAATAAAATAAAATCAAAAATAAATAAATAAATAAATAAATAAATATATATATATATATATATACACATATATATATATATGTAGTGGAGACTATGGGACAACTAACTTCAAGTTTTTGGCTAAAATGAGTAATTCCATAAAAATCTTCTTACCTCCATGAAAAAAAGAAGCATTTGGTGTTTGAAAATACTCTTCATTGTTTGTAGAATGGGTGAACAACTCTTGTAAAATGAGTAAATTTTAGAATCCAGAACTTAGGTCTGACATTGATTAGCTATGAGGAAGGAGGTGGATCAAACATAATTACAGTGAAAATGAATTTTATGGACACACTATATTTCATAGGAACAATAGTGTAAAACTTAATTTTAGCAATATTTAGTGTATATTGGATCACTACTTAAATGTATTGGTATAAGACAATTTTGCCATGAATTCTGCTATGGAAGAGTTAGTTTTTGACATTCCCATAGCCATTAAACAGTCATTTTACTTACTTGAGAGGGTTCCAATGGCATATTTCTCAAGGATGGAAAGTTTTATGCCACAAACTTCCTGCATGTGGAGCTGGATTCTTTAAGCACTTAAATGATTCCCACTTAATGCCTTTTTATAAATTACTCAGTGTAAATTGTGTAATAATAGTGCTTTGCCAATCATTGGTGAGAGCTCACTTACTCTTTGGACAAGGCTTCCATTGTAACAAACTATCTTTCACTGTCAGATGATGTTGAATGGTTGCCATGCCAAAGATGAACATGATGCCTTGATAATAATTCTGAACTTGTCTGTTGTAGTTCACTCAAACTGTAAGCTAATCCACCAAGAAACATGCTTTGATCCTCATCATTAGGATGGGTGAGTCATGCAGGAGGTCTGATAATTAAGTCCAAGACTTATAATTAAGTCCAAGAAGGTTTGGAAATACCATAATTCCATGTTTTTCCATGACAGACACAGACAAATTTCTTAAGAATTTTTGGACTTTTTAAAGACATGGATAGCTGTCCACATGTTTCAATGCTTATTCTGTTAGAAGTTCAGGATTTAGTTAGCTGATCCTTTTTTCTTTTTCTTTTTCTCTTTCTACACTTAAAGGAGAGGAAATATCCCTTAGAGTCAAGGTTTAATATCTCGTTGGGGATCTAGATTATCTCCATGACTGCTGTTGACGGGGAGTATTTCCTACATTAAGGTCCTTTCTTTCCTCCTAGGGACCCAGACTGATACACAGAATTTGAGATGAGCAATAGCTTGTTTTGGAATGCACTGTTGGCCTTCTTTCTTTTGGAGTAACTTGAGTTTTTTTTCATTTCAAAATCTCAATTGCAGTATAATTTCCTTTTTGGACTCTTGACCAATCACTTTGCAATGCTGAAAACATTTGCCTATGTCTAATTGGCTTGTTTTGAGGGGTTGCGCCAGAAACCATGTAGACTCTGAACTGTAACAAACACATCTGTATTATTTAGGAACACATCGTTCTGTGGTACTTCATCTTTCTTTTTTTCACATGCTTCTCTCTTTTCTCTCTTTACCTCCTTTGGCACTATCTCCCATCACCTTCCCAAGGTGGCAATCCACTCCAGTGTTGGCAGGAAATAATGGTGCCTGAGAGCTATCTTGGGCCATGTCTGAAAAAGAGGAACTATATCAGCTCAGAACTTGGTGTGCTACATTTACAGAATTAACCAAGGACTATTTTGCCAACTTTTCCAAAGTCTATACTGGACTTCATCTTATAACTGATAATCACACTTGCAGGCTATACAATAATTATTTTTTGCTCACAACTATAATTTTTTGAATCTGTACATATTCAATCTGTTGGATAACCTTTCTGCTACTTGGTACCTTCTGTCTTTGAAATACCTAATATTTATATCTGTTTCCTCAATAGCATGCTATTAATGTTGCTAGTATCGTTTATTATGTTATATATTCTTTCTTACTTCCACTAGGTTCTGACCTAGTGAACAAAGATGGTGTCTTATTCTTTAATTTCCAAATGCTAGCAAAGTAATTGGTACAGAGTAGGTCTTCAATAAAAGTTGAATGAATTAATGTGATTATATACCCCAAATGCATGCAACCTCACTCAGAAATGACCTTAAAAAACAGTAGTGTTCAAAAATCTCCTGATAGACAGAGTCTTAAGAAGTGCACCTGGCTAGAATATATTATGAATCATGAGTAGAGGCAAATGGCCTAACAGGAGTTTGGAAAGAAAAGGATTGGAAGATTAGAAACAAGGTGTTTTGGGGTAGAAACATGTGAATAAACACAAGAGGGGCACCAAGTGGAAAGTTCTTTATATCAGTAGTTCATGCCCACCAGAGAACACTTAGTATAGAAGAGGCATTAAACAAGCAAGTGGACAATATAACCCGACCACTTTTGATGTTAGCCAGCTTCTATCATTGTCTGCTCAGTCCTGGTAGGTTGGACACATAAGTGCCAGTGACAGAGATAGAGGTCACACATGGGCCCAATGTCATGGACTTCCACTTACCAAAACTTGTCCAGCTATTGCCTCTGATGAATGTTTCTAACCTGCCAGCAATGAGATGAGAATTGAGCTCCCAATATGGCATCATTTCTCAAGGAGATAAATCATCCTTTGTTGGCAAGCTGATTATATTATTGGGCTCTTACCATCCTGGAAGATCCAGTAGTTCAGTCTCGCAAGACCATATATATTTTCCGGGTATACCATCCTCAAGGACATAGTATATGCAGGGGACATAGCAAGAGTACCGGCATGCAAGAAAAGATGTCAACATCTTGGCAGGAGTGATTGACTCTAATTATGAGGAGGAGGTAGACTTGCTGCTACATAATGAGGTAGGAAGGAATATGTGTAGAGCCCAGGTGATCCACATGAGTGCCTCTCAGGAGTCCTTCTCCCAAATGTTACTGCAAGTAGATAGATACAGCAACCCCAGGCTGAGGAATTTATGGTGACCAGGGAACCAGAGTGCTCAAGCATGAGGATTTGGGTATGGTACTTGGTAAACCACCAAGGCCAGAAGAGGTAGAAGCTAAGTGTGAAGGAAATCTAGACTATATTGTGGAGGAGAGAAATGATGAGTTAATAGTTGTGGACTTGAGACAGCTATAAAAGCAAAGACTATTGTTCAGTCCACTAAATTTTCCATTTTAAGATTTCCCTCTGGAAGAGAGGCCCACTAAAATCCTGAAAGAATTGCTCTCCAAATGTACATGGAGGATTATATCTGAATGCTTCAGGGGATGGGCTGTGGTAGATAAAGGCCTACACCATTCAGTTCCTCCTCCAAGAAAGTTATTTATGGCAAATGTTGGGCGGTGAAGTTAGCAGACAGCCTGCAGGCCCCAGCTTCTTGGGATCTGCTTCAGCTGCATTGAGTTGTTTCACTTGTGATCACTCTCTTCCTGGGACAGCTTGCATCCAATGTCTGACCAAAGTGAGCTCATAAAGACTTGTTCCAATTTAGCTTGATGAAAGATGGCTCTAATGGGAAATATTTGCTCCATGTGTCCCCTTCAGGTTGACCAAGTTTCATGAGACCTGCATCACAGTTCAACTTTTCCTTCTGCTCAATCTTAATTTTCCCTCTTTTCTCTCATAGTTGAAGATCACTAATAAGCCTCCCTAGCATACAATGAGTTTGAAAGGATATAAAGAGATTTGATTGAGGAGAGTCTTTCTAGTTCCTATTAAGGAATTTGGGTTTTATCCAAGAGCAATACGAATCTATTAAAGGATTTTAAGCAGAGGAGTAACATGATTAAATTTCCATTTTTAACAATCACTCTATCTATGGAAGGAGGTGGATAGGAGTGGGAACATCATTATTGTCCCAGAGGTGGAGTCAATGAAACTGTGTGCAGAGACCAGCTATGATGCTGCTGCAGAAATCGAAGCAAGAGATGTTTTTCTTGGACTAGTACTGTGACAGTGGCTATAGATATGTTACTTTTTGGTTGCAAATGAAGGAAAGTCAAGGTCCCTGGCTTGAGCAACTATGAAGAGATTCTATATGATTCTTCTGCAAAAAAGATACAATTGAATGGCTGCATCTATGGCCAATAGGACAAATTCTAGAAAGAAAGTCTTTATTACTAAGATAAATACTGTGTTTTGATGTCAAGGTTTTTGTTCTTTTGTATCCCTGTTACAGTGTTACAGACTTTTGTATCCCTGTTACCGACTTATCACTATTGCGTTGTAATTTATATACAAGATTTATGGTAAAGAGATCTTGCCCCCAGAATGATTGTGTCCTAAGATCTGCTTCCTTTCCCAGTCCTATTTTGCTTCCATATAACACTGTCTTGGCTCTGGGCCTTCAAAGCGATACAATAAAAAGATTGTATGAAGATCTATTCCTAACCAGCTTTATGTGATTCAAAAGAGGTGGTTTCTTTTTAATCTTAATAAAGACATTATATCTGAATTATAATTGTACATCTGACCCATTACCTCTCAGATCACACTTAGATGGAGTTGAAGACAAAATTACCAGAGCAAATTATATTAGCTTCTCCAAGTTTTGACTGATGGATGAACAGACCACCTCTTTAAGGAAATGTCAAGAATTTTTGTTTTATAATTTCTATCTTGGAATGCCTTCATCATATTTAGTTCATTTTTTTTTTATTTATTTCAGAGGCTGAGGAAATTAGATGGAAAAAAGAGAAAGTGCTAGAGGCAGCAGCCAATGATGTATGTAGAAAAACAAAATAAAACAAAACTGCTCTAGGCTCTCTGGATAGTGAACTAGTTGATAACAGGCTGGAGTGAGAAGGATTGGGTGTCTTTGATTCATCATGAATTTCCAAAAGAGAAAAGTTGATGATTTCTTTAGATGGTAGAAGCCAAGGATTATTATCTTCTAGTCATGAAGAAAGACTAAGTGATCCATTAAAGAACAAAATGTTCCATACAATAGGAATAAACATTTAATATTTTAGGTATGCGTAGAATAAAATGATCCATATAAATGATTTTTCCAGAAAGCTTGTTTGCATTAAGTGCTAAAATTTAAATTTTGAGGGAATCTTTTTAAAACATGTTAATCATTTCTCTAGCTTTTCAAAAGAAAAGTTATTTGACATAATTTAAACATTTTCTTACTGTCTCAGGACTATCATTATGAATGACAATTAATGAGTCATAAGGGACATAATAATATCCTCAATGATTATCTTATTTGGGTTGTTTTATACTGACTAGGTATAAAACAGTTTGCTATTTTTTTCAATTTCTTGCACCTACTACTTTTAATTTTTCTCACTTTTTTGAATTATATATTCACAACAGTGAACAGAGTACCTGTGGGTAAGAAATCCTAGATTTAAATTATAGATTTGTTCCTTCTCTTCAGCTATATTCTTGTTTGCTATGTATTCATTTTATTTGTTTAACTTTTTTTTTTTCATTTGCCAATTCCTCATAACACTACTTGTATAGGTTGTGAGATAAGAGATCCAAAGTTGTTTCTTTCTTTTTTTTTTTTTAAGATTTTATTTATTTATTTGACAGAGAGAGAGACAGCGAGTGCAGGAACACAAGCAGGGGGAGTGGGAGAGGGAAAGCAGGCTTCCTTCCCTCCGAGGAGGGAGCCAGATGTGGGACTCGATCCCAGGACCCTGGGATCATGACCTGAGCCGAAGGCAGATGCTTAACGACTGAGCCACCCAGGTGCCCCTCAAAGTGGTTTCTTGAAGGGACTATACATTGTTCTAGATAAGCTGAGAAAAATTTTTTTAAAAACTTAGAAATGTTCTGGCATCAGATATTGTCTTAATTTATACTGTGAAACTACACGAGAATTAGCATTGGGTTAACGTTGTTTCAGGTATGAATTCTTACATATTATAGGAGTTACTTCAGCCTGTTGGTCTTGTGCACACAAATTCTCTAAGTAGTTAACTGGCCTTCTTAAACCTGAGTTTTCTCTGTGAAGTTTAATTCTTGAGGAGCAGTGAAGGGAGCCAATGGGGAAGGTCACCATCATAGCAGTCAATGATGGATGTCATATATTTGCCAGGGCAGTGAGTGTATCTCGCGTAGAATGTAGGCTGGAGCTCAGGGGAGTTGGAAGATAGCAGAAATGAGCATCACGAATAGCACCTGGGGTCTAGGTAAGTTTAAACCATTGCTGGGAAAAGATTTTGTAGTTAATCCTTTCTTTCCCTTTTTGAGGGAGGGGAGAAAGAGGGTCAGGAGATAACTTTCGCTATAATCTTTTGTTTTTTTCTCATCTCTTTTTTCAAAAGAATTTAGTAAAGCAAAAAAATCTTGTGATTATGAAAATATCATGGCCAAAAGCCTTGAAAAAGAATTCCCTAGGGATTGTGAAGCTGTTATAGCTTAGAGTACTATGCTCTGAGTATATTGCTCTCGAGGATCCAACAGATTTGGGCTTTAATACTGCTTCTGTTCTTCCAAACTACATAACCTTCCGGAAACAGCCACTTTAAATTGCAATAGCCTTATCTGTGAAATGTAGCTAACAATATCTACCTCATAGATTTGAGGAGTACTAAGCACATAATTCAATAAGATCACGTGCTCATTATACCTACAGTGAGCATTCCAAGAATTGTAGCATTTATTAATAATGTACCACTTCATCTTCCTTTCAGAGGCCGAAAAGTGTTTGAGACATGCTTTGTGGTTGTGAGGCAGGGAATTAAGAGAGGGAAAGAAGATCTTCAAATTCCTTATTTTTGCTATAGCAAGCCCTGAATTTGCAATAAATACTTCACTTGGAAAAAAATTATTCTCGAATAGTTTCTTTTTTGTTTCTTTTTTCTTTTTTCTAGGATAGTTTCAACAAGGCCAAAGCAAGTCCTCTAGATACTGCATTTCTATTAGTATCTTAAAATTTTTGCTTTTATTTGTTATAATAGTTCATATTTATATATTTGGCATGTATGCACATATTTACATTTTCCTTACTATCTTATAGAGTAGTAAGAATAAGAAATCAAGGCCCATCACCTCAGAGAAGCTAAATCTAAGATGTTATTTAACTTCTATACATGGTAAGCACTGTGGTGGGAACTGGGCATATTCCATGCAAAGGTTTTAGTACATTGGTCATCACTGAGTAGACATTTACCAAGGTCAGACATCTGAAAATGAAAGAAGAAACAACTTCAGTGTCTCCATAGAGAAATGATTAAATAATAGTATTTCCATACATGGAATGCTGTGCAGCTATTAAAAAGAATGACGAAAAGCCATATGAACTGAGCTGGAAACATCCCTAAGATGTATTAAATGAAAAAAGCAAGTCTGAGAACTAAGTATATGGCATGACCCATATAGGTTAAAAGAAATCTGTATATAATGTATATGTGTATAATGTGTATATGTCTATGTCTATCTATATCTATATATCTGTATCTATCTATATCTATCTATCTATCTATCTCCCATAGACAATAGAAACTGGAAGAATATACGTTACCTGTGACCCTTGCGAAGGGAGAAGTTGAGTGTAAATCAAGGAATAATTTATTGTTTTGCTCTATCGAATTCTGTCTTGTTTGAATCTCTTAAAAGGAAATATTCTTTTTTTACTTCTATATATATTTAAAAGATGAATGGACAACAAATAAATGGAGTAATATCAAGAAAACATAGATCTTTAAAAGTATTTTCTTAATTGTAGTAAAATTTAAATAATATAAATTTAACATCTTAAGCCTTTTTAAGTGTACGGTGGCACTAAGTAGTTCCCAATATTGTGTTACCATCACCACCATCCATCTCCAGAACATTTTTCTTCTTTCAAAACTGCAACTCTGTACCCATTAAATGATAATTCCCCATTCCCTCCTTCCACAACTGCTGGCAACCGCCATTCTTCTTCCTGCTCCTATGAACTTTTTTTTTTTTAAGAAAACAAAATGTTTTCATTGTATTTTTCTTTCTATAAGGTAACATCACTTCCCAAGAAAATGATACAGTTTTGCACATTATTTCACAGCCAAAGGAACTACCTACATCTGTCTCTGCTTGTGCTTTGGGTTCATTTTGCAGGAGATGAGTGCTGCCCTCACCGCTTCACTAGGCAATTGTCCTTGTATCACTTCTTGCTGATGCACTGGGTCTGGAATCCCAAGCATACAGCAGGCACAGCACGAGGAGACTGGAGAGCAGTGAGGCCCCTGCCGTGCTGCACTTGGCACAAATTGGAACCACTGTGGGACAGGGTCCCTGCAGGAGTGCAGAGAGTGTGCAGGGGTTAGTTGTACAACTGACTCAGATATAGGAAAGGGCTCACAGCAGAAGCCATCATATTCTGTACAAAAACAGTTGCAGTATTTTTGGTTGAATCTGGAAAGCAGGAACCCAACCCCATCTGGAGCCCACTTCCTGGGCACCCATGCCTGCCTCCTTGAGGGCAACTGCACAGCGGAGCTCCCAGACTGAGCCAGGAGCATCTGCTAGCCACTCCTATGAATCTGAGTGCTCTAGGCACCTCATATAAGTGGAATCATACAGTATTTGTCTTTTTGTGACTAGCTTTTTTTCACTCAGAATGTCCTGCGTCTCTATCATGTCCTCGAGGGTCATCCATATTGTACCATGTGTCAGAATTTACTTCTTTTTCAAGGCTGAATAATATTCCATTGTGCCTGGGTATGTATGCCTACACACACCTATATATAACCCACCTTTTGTGTATGCATTATGTGAATCTTTTTAAAGTCAATTGCCTTTAATACATAATATAAATGTGGATGGGGTGACATTCTGATAGAAAATTTAAAGAAAAAAAATTGATGGTATTTTGATCGGGATTGCATTAAATGTGTGGATTGCTTTAGGTAGCATAGACATTTTCACAATATTTGTTCTTCCAACCGATGAGCATGGAACATTTTTCCATTTCTTCAATAGCCAAACTATGGAAAGAACCTAGATGTCCATCAACAGATGAATGGATAAAGAAGATATGGTATATATATACAATGGAATACTATGCAGCCATCAAGAGAAATGAAATCTTGCCATTTGCAATGACGTGG
>CM052899.1:99204466-99222482 GCA_028534135.1 Potos flavus | reverse complement strand
TTTTTGTGCCCCTTGAGATGATTATGTGTTTTCATTTTATTGACATGATGTATTACATTTATTGATTTTTGTATATTTTGAACTATCTTTGCCTCTGAGGGATAAATCCCACTTGGTGATAGTGTGTATACATTTAAATGTGTTCTTGAATTAGTTTTGCTAACATTTTGTTGAGAATTTTTGCATCTATGTTCATCAGGGATGTTGGTCTTTAGTTTTCTTGTCTTGTGGTATTCTTATGTGGTTTGGTATCAAGGTAATGATGGCCTCATAAAAGGAGTTTGGAACTATTCCCTCCTCCTCAATATTTTGGAATAGTTCGAGGAGGATGGGTATTAACCTCTCTTTAAATGCTTGGTAGAATTCACCAGTGAAGCCATTTGGTCCTGATGTTTTCTGTGTTGGGGGTTTTTAATCATTTATTCACTCTCTTTACTTGTTATTATTCTGTTCACATATTCTATTTCTTCTTGATTCAGTCTTGATAGGTTGTGTGTTCCAGAAATGTATTTTTCCTAGGTTATATAACTTGTTGCCATGTAATTGTTTGTAGTGGTCTGGTATAATTCTCTGTGTTTCTGTAGTATCAGTTGTAATGTCTCCTCTTTCATTTCTAATTTTATTTATTTGAGTCTACTCTTTTTTTTCCATAGTCTAGCTAAATGTTTGCAGTTTTGTTTTGTTTTGAAGAATCAGCTCCCAGTTTTGTTGATCCTTTCTGTTGTTTTTCTGGTCTCTATTTCATTTGTTGCTGTTCTGATTTTTATTAATTTCTTTTTTTCTGCTAATGTGGGCTTAATTTGTTTTTCTTTTTCTATTTCCTTGAAGGGTAAAGTTACATTGTTTCTTTGAGAGCTTTCTAATTTCTTTTCTTTTTTTTTTTTTTTAAAGATTTTATTTATTTATTTGACAGAGAGAGAGATCACAAGTAGGCAGAGAGGCAGGTAGAGAGAGAGGGGGAAGCAAGCTCCCTGCTGAGCAGAGAGCCTGATGTGGGGCTCGATCCCAGGACCCTGAGATCATGACCTGAGCTGAAGGCAGAGGCTTTAACCCACTGAGCCACCCAGGCGCCCATTAGAACTTTCTAATTTCTTAATACGTGCATTTATTGCTATAAACTTTCCTTTCAGAACTGCTTTTGCTGCATCCTACAAGATTCGATATGTTTTTTTTATTTTCATTTGATCGGAGATCATTTATTTTTTATATTTATGCTATATGTGTCATTCATAAACACCATAATACATTTTATAGTATTTTCAGCATTATTCCTTCTTTTGTAGAGTGCTTAAATTCTATTCCTTCTTTTGTAGAGAGCATTACTTCTGCCTAAAGAGTTTTCTGTAGCATCTCTTATAGTACAAAGCTGCCGGTGACAAATTCTTTCTGTTTTATTACCATAAAAAGGAGGGTTTTTTTTAGTTTGCCTTTTGCCTTTATTTTTAAGGATTTTTTTCTGTATATAAAAATTGTTTCAGTACTTCAGAGATATTGTTCCATTTTCATCTGGACTAAATATTTTGTGATGAGAAATCTATGATCATTCTTCTCTTTTTTGTAGCATATTATTCAAAGTTCACCAGAGAAACAGAGCCTATAAGATAGATTAATAAATAGATAGATAGATAGAAAAGGATATCTATTATAGGATTTGGCTCACAAGATTATGGAGGCCAAGAAGTCCCATAATTTTTTGTCTGCAAACTGGAGGGCCAAAGAAGCAGGTGGTGTAGTTTCAGCATATACCTAAAGGGGAGCCAATGATTTAAGTCCTTATTTGGGTCCAAGGATCTAAGAACCAAGACCACCTATACCCGAGGGCAGGAAAGGATGGATATCCCAACTCAAGCAAAGGACAAATTCTTCCTTTCTCCACCCCGTTGTTCCATTTAGACCCTCAATCAATTATATGATGTCTACCCACATTGGTGAGGGTGATCTCTACTCAGTCTACCAATTCAAATTTCATCTGAAAACACCCTTACAGACATACTCAGATGTAATGTTTTACCAGGTATCTGGGCATCCCTTAGCTCAGTCAAGTTGACATATAAATTCATCACACATCCAGGTAAGATGTCATTTTCTTTAGCATTTTTTTCTTTTTTCTCTTTGTTGCTGGTTTACCATAATTTGATTATGACATGTCTTAGCGTAGTTTTCGTTGTGTTTGTTCTTCATTTGTTTCATTTAGTGTCTTGATTTTGTGAAATTATAAAATTCCTCCACTATGAAAATATTTTCAGCATTATTCTTCAAATAGTTTTATTTTGTTCTACATGCCATCACGTGTATATTTTGCAGCTCCAATTACACATATTTTAGGCTTGTTGATATGCTCCCACAGGTCACTGAGAATCTTTTTATTTTGTCTTCAGGTTTTTTTCCTCTTTGTTATTCAGTCGGACAGTTTCATTTGCTATGGCCCAAGGTCACTGATCTTTTCTTCTTCAAAGTTTAAGCTCTTGTTAGTGCCATCCAGCAAATTTTTTACTTCACATATTTTATTTTTCATCTCTAGAAGTTCCTCTTATTTTTCCGTATCCATGTCTCTTATGTCCACATTTTACTTCAAATTTTTAAGCACATAGAACATATTTATAATGGCTCTTTCAAGGTCTTTTACAGCTAATTCTATCATTTTTTCCATCATTTATGAGAATTTTTATTTTCTGATTTTTCTCCAGCATGCTTATTAGCATATATTATTATTCATTGAGTTTGGGACATAGGGAATGTTACATTGTTGGATGTCTGGATTTTGTTCTTGAATATTAGCTTGTAAATAAAGTTACTTGCAGATTAGCTAAAACTTTTTAGGGTTTACTTTTAAGATTTTTTTTAGAGCAAGCTTAGAATGGCCTATTAATAGTTTCATTAATAATTTAATTAATAATTTGAAACACATGTACCACAATGAGATAAAACTATTTACTTAATAAATTTCCATTCTGTATTAGATTATATACACTTTTTAGCTAGGGTTCATTTTTTTTTTTAATTTTTATATCTCTGTGCTTAATACAGTATAAGTACAGAGTAGATATTAACAAATGTGTTGAGCAAATGGATGTTAGTTCAATATAATTGAAATAAAGAAAGAGTACTGTTACACATCTGAGGAAATAATATATACCAAATTTGTGAGGGTTTCTATGAGTTCTAGAAAAAGGAGAGTCAAAGATTAAAAATTTGTTAGCAGCCAAAAATAATCTAGGGGAAAGTTTCCCTAATTCTAATTTATTTCTCAGATATGTAATCTGATAATTTTAGGTATTAAAGGCAATCAGTTACCTACTGAGAATAATGTTATTCTACCTACTAAGCAATATTTTGGTAGAAATTTGGCTATCTAAGTAAATTTCTACAGCTAGGAGAAAAAAAGTCTAGTGGACACTATGGTTGTACTCTTTTGAAATTCATATTTTATGTGTAAAACAATATGTTAGTATTCTAAATTTGCATATCCTGATAAAATGGGTCAACTGATTATAAAATTTCTAAATGTGCAAAGTTGAAAATCACACCTTATACTTGAGGTAACCTCACACAACTATTCTTTTAGTCTTTATAAAATGGGACACAATATAATTAAGTAGTGAAATTCCAAATTCTAGAGCCAGGGCATATTTTCTAATGTAAAAAATGAAGTAACATAGAGATCATGGCTTTTCCACAAAGACAGAGAATTATTCCAGTTAGTATTTGAGCCATGTGAAAGCTATCCTGTTTTAATTACAAAAAGCAACTAGAATACCTATAAAATGTGTCCTATTGTTGCTGCACAATTCAGAGACAGGTTTCAGATATCTAGACTGAATATGAGAGAGCATTCAAAGCTGAGAGCCCGAGTTGTGACTGCTCTTATACACAAAATTTGGTGTGAGGGAGACAATTAATTAAAAGACCTTTAGTTAAAAACAGATAACTAAAGCCAGATAATTATTTATTTATTTATTTATTTATTTACTTATGTGTTTATTTATATTAGATTTATTTATTCATTTTAGAGAGAGAGAGTGGGAGGAAGGGCAGAGGGAGAGAATCTCAAGTACACTCCTGCCAAGCAGGAAGCCAAATGCGGAGCTTTATTTTAGGACCCTGAGATCGTGACCTGAGCCGAAATCAAGAGTTGGACGCTTAACCAACTGAGCCATTTGGGCACCTCAGGATCTTTATTTAAAGCCTGACACTTGAACACATACAATCAGAGACAAAATAGCTTTGAAATTGGTTTTAAAAATCATGAAAGAAAGAAATGTCTATTTTAGCTCAGAATGCTAAGGGTCACAACAAAGGTTTGTGAAAATACAGTGGAGAGCTAGAAGGTGATAGAGATATTTTCCTAAGCTATCGCTGGCTAATGTTTCAAAATTTCCCAGTGGGGAAGTTTGAAAATCAATGCCAAAACCATATTAGCGTGGTAGTTTATTAAATACACACATGCGTCCACACACACATACACATTTAAATATTTGTGCTGAAGTTAAATGTTTTATACCTTACCATTGAAAACAGCCTTTCTTTAAGTATAATTCTGAGTCAAAAGACAACTTCAGGTATTGTTAACTGAGTTATCTTATTAAGGAAAGAGCTCAAATGAAAATTTCAAACAAAAAATAAAATGTTTTTACTTGATAGACCTGGGAAGCCTCACATCTGCTGTTTAAATAGTTCTCTTTTGAACTCCAGACCTATACATCCAGTGTCACTTGGGTGTCTGATGGAGATATCAAATTCTTTTTTCCATCAAGACTGCTTCACCCATATTCTAACCTCCCTCGGTGTATGGAACTTGCATCTTGCATCTTTCCAGTTCCTCATATCAAAACTTCGTACTTGTACTAATTTTTTTACATGCTACCTGTAAACTATTAGGAAATCCCGTCGGTTCTATTAAAATAAAACCAGGATCGGATGACTTACCTCCACTGCTACCACTCTGTCAAAGCCACGATCATCTTCCACCTGAATTATTGCAATAGTCTTTTAGCTGTTCTCCTTCATTCCATCTTGTTTAGTAATAGTTTCACAAGCACTTAGAACAATGGCCCATAATAAGCGCTCAATAAATATGTATGGATTAATGAAAGAATGAGTAAAATACCCATATTTGCTGGGCCTATTGTAACAGGGGCACTCATGTTTTTACTAAGATCCTCTCAATCATCACTCAGCTGTGACATCGACAGTTAACTCTAAATTTTTGATAAGTTAAAACTTACAATAAAATACTTCATACACAGAAGTATATCAAATAATGTCTGTAGGGCTTATAGAAAGTAATAAAATAAATATTTAGAAAATAAAACATTACTAATAGCTTTAGAGCCTCTTGTTTAGCCTTCCATAACTGTATCCTGCTTTGCCCTGCCCTGAATTTTTATCATTTCCTTACTTTTCTTCTTTAACCACAGATATATGCAATTCTGAAAATGTAGAATTTAATTTTGTAATTTTTACTTTGTATAAATAGAATCATCTTCAATTATTTCTCTGCAATTTGTTTTTTTCACTAGCTCTAGTTTAAATGTCCTGTGGTAGGCAAATTGCTAAAGGCACAGACTTTCTAATGGGTATACTGTCACTTGTTAAAATTGATCTGCCTATAATAGAGTTTTAGGTATTACTTTTCTACCTCTACTTTTATAATAGCCCTTCTTCTACATCTGTCCTTACTATACCTCGTAGTGTCAAAATCTTCAGGGATTCAAAACAGGAACAGTTGGAAATATTGGACTTGAGAAAGTGACTTAAGCCATGTCGAGTCTGAAACTCTGAAGAGTCTGAGTTACACAGCTTTGTATATCTCTATATCTACATGCATGTGCATGGGTACACACACACACACAGAATCATGAGACCTCAGGACCAGAGAGAGACTTTTAATTACTTGTGGAAAATTCTGCATCATCAGTTCCTCCTGCTGCAATGCCCCACGAGGAGAAAAGGATGATTGCAGGTATCACCTGAGCACACAGGGGTGTTTGTACAACAGGAGAGGGACCTTAATGTTATAAACCTAGAAGCTTATATAGGGCAGCTGGCACAGTTGACCTGCCCTTCAGAGATAGAGACCTTCGCTCTAAAATGTAAACAAATCCTCTCTAGGAAAAAGAGGGAATGTTCTTTAGGTTTACAATCCCTGGAATGTAAACAAATGTCTCCAAGGGAGAGGTCACTAAACTCACTGGAGGTCTCTCACTCAAGGTTTGTCTGCCATTCAGTCATTTTTAATTCAGGTTGCCGGTAGGGTAGTTTTGTTCAGAAAGCCCTTTACGGCAAAAATATGAAATATTTTTAAAGCATTGCTTTCTGGCAGTGTTGTGAACTGGATGTAAATTGGTCTAAATCTGTTCTTTAGTTGGGTGGTTCTCCATTCTTTGCCTTTAACAAGTTTGGAAGAATATTTGAATTGTCAGTCAATTGTTCATTAAAAATTGTTTTTTACAATATATCACTAGGTTATTTGGGCATATGACCCAGAAATCCAAAAGGAGTTCAAAGATTTGAATGATATTGCTGTTACAAAACTCTTTTTATTCCTGCCCACTTGTTTATAAGACCACAGGTTATCGTATTTGTATAAAAATGAAAAATACAAAGGAATTGATGCTGATCCATGTCCCATTTTAGCGAAATTTAATATTAATGTGTAGATACATGAACTTATCATAAACAATGTCTAAGAGATCTATTTTAACAAAATACTGTTATTAATAATTATTAAAATGTGTTATACATTTATGTTGCTGAATCAGTTGTGTAGTACTAATAATTGTACTGATAACCCTATTGAGGAGAAAATTTTTAAGCCTTAACCTCACTTACTACCTCTTAAAGAACTTTTTTCTAAGTAATTCTCCTCTTATCTTCAACTACACACATAAACAAAAAATACACATTTATTTCTCAGTCTCCTTTTCTATCTTCCTGCTCTTCTCAGATCTTGGTGACCACAAAATTGAGCCCTTTGTTTTGGCTATCGCCAGGGCCTAGCACAGTACCTGACAGAATATGCATTCAATAAATGTTTTGTTAAATGCATATGTACAGAAATAAGGGAAAATCACAGTGGGCTAAAGGAGCCAGAAATTGTGGAGGAGTCTCAGGAGAAGTGGAACTTTCATTGGACTTGCGTCGAAGTTTACAATTGGATTAATTGAATACTCATAGAGGGAATGCACATTCCAGAGAGGGGCAAGAGCAGTTTAAGTTTTCTTCTTGAAAAACAGTCATAGATGTATAAGGGAGTAAATCATACATTTGTATTTCACCTGCATTTCCATCATACCTATGTTCTGGTGGGAATATTTTAAGGGAAAGGATCTGCAATAGTGTCAGTTAAGTGAAAAGCTGTCCCATTTTTACCGAGGCCCAGAACAGGCACTCAACTGAAGCTTGTTCTTTCAAAAAAACTCTTGTCTTCAAAAAAAAAAATGTATTATGGGTCACCTAAATTGATCTTTATTAGAAGCACACATGGAAATGGATTGTCCTTTAAAAATAAATTGAACTTCATTGAAACCATGGGTTCAGTAGTAGGCATTAAATAATGAACCAAAAAGCTCAAAAGGCCAGAAAACCACTAGCTGAACCAGCAAATTATTAAAGTGGCATCATGCTCATGGCTCCAATTATTAGTTTACCTACATCTGTGTTCAATTAAACTAGATCCTCAAATTAAATCCCTATTATGTTTGTTTATTTCTCTTTTAAGGGGTGGTCTGTAAAGTCCAACTTGCAAGACAGACATTTTTTTTCCTAGGGACTTCAGCAATCATTTAAATTAAACAATATTTGATTATTTGATAATAATGATTAAATGCTCCCTTATTTTACTTATTTTTATTATTCTTTAAGCTCCATTCTAGGTATATAGGAAACAGAATGTAGAAAGTGGCTTAAACTTTTTTTATATAGCTTTTGATATTAGGACCTTTTTATTTTAGTTCTTAAGATAATGGTCCTCAGAGAATGAACTGCAGGTATGTTATCATTGTATCAAAGAAATAGATATGCCTTCAATAGTGCCAAGAGATAGGGGTATACAAACTCATGGAGAAGCAAATACTCTGTAGAAATATTAAAGTTTTTTTTTTTATCAATCAGCTGCACTTTCTCTTCTTGTGAACCTTCTGGCTAAGCTAACAAGAACTTAAGGAAAAAGGAAAATGTCAGCTATTATTAACATTGTTAGGATATACTAACACTTTGTAAAAGAATCAGATAATCATATAAAATAGTATATATTTTCAGATATAAATGTAATAATTAGTAAAATTTGTGCAACCTGAATATTTATTATCTATAATTAACATCAACTGAGTAAATATTTTATTTGTTTATTCACTTATTCAATAAACAGTGAGCACCCATGATTTGCCTGGCACTTTTTTTTTTTTAAAGATTTTTATTTATTTACTTGTCAGAGAAAGAGACAGGGAGAGAGCACAAGCGGGAGAGACAGACAGAAGGGGAAGTAGGCTCCCTGCTGAGCAAGAAGCCCGATGTGGGACTTGATCCCAGGACGTCGGGATCATGACCTGAGCTGAAGGCAGCCACTTAACCGACTGAGCCACCCAGGTGTCCCTTGCCTGGTACTTTTACATCTTCTATGTATAGGATACTTGCTCGGCCTTTTTAGTTAGGAGTACAAATATGAGACAAATTTCCACCATCAAGGGAGCTACCCTTATAGGCACAAATAGCAAAACACGGAATAACTGAATTATAAGGCAGAATTAGATTTGCGTCATGAGAGATATACCAACATCTTTTATTAGTGTTATAAGGAATCACCGTGTGGAGAATTTTCATCAGGTTAGGGTTATCAGAGAAGGCGTATAACCATACTGCTGGGGTTTAGCAACATCTGACTGTTAACAACAATTTATGTTGTCAGAAGTATTTTAAACTAAAAAAAAAAAAAAAATCCAATGTTAAATCCACAACCTCCCATTTTAAACTATTTCTTTCTTCAATATTTTTTGGTGGCATAATCTTTTTCTCATTTCCTTGAGCTGAAAATCTGGGAATTATCATTGACATTCCATCTTCTCATGTCTGCATTCAACCAACTGATTCATCTTCTTCTAACATTTCTTGAATCTCTTCTCACTAATCCTACTACCAATGCTGTGTTGGATACAGCAATCTTCTCATTGAACTTCTTGCCTCATATCTTTGATTCTTAATCCAGGTGACACACAGCCATCAGATTGATCTAGTTAAAATGCAGTAAAAAAAATAAAATAAAACACAGGAAGAATTATATATTTCCCTCTTTGAAATTGTTTAGTGACTTAACATCTGCAGGATAAAGTCCCATTCCTTCACATTCTGTGTTGCTTCTTTATAATCTTTTTGTCTGACTCTCCAGCCTCAACTCTTAACAACCATCACACAAAAATTTATACTTAGCAACACCAAATTGTTTGTTGTATGATTTTATTCAAAATTCCTTTATTCTTTTCAGGGGTCATGAACTCCAGTAAGACTTCCTGTGGCCACTGCCGATCAGGTAAGTAATATTATTTTCCTGTTTCATCAGAGTACTCTGTCCCACTGTGTTTCTACATTGTTTTATTTTAACTTATAATAGTTGACTGTCACGCCTGTCTAACCCCCCAGATTATAAGATGTTTAAGTCAGGGATGCTTTCGTTGGCTTTGCGCTCCCAGTATCTAGTACAGTATCTGATACAGAGTAAACATTTAATGAAGTGAGCCTTGAAGAATGGGAAAGATTTTAATTAAAGCAGCCTTTCCCCTTTCTGTCTTTTATTAGCAAGACAGGATGATGTGCCCTGGAATGGATTAAAGGATAAACATTTTTCATTTGTTCCTATAAAACAAAGGAAACATTCTCTAAAAATAGCTTTTAAACCACTAGAAGGACTCAATGAGACTCATAGTCTAACCTGGATTAGAGAACCAGGTTGATAAAAGTCAGTAAGAATTCCCTTACATTATTATGATTTAATAATACTCAAATATCATGCTTATCATGGTATTAATTGTTAATTAATTCATTAATTAATTGTTAATGCATAGTGGCTATTAAGGTATTTTTTAGGATGCCCCTCTATTAGAATCTGTTTTTTTCTTATGGGTGGACAGTAGTTATGAGTATTGGGGAAGAAAACTAAACAGGTAAAATGCTAGTCTCATCACATCATATTAAGGGTGTGTGCTATCAACATGATTTATCACTATTGATGTTTACCTTCATCACTTGTCTGAAGTAGTGTGGGGGTAAGTTTCTCCACTGTAAATTTCCTATATTTTCTCCCCTTTTTCACTCTATCCTCACTAAAAGGAGGTCACTATATACAACCCATACTTAAGGAGTGGGGGGTTACAATTCCCCTCTTGAGAATGGAGTATCTACAAAAATTTTCAAGAATTTTTCTGTTTGAGTGAATTTTTCTTACCCTTCATATCCTAATTTATTCAACCATTTATGTAAATATGAATTATGAATGTTTACTGTATATTTTGGGTAATTTTCCAACACTTCTTCGTGTTGCTCAAATTGTTCCAGCTTTGGCCACTGGGATCTCTTATTGGCTCCTTTGCCTCTTTGACATACCCCCATCAATGTGAGTTTTTCTTTTTCTTTTTTAAAGCCCATTCTTACTCTGTGACACCATGAGATATCCTAGGCTTATCTTGCATATTTACTGTCCCAGTCCTGGAATAAACTATTTAACCTAGGAGCCTTGGTTCCTTTTATTGGAGGATGGTATTAGAAACCAAGATTTGGATTCTATGCATTTTTTTTTTTTTTTGTCCCTGAAGTACTTCTTTTAGGCCTCCTGAGAACCTAAAAGCAAAGAAATATACATGTATATCCTAGCCCTTCTATATACACATACTTATAAATATTTCTATATGTAATCATCTGCATGTATATCATGCTAAACATTGGTTCCTATTGATGTTTCCAATTCCAATACATTACACATGTATCATTCAAAGCTCTCCACTTTACTTATATGTAATTTCCTATTCCAACAGTGAGAAACCTGTCTACCATCCATCATCCATTTACTTAATCGTTCAATTTCCAGTTCACTTGTATAATAGTATCAGACTTGTTAACTGATCCCCCTTGGAAAACAACTTAATAACTAGGGAATAGTGCTTACGTTCAATTCATTTTGTCTTAAGTTTTATGAATTCAATGCATTCCCAAAATACAAATCCCCTAATCTTTTCAATGAGTTCTTTATTCCCATATATTTGGAATAAATTAGATTCTCTTTTCACAGTTGTCAGTCCTTCCTGGGAGTCCATGACTTCCTAATTTATTTTTTTCTTATTTGTATACATTAAGGTTCACTTTTTGTGTTGAAGTTCTGTTGATTCTGGCAAATGCATTATGTCATGTATTCACCGTGATAATATCATACAGAATAGTTTCATTACCACCAATGAGCACATTTAAAAAATTATCTTGTTTTTGGTCACGCAGAATCATTTATAGCCATATTTATGTACTTAACTTAAGATTCTATAAGTCTAGAGGATACAAATCTTGGAAGTATTAGAAAAAAAATCAAATGGAAAAAAATTCCTAGACACATCCAGAATGCAATTGTTTTAACTACTGGTCTGAATTAACAAAATAAAAATTTTTCACTTCCAAAATTTTGTTCCCAACTCTATGTAAAACTTCCTTATTTTTCCTGGTAAATTATAAACTCCAGGGACAATTTTTTTTTTATTTTACCACCCTCAAATCCAAATGCCCAGGGGTCAGCAAACCAAAATGGAAACAAGGATACATCCTGTACAAGTTCAAGTTGTTTCTTAACATTGTAAAAAAACACCCAGATTGGAGCAATACAAATGTTCTATAGTGCTTAACATTTTTTTCTAATTTTGGAAAATAATAGACAACATATTTTCTGAAACTTTTTTTTTTATAGCAATAGATCTCAACAAACAGAAAAATATGGAGATGTCACAGTGAGATCCAGTCACCGGTCTAATGCTCTACATATATTAATGGTCATAATAACTGATTTAATATTTCCAACAACTATATAATGCGTACTATTTCTATCCTCATCTTATAGACAGGGAAACTAAGGCACAGCGAGGTTAAGTCCCTTGCTCAAAGTCACTGGTATTTATTTACTCAAGTAAGCAGTGGGCATGACTATTAGAAACTCCAGTGATGCTCTTCTCTTTTCACCAGAGAAAGAGCACCCTCGAAATATTTTCTGGACTAAGAAATGTCTCAACTTTTGTCTCAAGTAGGACTGTGATTATATGAGAGAATATTTGGGGCAAACATAATGGCTCTATTGGAATATTGACAATGACCTTCTTTGTGTGCCAGATGTGGTTATGGTCTGGAGAAGATTGCACAACATCTGTCAGACAAAGATTTTATTTGAGAGAGTGGAACCGGAGCATGGATATCTACTAATAACCAGATATCCGGCTTCCCAAAGAATTATACTTCATTGCACAGGAAAGACAAGCAGCTGGGTTTTGCATTGTGCTTATACTGCACTCCAAAACAACCACAAAGCATTAGATTGTGACAGCTCTTGAAATTTAACTGTCTCTACTAATAAACATCAATTTTTAACAACCAATACAGATTCGTTTTTAAAAAGTGCTAGTATCAAACAAGCATGAGCATTGTTGTATGCACTGTGGATCCAGGCATACTTAAGAGTGTATGTATAATCCATCCACCAACCAAAGGATATTCCTCAGATTCATTCTACAAAGTGAGTTAAGATTAATTGCATATGAGAGTGCATATTAAAGACAGTAAGAAAGTTGTAATAGATGTGGTAAAGGTAGTAGAAACAGATGTAAAAATAGAACCTCCTTGGATCGAGTACCAGGTAATGATGTTTAGAGAAACACAGAAATGAGAAGATACTTAAAATAATAGTCCTTAAACGTATCTTTCTTGAACTTGGCCATTCAGATTGGCAACCTGGATTTTATCAGATATGAATTACCTCAACATCGCCCTCCTTTTTCTCTAATTTTATTTTTTATCTTTAATCATTTTCTTCCACCTTCCCATCTCAAGGGAAGAAAGGTGTAGAATAATATTATCGCCAAGGATAGTTCCCATATGTCCCCTCCTAGTCAGTTCCTAAACAACATATGTGGAGTTTTTGGACCTCTGAGTCTGTCCCTATGGGCCAGCCTCAGACATCCCCTTCAGCAGGTAAATTCCTAATTAGGAGTCCATCTCCAATATCATCTCTTCTGTAAATAACATGTTCCCTTTCCTAGCTTTGAGAAAGAATCCTTCCTCCTTTATGTCTACATAGCACTTTGTTAAAACCATTAGCATTTCACCTAGGAAACTGCTGGAAACAGAAATTCTCAGCCCCTACCCAAGACCTCCTGAATCAGAAATTATGCGGATGAGACCTAACAATGTGTGTGTGATTCTCAAGTTTGGGAACCACTACACTAAAGCTCTGTGACTTTACAAAAGTAGTTTAATTTGTTTGAGCCTCAATTTCATTATCTGTACAATAGGAATATCATCACCTTCTTGTGGCCACAGATATGGGAGATACTATGCTAGGCAAACAGTAGATGGTAAAACTATTATGCCATTTATCATTAATGTGCCATTGGGACTTTAGATAATTTCAGAAAAAAAAAAAACATGTCATGTAAGAACCTATAGTAATGGGTGAATGATTTTGTAATCTTCTAAATATAGAAAATATAAAATCAAATGAAAAAGAATGATGAATTCAGCTTCCGTATAACAGAAACTCCATAAATAAATCCAATACAAAAGTATTAGCATTATACTAGTTACATTTTATAAAAGTAACTGTGTCCCTTAGAATAGTCTGTTTGTCTCTTAGAATAAAGCCTGCGTCCCCTAAAAGACCAGTGCTTAGCATGGTACCTACTGCATGAGATAATCCATAGGTAGTTGTTGAATGAATAGATAAAAAGAGAAATAACCCATGATGCTCAGTTTGATTCCATTCATCACAGAGTCTTAAAAAAATTATTTAGTATCTTTTGGAAATTCTTGCACAATCACCTTTGCTTTGGCATTTGCTACTATATCCATTTATATGTGTAAGTGTCAAAACATGCAACCTCAAATTATCTTTTCTCTATTCCAACCCCTTCATCACACCTTGGAATTTCTGAAAGGGATCCATAGGAGTTTGCTCTAAGTTGACTGCCTTTAAGGTAGTTGACATAAAACAGTGCTCAAATGGAGGTGATAAGTTGGGATCTGAGATGCTAGATAACACTGCTATGTCTCTTCTTGTTTTAATATTCTAATGTGAGATAACCCACGGAATACTGAGAATATAATTCAACATTATGAATGTTCCACAGCTTGTATGGGAGTTAATAAGAGAAGACATCTACTTTTATTTTTTTTTTTTGCTAAACTCATACTACTAGAGTTTTCAGTTAAAATGATAATAAATAGGGACGCCTGGGTGGCTCAGTGGGTAAAAGCCTCTGCCTTCGGTTCAGGTCACGATCTCAGAGCCCTGGGATCGAGCCCTGGGATCGAGCCCCGCATCGAGCCCCACATCGAGCCCCGCATCGGGCTCTCTGCTCAGCAGGGAGCCTGCTTCCTCTTCTCTCTCTGCCGGCCTCTCTGCCTATTTGTGATCTCTCTCTCTGTCAAATAAATAAATAAAATCTTTAAAAAAAAACTTTATGTGAAGAGCACTTATTATCTGCTTTTTCTAACAAGGAAGGTTATGCAGGGCCTTCAGTTTGGGGTGGGAGTTTGAAGATGCAGTCCTTCCCTTGAGCTTTAGAGACCTCTTTACAAAAACACTTTCCTTGTATTATGTTTTTGGGTTTTCCTCTGAGAGACTGGATAACCATTATAAAGACATAGTCTGTTTTTAACGTCTTGAGGAACCTCCATACTGTTTTCCAGAGTGGCTGCACCAGCTTGCATTCCCACTAACAGTGTAGGAGGATTCCCCTTTCTCTGCGTCCTCGCCAACAGTTGTTCCCTGTCTTTTTAATTTTAGCCATTCTGACTGGTGTGAGGTGGTATCTTATTGTGATTTTGATTTGTATTTCCCTAATGACAAGTGATGTGGACCATTTTTTTCACGTGTCTGTTGGCCATTTGTATGTCTTCTTTGTAAAAATGTCTGTTCATGTCTTCTATCCATTTCTTGACTGGATTTTTTGTTTTTTGAGTGTTGAGTTTGAGAAGTTCTTTGTAGATCTTGGATACTAGCCCTTTATCTGACATGTCATTTGCAAATATCTTCTCCCATTCCGTAGGTTGCCTTTTAGTTTTGTTGATGGTTTCCTTTGCTGTGCAAAAGATTTTTATCTTGAAGTCCCAATAGTTCATTTTTGCTTTTGTTTCCCTAGACTTTGGAGACATGTCTAGTAAGAAATTGCTGCAGCCAAGGTCAAAGAGGTTGCTGCCTGTGTTCTTCTCTAGGATTTTGATAAATTCCTGTCTCACATTTAGGTCTTTTATCCATTTTGAGTGCACCCCAATGTTTATAGCGGCAATGTCCACAATAACCAAACTGTGGAAAGAGCTGAGATGTCCATCAACAGATAAATGACTAAAGAAGATGTGGTACACACATACACACACACATACACACACACACACACAAACACACACAATGGAATATCACTCACCATCAGAAAGGTTGAATACTTACCATTTACATCAACATGGTTCCAACCATAATACCCTAGAGGGTATTATGCTGAGTGAAATAAGTCAATGAGAGAAAGACAATTATCATATGGTTTCACTCATATGTGGACTATAAGAAACAGTGCAGAGGACTATAGGGAAAAGGAGGAAAAACTGAATGGGAAGTCATCAGAGAGGGAGACAAGCCATGAGAGACTCTTAACTATAGGGAACAAACTGAGGGTTGCTGGAGGAGAGTTGGGTGGGAGGATGGGGTAATTGAGTGATGGGCATTAAGGAGGGCACATGATGTGATGAGCACTGGGTGTTATATGCAACTGATTAATTGTTGAACACTACATCTGAAACTAATGATGTACTATATGTTGGCTAATTGAATTTAAATTAAAGAAAAAAGGAAAAGAAGACATAGTCTGTAATATAGGAGTATAGGAAAAGGAAAATTAACCCTAACGAGGGAGATTTGGATAAACTTTTTGGAGGAGATGGGTTTTTGGTGGGCCGCTAAGAATGGATAGTTCTTCAACCAACAGAAATAAAAGGAAAACTGAGATTGAGCGGAGTAGAGTATGAAGAAAGTCCTGGAGACAGGAGAGAACAGAGCTTGCTAAGGAATGGTGAGTAGTATAGTTGTGGGAGATGAAACAGTGAACTAGGTGATCAGGTTGGGCTGCACCAGATTGAAGAACTTCCTTATAGATTTACAAACATGAACTCTATATGCAAAGAGGAGCCACCAACCAACTGATCATATGGGTCCTGAGAGTCAAAGAAAAGAGTTTGTTCCTAATATTTTTTCAACTTCAATTCAGGCTACATTTTTGTTCTTGTGTTGCTGAGATAGCTTGTTGCAGCCCTGAATGAACACTTTTAATATGAGTCAGTTTGAATGGGTTTCTCTTCCTTGCCAGAAAGCAAGCAAACAATAGAAATGTTTTGATTAGGATATTTAGGATGGTTAATTTTATGTGTCAACTTGACTGGGCTAAGGGATATCCTTATTTCTGGATGTGTCTGTTGAAAGTGTTTTGGGAAGAGATTAACATTTGAATGAGTAGACTGGGCAAAGAAGACCTGTCCTTGCCAATGTGAGGAAGACGCCACGATGATGGGCATTTTCCAACCCAAAATGGGCCTAAATAGAACAACAACAAAAAAAAAAAAACAAAAAAAACACACACAAAAAAACAAGGAAGCGTAAATTCTCTCTCTTCTTAGGCTGAGACATCCAGCTTCTCCTGTCCTGCAACACCATTGGAGCTCCTGGTTCTTTCTCAGGCCTTCAGATCAGAATGTGTGTGTGTGTGTGTGTGTGTGTGTGTGTGTGTGTGTGTGTGTGTGTGTGAATTCCTCTAATAAACCTCTCTCTCTGTACCTGTATATCTACCTGGTTGTATAGATATAGATATAGATCCGTATATGCCCTATTGGTTCTGTTTCTCTGGAGAATTCTGACTAACACACACATTAGGCAAATGCACATTTTTTCCTGTGACAACTCATATTTTTCTCATTTCTTATTGTTAAAAGTGTATTTATAAGCACATGATTTGAGTCAGAATGCTGGTGTTCAAATCCCACTTACCTCTAGTAAGTTACTTAACTTTTCTGTGCCTCAGTTACCTCATCTGTAGGATGGGATAATAATAACACTTACCTCCTACAGTTTTGAAAATTAAACAAATTGTTGTATGTTAAAATATTGGAAAAAACATGCTTGATACATAGAAACTTTTGGTAAGTGTTAGCTATTAAAATTTAAGGCTACCAAAAAACTCACACTTGCAGGAAAATGATCCTGAAAAAATTTGTAAAATAAGGGATTTTCTCTTTTCCTTTTAACATGTAATGAACCAGATAATTATTATATTTTGCACTGGTACACATTTTGGAAATAGACATTACCACTACAGTGAGGAAAAGTGTTTCAAGGATAAAAAGCAAGAAAGTAGAGAGATGTGAGCTTGAAAGAAAGTAAGAGGGTTTTGGAGAGATATTTTTTTCCCAAGGGAGAGACAAAATATGTAATGTTTTGAAATGTATAGATATTAGATTATATTTTTATTATGTAACCATACTATCTTTTTTTATTTTGTTATATTAGTCACCATAAAATACATCATTAGTTTTTCATGCAGTGTTCCAAGATTCATTGTTTATGTATAACAACCATACTATCTTGAAACTAGAATAAACTGCTTTAGTTTCTTATCTATTTGTGAAAGAATCATAATAATATCACCTATGAGATATCTTCAAGTGTGTCCAAAGTACATCATTCTGTGAAGATTCTAAGAATGGTTCTATGTTATGTGACATTTGGAAAGGGAGGAAGGGA
>CM052899.1:99169719-99203966 GCA_028534135.1 Potos flavus | reverse complement strand
CAACCATACTAGATTTCAGTCCCAACCCTCCTGACCTCCTGGGAGGGTAAGGGGCCTGGAGATTGAGTTCAATCGCCAGTGGCCAGTGATTTCATCAGTCATACCTATACATGAAGTGTCCATAAAATCCCAAAAGGAGGGGCTTCAGAGAGCTTCCAGGTTGAGGAACCAGAAGGTTTCCATATGCTGGGTCCCAAACTCAACAAGGACAGAAGCTTCTTTATTTGGGATCTTTCCCTATGTATTTCTTTATCTGGCTGTTGATTTGTATCCTTTAATATGCTGTGTAATAAACTTGTAATATACTGATTACACAGATTTCCTGAGTTCTACAAGTAGCTCTAACAAATTAATAAAACCCAAGAAGGGTGTTGTGGGACCTCTGATTTACAGCCAGTCAGTCAGAAGCACAGGTGCTAATATAGGCTTGAGATTGCCATCTGAAGCAGAGGGCAATCTTCTGGGACTGAGCCCTTTACCTGTGGAATATGTTGCTATTCTATCTGGGGTAGATAGTGTCAGAATTTAGTTAAATTGTAGGATACCCAGCAGGTATCCAGAGTACTGTTTGGATGTAGGAACAGTCACCTCCCCCACTTGACCCTCCAACATTGAAACTGGTACTAGAATACTTTCACTGAGAAAAAATACATTATTAGATGTGAGAACTAGGTGACCTAAACAAAATAATATCAGCTCATAAGTCCTCTGTTTTTTAAAAAAAAGGATTTATTTATTTATTTGTTTGTTTATTTATTTATTTGAGAGAGAGAGCATGCATGAGCCTGAGCAGGGGTAGGGGCAAAGGGAGAGGGGAGGAGAGAGAGAATCTCCAGCAGACTCCCCACTGAGCATGGAGCCCCAGGTGAAGCTCCATCGCATGACCCTGAGATCATGACCTGAGCTTAAATCAAGAGTGCAATGCTTAACCAACTGAGCTACCCAGGTGCCCCATAATTCATCTTTTTATAAAACTAATTGACGATTTCCATATTAATTACTGGGTCAGTAAATTCAAGAATTCCAATCTATTTGGAATGTAATTTTCAAATTCCCAAAATTGGAAAAAAATACATACCCCACACAGATACTTATATAAATATAATATTTGATTGCATAGCTACATTATAGCTTTATTTCAGTCTACATTTACTTTTACATTTACATTTACATTTACTTTGGGATTATAGAGAAACTTTCAATTAGCACAACTACAGTATAAAATTTACCATATTGCCTTCTAATTCATTGAATATAAAAGAATAGGGATCATATATATGGCAGCACTTGGTTAAGTATTTAACTTCCTCCTCTTTTTCGGATGTTTTAAATAATCATTTGTTAGGTATCTTAAAATGTTTCCTAAATCAGGGCACCCAGCTGGCTCAGTTGGTAGAACATCCAACTCTTGATCTCAGGGGTATGAGTTCAAACACCACAGAGCTTACTTTTAAAAAATATATTTTAAATCAGTTTTATTGGGGTATAATTTATATACCATAAAATATACCCATTTTGAGTGTACAATTGGAATGGTTTGAATATATATATACATATATATATACACACATACATATATATACACATACATATATATACACATATATATATGTGTGTGTACCCACCACCACAATCAAGATATAGAAAATTTCCATTTCCTCAAAAATTCCCTCGGGCCTCTACCCTAGTTCATGTCACAGCCCACTTCTGGCTTAGACAACCATTGATAGACTTCCTTTCTATCACTATAAATTAGATTTGCCTTTTCCAAACTTTCATATAAATGGAATAAGATATATATTCTTTTAGATTTGGCTACTTTCACTTAGCACAATGATTTTGAGAATCATTCATGTTGTGTATATCAGTAAATGGTTCCTTCTTATTGCTGAGTAGCATTGCATTGTATGAATTGTACTACTGTCTATTAATCCATTCATCTCTTGGTATATACTTGTATTATTTCTAGATTTTGCTTGTTATAAACTAAGCTGCTGTGAGAATTCATGTACAATATCTTTGTGTGGCTATATGTTTATATTGCTCTTGGTTAAATACTTAAAGTTGTAATTGGTGGGGCCCTGGGTGGTTCCATTGGTTAAGTGTTCAAGTCCTGATTCTGGCTCAGGTCATGATCTCAGGGTCATGAGATCGAGCCCCAAGTCAGAGCTTGAAATTCTCTGCCTCTCCCTCTTCCTCTCTCTCTCTGCCTTCCCTCTCTCTAAAATAAATAAATAAATCTTAAAAAAAAAAAAAAAAAAACATTGGAATTGGTAGACTGGTACGTGTCTGCTTTACTTTTTTGAAGACACTGCAAACTCTTCTCCAAAGAATTTGTGACATTTTACAATGCCAACAGCAAATCATCTCTAGTTGCGCCACGGTCTCATCAACACTTGTTTTTATCAATCTGCCAAACTTTAGTCTCATTGTAGTTTTTAATGGGCATTTCCCTAATGAGTAATGATAATGACATCTTTTCACATACCTGCTTGTCATTTATATATCTTCATTTGTGAAGTTTTTGTTCAAATCTTTTGCTCATTTTAAATATGTTGCTTAATTTCTTATCGAATTTTACAACTTGTTTATATATTCCAGATAGAAGTCCTTTGTCAGATATATGCACAGTAAATATTTTCTTCTACTCTGTGACTTTCTCTTTATTTTCTCAACGATTTCTTTGGAAGAGCAGAATTTTTTAATTATAGTCACACTAATCATTTTTTACTCTTTGATTGGGGCTTTATGTTGATGTATTTCTGGAAACTTTGCCTTCCCCGAAAATTTTCTCCTATATTTTCCTCTAAAACCTTTATAGTTTTAGATTTCATTTTTAGATCAATGATATGTTTCAAGTTACTTTTCTCTCCGGTATGATATAAAGTCTATGGTCTATTTTTTGCACATTGATAACCAATTTTTCTAGCACTATTTGTTGTAAAATATATCCTTTGCTCCATTGAATTACCTTGCTACATTTGTAAAAATAGAAAATCAGTTGACCTTATGAGAATGTGTCTCTTCTGGATTCTGTAGTCTGTTTCACTGATATCTCTATTAATACCATATTGTCTTTATTACTGTGGTCTCATAGTAAATTTTGAAATTTGATAGAAGTCCTGTGACTTTTTTTCAGAATTGGATTTCCACATACATTTTAGAATCAATTTACCAATTTCCCTAAAATGTCTGATAAGATATGAATCTATAGATTAATTAAGAAGATTTTCCACTTAACAATAATAAATTTTTAAACCCATGAATATACCATTTTAGATCTTCACATTCTATTATCAATATTAGGTAGTTTTCAGTTTATAGATCTTGTACCTATTTTATGAAATTCATTGTATTTAATTATTTTCAGAAAAAAATTGAATCAAGAAAACTTTATTTTCTAATTTTTTGTTGATGATGAGAAATACAGTTGATTTTTACATATTGACCATGAATACCACAATCTTTCAAATTTATTAGTTCCAGTGTTTTGTGGATTCCCTAGGATTTTCTACATACTTAATCATGTTGTTGTTGTTTTTTTAAGATTTTGTTTATTTATTTGACAGAGAGATCACAAGTAGGCAGAGAGGCAGGCAGAGAGAGGGGGAAGCAGGCTCCCTGCTGAGCAGAGAGCCCAATGTGGACCTTGATCCCAGGACCCTGAGATCATGATCTGAGAGGAAGGCAGAGGCTTTAACCCACTGAGCCACCCAGGCACCCCAATCATGTTGTTTGAGAATAAAGACAGCTTTATATTTTCCTTTCTAATTGGCATTTATTATTTATTTATTTATTTATTTATTCATTTATGTTATTTTAGTCACTATACAGTACTTCATTAGTTTTTGATGTAGTCTTCCATGATTCATTATTTGCATATAACACCCACTGCTCATTGCACTGTGTGCCCTCCTTAATACCCATCACTGGGCTAACCCATACCCCACCCCCGCCCTTCTGAAGCCCTCAGTTTGTTTCCTGGAGTCCACAGTCTCTCATATTCGATTCCCCCTCTGATTTCCCTTCTTCATTTTTCCCTTCCTTCTCCTAATGTCCTTCATGCTATTCCTTATGTTCCACAAATGAGTGAAACCATATGATAATTGTCTTTCTCTGCTTGACTCATTTCACTTAGGATACAATCTAATTGGCATTCATTTAAAGATGCAGTTCCACTGTCTTGTGGCTTGAAAAGTTACTGACAAAAATTCTTTGATCATTCTTCTCTTTGTATATAATAGCTCTCTTTTTTCTAGCTTCTTTTAAGGTTTTTTTTCTTTTTTATTTAGGATTTTTAAAATTTATTTATTTGAGAGAGAGAGAGAGAGCCACCTTGTGAGCCAGGGAGGCAGGGGGCAGAGGGAGAGAATCTTCAAGCAGACTCCCTGATGAGTGAGGAGCCTGAAGTGGAGCTCAATATCACGACCAATGAGATCATGACCTGAGCTGAAACCAAGAGTCAGACACTTAACCGACTGAACCTCCCAGGCACCCCAAGATCTTTTTCTTTGTATCTGTTTGTAGTAATTTGATTATGGTGTATCTTATTTGGGTGTTCTTTATGGATATCCTTTTTGGGGTTTATTGAGTGTCTTGAATCTCTAGGTTTATAGTTTTCATCAAATTAAAAAAAATTGGCCATGTATATTTCTTTGTTCAACAAGTCACTGTGTCTCTGTTCAATCTTTTTTTTTCTCTTTTTGTGCTTCTGTTTTGTTTATGATGCTGTAACTTCAAGTTCACTTCTATAGGGTCTGATCTGCTTTTAAACTCATTCAATGAAACTGTTATTTCAGATTTAATTGTTCATCTCTAGAATTTTAATTTTGTTTGTTTTTATAACTTTTGTTTCTTTCATCACTATTTTATGCTTTTCTTTAGATCCTTGAACATGCAGAACATATTTATAATGGCTTATTTTTAGAGTTCTTGTCTGCTAATTTTGTAATTTCTGAATCTGTTTTTATTGATTAAATTTTCTCCTCATTTATGGGTCACATTTGCCTGCTTCTTGGCATATTTAGGATTTTTTATTGGACACTGGACATTATTAATGTTACATTATTGTCCAGATCTTCTTGTCTTTCTTTAGAGAGTATTGTGCTTTGCTCTGGCAAGCACTTAAGCTACATGCAAATTAACTTGATCATTTCAATATTTGTGTTTAAATGGTGTTAAAATAGGCCTTTAGACTTTGAGGTAAGGTTAGCTTAGCTTTACCGCTAATGTTTGATCCTCTCTGAATCTACTGATTTCCTTGGGTGATCAAAAAAGACTCTCTACTCTGGTAGATTGTAGCTCAAATACATTCCTACCTTACTTACATGAGCTTGGGGAGTCATACAACTCCTCATTGGCTCTTCATGAAGCCTCATGGAGTTTCATTCCATGTATGCAGAAGTTAGTACTCAGCAAAGCCTCAGTGGGACCCCGTGCAGATTTATAGAATTCTTTTTCTGTGTTGTTCCCTTTTTTCCTGGAATCCCTTCTGCAACTTCTAGTTGCCTCTGCCTCCTTTCCTGAACTGAAATCTCTGCTTCATCAATCTAGTGAAATGTATGTGTTCTGCTTTTTTGCACTTTTTGCTAGAATGTGTTTCCAGGCAAATATTGAGATGGTTTTAGAATTTACCTTGTTTCTTTCTTTCCTTTCAGGGATTTCAATCCTATGCTGTCCTCTGATGTCTGAAGATAAGGTTTTTTTTTTCTTTCATATATTTTGTTCAATTTTATAGTTTGTTTACAGCTGGAGGTTAAGCATGAGGCCTATTTATCTGTCATAGCCATATGCCAATATCCTGCCTATCAGATTTTACTGGAGAAACATTTGACATATTTTGGTGTATTTTTTTCCCTTTGAAATAGACTCCATACTGGTTATTGTTCTATTGTAAAATAACTCTATCGTAAAAATCAAGATTATAGATAAGACTTGTTCTTTAGAAGGGGGTAATGGTTTAGATTTCACCGTTTCCAGTTATAATCACATTTCAGTTTTGCATCACTAAATCACTGAAATTGAAATTTCGAGCATTCTAGATTCCTCAGTCACTCATTTATAGTCATTTTATTAACTTCTTTAGGTAGCCAATTTTGTCATTTTAAAAATTCTTGTCAGTTCAGTCTTCAGAAAGTGAAAGTGTTCCCTCCCCCCCAAGTTATTTTCTAAGCAAGGAAAATGGTGACTTTGCAACTGCTTTCAAGTATAGTTTGTCTAAGTACCTTGACAGCAAAGCTTCTTCAGCCATGGTAAAGTCTCTCTTGTCTGTGAAAAGTTGTGAAATGTTTATGAGTGCTGCCCCAGAAACTATTTTTAATACTTGAGAAGAGGTAATTTTGCATCAGTGCTTTTTGGTTTTAGATTTTTATTTTCAGCATTTCTGGAAGCAGAAAATTTTAAGTCAGGATTATCTGGAAGTTCTTCTTGGTACCCCACTATATGTAAGGTAAATGTCATTTGAGGATGTGTTCATTTTCTCTTTTGTCTTATCTTCCCAGAAAGCATCTGGCACTCATTGATGAGTGACTTAGAGACTATAAATAAGGTCCCTATTTTCTCTCCCAGGAGTGCATATTAAGCCTGGTCGGTCTCAGAAGATCAGGAAAAGGGCCATATGTGTTAATACATCTTATATATAAAGAGGTGAATTTTGGAGAAAAACAGACTTACTGCTGACTGAAATGCTCTGGTTGACTATGACAAACAGTAGGAATTTGAGGTTAAGATAACTTTGACTTTCACTGGAGAGGCTACTCTAACAGGACACTCAATATTTGGTGGTACCGGAGATGAAGATAATACTATTCTTGATCCATTTTTTGAAAATCTTTGCTAAAAATTGTATCAAATTTTAGTTAGTTTAAGTCAAACTCCTTAGTGGGACACCTGGATGGCTCAGTTGGTTAAGCATCTGCCTTTGGCTCAGGTCATAATCCCAGCGTTCTGGGATCAAGCCCTACATCCGGCTCCCTGCAGGGAGCCTGCTTCTCCCTTTCCCTCTCCCTCTGCAGCTCCCACTGCTTGTGCTTTCTCTCTCTCTCTCTCTCTCTCTCTCTCTCTCTGTCAAATAAACAAATAAAATCTTACGTCCAACTCCTTGGATTTTCTCAAACTCCATTATATGTGTCTTAGATCCCTGTAGCTAGAACTATAATAATCTGAATTTATATTCACTATAATTTTGCATGTGGGTAGAATGTTTTTTGTTTGGTTTACAGTATTCGAGCTGATTATTTCCAATCATTTGTGAATTTTTTTCTTGATAAGACCTTAGCTGTAGATTTTTTCAGGAAAACAAATGAAATGATTTACTGTGTTTTTCACAGAGAACATAGCTAAGAAGTTAGGTCCTATTATCATTTTAAGTAGAATTTAACCATTTTTCCCAATTGCGCTACCTTATCTTGCCCATTTTCAGTGTTATCTGTGACTGCTTGATGCGCGGAGTTCCTTAATAGCTGTTTCACTACTTAAAAGAGCTGAGCACCATCTGTAAATATGGAAATTACTAGTAATTTTTCTTTCTTCTTCTATCTTACTATTTTTTAAAAATTTTACCTAAGATTATTAGGAGAAATTCTCTATAATTCTCTATGCAAAGAAGTGCCTATTTTATTCTATTCTTGTTTTCATTTTAGCTATATTTCACTAGGACAAATTATTTTGTTCTGTACTTCTACAGAGACAGAATATTTTCTTACACTTTTTGGCAGAATCTCATATAAACCTAGATAACTCACTTCTAGTGACTTTATATTGCCCTACTACTTTTTCACTTCCTTAGAAAACTCCAGAATATTTGTCACATACTTACAGATTAGCTGGAAATGGTTTCTGCAGAATGCCAATTGTTTTTTCCCTATAAAGTTTTGCTTGCTTAAATGTTCAAAAGGCCCATGCCTTAATTTTTATCCTATTGTGTTCCTTGGCATGGAAATAAATCATCTTGCAGTTTTCAGGGTCATATCCCGAGTCACTTTTGTAAATGACATTTTGTAAATATCACAAAAGCTACTAGTAGACATTAGTGCTACAATTTTATGCTTGAGTTGCTTCAAAATTGGACAAACCTATAATCTTGGTATTCGTCTATATCAGATTTTATTTCTTAAATCTACTATCATTTGTGTACTATTAAATTTAGAATCCTCTACCTTTGCCCCTTTAGTTATGGGTCAGGAATTTTGTGGAAGGGGTACTTGCATAAGATGAAAAGTTGGGTCTAGATAACTTTAATTTTTTAAACTATAACATATGGTGAGAACTATATTTTACATCAAAACTCAGTACATAAACACATGCATACACACACAACTGAAGCATCGTTTTATTAAACTATACTTGCCCTTACTGTATGTGACACACTCAGATGTTCTCTCTTCTAAATGATTATTTTATTAAAAAATTCTGGTCTCATGTAAATTGATTCATGACCCACAAAATAGTTACTGCCAACAGCTTAAAAAATATTTGCCTAGACAACTTTTAAGGTTTTTTATAATTCCGAGATGCTATGAGTCTGTGGTAAAAGAATTTTTTTTTTTTTTGGGATGCCTGGGTGGCTCAGTTGGTTAAGCAGCTGCCTTCGGCTCAGGTCATGATCCCAGGGTCCTGGGATCGAGTCCCGCATCCGGCTCCTTGCTCGGCGGGGAGCCTGTTTCTCCCTCCGCCTCTGCCTGCCTCTCTGCCTGTTTGTGCTCTCTCTCTCTCTGACAAATAAATAAATAAATAAAATCTTTAAAAAAAAAAAAGAAAGAATTTTTTTTTTTTAAGATGGACTTTTCTGTGTGTGTGTGTGTGTGTGTGTGTGTGTGTGTGTGTGGTAAAATCCACATAACATAAAATTTACCATTTTAACCATTAAAGCACATAATTCACAATGTGGTGAAACTTTCACCACTGACAAGGTATCTCTGTTCAACTTTTTTCAAGTAATAGTAATCTCTTTCTAAAAAATAGCTCCTAATTTTCTTTCATGAGGTTCTTCAAACCTTTCTCCAAACTTTTTCACTTAAATTTAACTGCCTTTATTATGGCCTGAAATGATTCCAAATAAGCTCGTAAGTACATCTTGGAAAGCAAACAGAGTAACATATAGGCTCTGGATAAATTTGTGGCTAAACAAACAAGGAAAGCTGAAAATGTAAGACTGGACACGGTATGTCCACAGAGATTTCTGTGGACAGCGCCACAGTGCTCTCTTAATGCAACTGAAGAAGCATGAAGAAATGTGTCTGATGAAAGGAATGCTTCCTTAATTATAATTCATTCTTCATAAATGAAAAAAATTAAGACATCTTTTAGCATTTATGACGGATCTCTTCATAGAGAAAAACTGACTCTACTTTTCTTTATAATAGCTAGTTTTCAGTAACATGTCTGATATTTGAATAAAACCTTCCTAGGAACTGAAGACACCTGTTAGAGGCTTGTTGGTTGTCAAAACAAAGCCACATTCTGGTTTATTGATGGCAAATGCTGGTGGATTAGGCCATCTGACGAGGGGATAGAGATGCACTGTTTTACATAATCCTCAGTGGTACACCAAATTATGTCTTTGTTTTTTCTATTGCTATGTGTAAATATTGTGTTAAATACCAGACATGGTATGTAAAGTACCTGATGGTTTTGATTTTCTTTTTTTTTTTTTTGGCAAATATAAGCAAAAGAATTTATTATTTTTCTTCCATCTGTAGACTGCTTACTCTGTTGTGTACTATAAGTTCAATATTTGGTTTCCATAGCTTTCTTTTTATTGAAGTGTCACAGTTCATTTTAACTTGGAAACTGATGTTGTGCTGTGTCTCAAAAGAAAAAAAGACTTGAACAAACGGGCCATGACTTTTATTCTAATAATTCTGAGAAAACCCATAGAATTCACAACTTTTTTTTTTTTTTGCTTTTGCTTTGCATTATTGGTAATTCATGGCAGCCGAGTCCAAACAACTATTATCAAGCCATTCCATTTCCATAATGTAACATGACTGTATGTGCTTGAAAACAAAAGTAAAGAACTGTTTCCACAACATGGGCATTGAAACTGCCCTTCAGTTTCTTCTGTTTGTGAAGTAGTCCTTAGCTTGTCTCCTCTAGATAGACTGAAATTTCATGGCTTCTGAGACGGACATAATGTCATAAGTTTAACTTGCCTTCTGAAAATTACTTCTGCAGAGGATAGAGTTGTTTTTGCTGCCTGCAGAAATCATTAGATGAATAATCCCTGTTTTGAAGGTTATGTTTGTTACAAGTTCTTCTGGGAGGTCTAGACCATTTTTCATAAGCCAAAAACAGGATCTTGAGAGCTCTCGTTAGTTGATAATGTTCCGTGCTTTAGTCTTCTTCATCCATCCAGTAATTCTGAGCTGAGCATATCCCACCGTGATTTTCATGAACCCCCCCTTTCAATTGACTATGCCAGAGCCTTCAGCCCATCTGGAAGCTTTTGCCAGACTGACTTCATTACAATTTTTTTCTGTGATTATAAAAACAAAGAATATTTATTATGACTATTTTTAAAATATAGAAATAGAAAAAAAAATCACTCATAATCCCTCTACCCAAAAGGAATAGTACTAAGCTTTTGACCTAGTTCCTTCTCAGTTTCACTTTCTGCTGAATTCGTCCACTGATCCACCACTGTTGGAAATTTGGGACATGATAAAGAAGAATCTTCAGAAATGTTGAGGGAATAGCTTCCTTTATCAGGAGTCAAAGAACTTAGGTCATAAAGTATTTTCTTGTCAAGCACATGGTATGTAATATTGAAATGATACTCCCATTTATTAACTCAAGAATCTAAGAGAGAAATAGTGCACAGAGTTGGGGTAAGAGAGTGCTCAAAAAGACCAGTTCATTCTTGGCAAACATTTAGGGTGCATTAATGAGAATGAAATACTATGCACAGGGAGAAATAATTTGAAGATTACTCTGTTTCAGCATTCCTATTATACGTTGCAGTGGAAGTCAAGAAAGAAGCATGAGGCATGGTCTCCCAGCTATTCTTATCTATTACTATTCCCATCACTCTGTCTCCCATATATATACATATACATATACCATATATATGGTATAGATGTGCAATTAACAGTGCCAATTATTTTCCTTGAGTTTCAGAATTGTATACCTAACTATACCAAAACAAATATATTACCTTTCCATTTCTACTTCCTCCAACAGAAAAAACAAAAAAAGAACAAAACCCAAGCATCCGTTCATTCTGTTCTCCTTATGTTAGTGAATCATCTCCTTATCTAACCTGTCACCCAAGCCAGGAATCCAGAAATTACCCTACAATCTCTTCTCCTTCATATCCCCAAGTATAAGTCATCTTCAATCTTGTCACAATATTCACTTCTAATCGTCTCTTCACTTTATTTCCTTTACCATCACTATGCCCTTGTCTAAATATTCATTGGATATAACTTTCGTGTCCAGTAGCTAACACAATACCTGCCACATTAGTCATGTAGGAAATTTGTAGACATAATTATTCTTTTGAACAGGCTTTGAGAGAGCCTTAGGGCGATAGGAAACAGTCCCCGCCCTTAAAGAGCTTAATAAACAAAACCCCAAGATACACCATAAGAGCCTCCGTTTGAAGAGATCCTGGGGAAAATGGGAGGGAGATTTATTTACTAATCTCAGAATGTGTGCTGGAGAGGTAGGGATCTTTAGGAGAGTTCTCAAAAACAAAACAGATTGTGGGTGCATTTCTTTTCCCTGCCCCCCAGCCTGGATAACTGAACACCTGTGGGAACCAGCACAAAGATTTGTCACCTGGCTTGCTAACACTGCATGTCCCACCCCCAAGTTCTCCTGTGGACTTGCCCCATCCAACCTGCCCCATTCAGCAGGAGTCTCCCTTCAAAGTGTCTCTAGCTAGGGCTCATTCTGCAAAAAGCCCTGACGGTAGCAAACATCATGCTTGGGGACAACTCAGGGAGAGTGCCCTGCAGTTTGATGTGACCACAGTTCTAGCAAATGGGATGAGGGCAGGCGTCTGGTCTGGCCCAACTATAAGCTCTAGGTGGCCCTAGACTGGCCCCTTAACAGCACAGAGACCAAGCCCTGCCCACAACAGGCAAAGAGCAACTAAATGGACTAAAGGCAAACATGGCTCAACTACAATAGTAAGGCACACACAATACATATTACAAGTAACTCCTGAAGTGCCAGGTTCAAGTGAACAGGGGACATTGCACTACAGGGTACTATAGGACCTCTTCTTCATGAGGCCACTACTTTCAAGATTGGGAAACCTAGCTGACTTTCCTAATATATAGAAATAATCACAGAGAGTTAGGCAAAATGAAGAGATAGAAGAATATGCTTCAATTGAAAGAATAGCACAGAACCACAGCAAGAAGCTTAAGGAAACAGAGATAAACAAAATGTCTGATAAAGAACTCAAAGTAATAGTCATAAAGATACTGGGCTTGAGAAGAGTGGAGGATCACAGTGAGAACTTCAACAAAGAGATAGGAAATATATATAAAAAAAGAACCAACTAGAGATGAAGAACTCAATAACTGAAATAAAAAATATACTAGAGGGAATAAATAGTAGACTAGAGGAAGCAGAACAGATCAGCAAGCTGGAAGATAGAATAATGAAAAGAAACCAAACTGAACAACAAAAGAAAAAAGAATAATAAAAAATGAGACTAAACTAAGGAAACCCAGTGTTGTCATCATCAAGCATGATAACATTCACATAATAGAGATCCCAGAAGAGGAAGAGAGAGGAAAAGGGAGCAAAAATTGTATTTGAGGAAATAATAGCTGAAAACTTCCCTTATTGGGTGAAGAAAACAAACATCTAGATCCAGGAGACACAGAGAGCCCTCAACAAAGTCAACCCAAGGAGGTCCATACCATGACACATTATAAGTAAAATGACAAAAAAAGAAAATTTTAAAAGCAGCAAGAGAAAAGAAAACAGTTATATACAAGAGAAACCTCATAAGCCTATCAGCTCATTTTTCAACAGAAACTTTACAGGCCAGAAGTGAGTGGCATACATTCAAAGTGCTAAAAGGGAGAAAACCTACAAACAAAAATATTCTATCCATCAAGGCTATCATTCATAACAGAAGGAGAGATAGAGTTTCTCAGACAAACAAAAGTTGAAAGAATTCATCACCACTAAACCAGCCATACAAGAAATGTTAAAGGGAGTCCCTTGAGTGGAAAGAAAAGTCCATAATAAGGTGCAAGAAAATTAGAAAGGAAAAAATTTCGCAGGTACATACAAATGTAATTAAAGAAGTAGATTAACCATTTTTAAAATCAGTACCGAGGTCAAAGCACAAAAGCAGCAAAATAAATTATATCTATAAAACCAGTCAAAGAAGTCGCAAAATAAAAGGATATAAAGTATGACATCATATACATAAAACTTGGGAGAGGGCAAGAGTGAAAATATCATGCTTTTACAATGGGTTCTAACTTAAATGACCATCATTCTTATACAGACTGCTATTTGCACAGGATGTTATATATAAATCTAATATATATAAATCCATTAGATTTATATATAAACCAAAAACCTGTAATAAGTATGCAAAAAATAAAGAGAAAGAAATCCAAACATATCACTAAAGAAAGCCATCGAACCATAAAGGAAGAGGGCAAGAGAAGAAAGTTACAAAAAGAACCACAAAAACAACCATAAAATAAGTAACAAAATGGCAATAAGTACATTCTTGTCAATAATTACTTTGAATATGAATAGACTCAATGCTCCAGTCAATCGAAAGACATGGGATGACTGAATGGATATAAAAGCAAAACCCATCTATCTGCTGCCTACAAGAGTAACATTTCAGACCTAAAGATACATGCAGATTGAAAGTGAAGGGCTAGAAGAATATCTATCTACAAATAGAAAGGAAAGAAAGCTGGGTTAGCAATACATATATCAGATAAAATAGACTTTAAAACAAAGACTATAACAAGAGACAAAGAAGAAAAAAAAAAGAGACAAAGAAGGACATTACCTAATGATAAAGAGAACAATCCAACAAGAAGATATAAGAATTGTAAATACGTATGCACCCAACATGGGAGCACCAAAATACATAAAGCAACTATTAACAGACATAAAGGAAGAAATCAATAATAATACAGTAGTAGGGGACTTTAACATCCCACTTACTTAAATGGATCATCGAAACAGAAAATCAACAAGGAAACAGTGATTTTGTATGGCACATTGGACCTGATGGATTTAACAGATATATTCAGAACTTTCCACCCCAAGACAGTGGAATCCACATTCTTTTCAAGTGCACATGGAACATTCTCCAGAACAGATAACGTGTTAGGCCACAAAACAAATTTCAACAAATTCAAAAAGATTGAAATCATAGCATGCAACTTTTCCAACCACAATGGTATGAAACTAGAAATCAACCACAAAAAAAAATCTGGAAAGACCATAAATACATGAAGTTAAATATCATGTTACTAAACAATGAATGGGTCAACCACAAAATCAAAGAGGAAATTAAAAAATACATGGAGACAAATGAAAATGAAAACCTATTTGGTCCAAAATCTTTGTGATGCAGCAAAATCTGTTCTAAGAGGAAAGATTATAGCAACACAGGCCTACCTCAAGAACCAGGGAAAATTTCGTATAAACAACTTAACTTTACCCTAGAGGAGCTAGAAAAAGAACAAGCAAAGCCCAAAGCCAGTAGAAGAAAATAAATAATAAAGATTAGAGCAGAAATAGAGGAACTAGAGACTAAGAACACAACAGAATATATCAAAAAGATTAATAATTGATAAAATGTTAACTGGACTGAGCAATAATAATAATATTATTATTATTAATAATAGTAATAATAAAAAAGAGGTAGCAAAAGAGAATGAGAGAGGACTCAAATAAAATTGGAAATGAAAGAGGAGAAATAACAACCAACACCACAAAATACAAAGGATTATAAAAGAGTTTACTATGAAAAGTTACATGCCAACAAATTGGACAACCTAGAAGAAATGGACAAATTCCTAGAAATATGTTACCTCTCAAAACTGAATCAGGAAGAAATAGAAAATTCGAACAGACCAATTACTAGCAATGAAATTGAATCAGTAATCAAAAAATTCCCAACAAACAGAAGTCCAGGACCAGATGGCTTCATAGGTGAATTCTACCAAACATTTAAAGAGGAGGTAACACCTATTTTTCTCAAACTACTTCAAAAAATACAAGAGGAAGGAAAGCTTCCAAATTCATTCTATGAGGCCAGCATTACCCCTATACCAAAACCAGATAAAGAAGGCAATACCAAATAAGAGAACTACAGGCCAATATCTCTGATGAACATAGATGCAAAAATTCTCAAGAAAATATTAACAAACTCTTTTCTAATGATACTTTTAAAAAATCATTCATTATAATTAAGTGGTATTTATTCCAGGAATGCAAGGGTGATTCAATATTTATAAATAAATCAATGTGAGAGAGGAATAATTTAAACTGTATGATCATTTCAATAGATGCAGAGAAAACATTTGACAAAGTACATGCATTCATGATAAAAACTCTTAACAGAATACTAGAACTGATAAATGAATTCAATAAAGTCAGAAGAATACAAAATTAATATACATAAGTCTGTTGTATTTCTATACACTATTAATGAAGCAGCAGAAAGAGAAATTAAGAAAATAATTCCATTTACAATTGCACTAAAAATAATAAAATATCTAGGAATATAACCAAGGAGAGGAAAGACCTGTCCTCCAAAAACTATAAAACAGTGATGAAAGGAATTGAAAATGACACAAACAAATGGAGAAATATTCCATATTCATGGACTGGGAGAGTTAATGTTGTTAAAATTTCCATACCACCCAAAGCAATCTATAAATTTAAGGCAATCCCTACCAAAATTCCAATAGAAATGTTTTACAAAAATAGAATAAATAATCCTAAAATTCATGGAACCACAAAAACCCTGGATAGCCAAAGCAAATCTTGAAAAAGAAGAAAACGGAAATATCACAATCTCAGATTTCAAGATATAACACAGGGGCACCTGAACAGCTCAATCAGTAGAGCATGTGACTCTTGCTCTCAGGGTCATGAGTTGGAGCCCATGTTATAAGCAAAACAGTGTAGTACTGACACAAAAATAGACCCATAGATCAATAGAACAGAATGGGATCCCAGAAATAAACTCACCCTTTTATGGTCAATTTATCTATAAAAAAGGAGGCAAGAATATACAATGGGAAAAATACTTTTCAATAAATAGTGCCAGGAAAACTGGACAGATACAGGCAAAAGAATGAAACTGAACCTCTTTGTCACACCATACACAAAAACAAGCTTGAAATGGATTAAAGAACTAAATGTGAGATATGAAACCATATAACTCCTAGAAGAAAACATAGGCAGTAATTTCTTTGACATTGATTGTACAAATATTTTTCTAAATATATCTCCTTAGCAAGGGAAATGAAAGCAAAATTAAACTATTGGGACTATACCAAAGTATATAGTATGTATAGTATATAGTATATATATCTGTATCTAATCTATATCTATATAGATAATATAAAAAATAATCTATATATAGATATAGATATCTATATAGATATAGATATCTATATACATATATAGGTATTTATATAACAGAATATAAAGATATCTATCTATCTATCTAAAGGATATACTTATATCAGAATATAAAGGAAATATTCATAGAAGAAAATGAGTTTATATGCACAATGAAACGTTTTTAGAAAATAGAGGTAGGGTTAGAAAAAGGGATGCATTGAACAATGTCAGAGATGACCTGGTTCTATGGCAGTTAATAGTGGTAAAGTTATGGCATTAAGGGAAAGGAGGGTAGGCTGGAAAAAACTCATGCTCTGGGCTCTTACTTGAATTGTGGTGACAGAGGTCTAGACTTCTGCATAGAATGATCTTTGTCATTGCATGGGCACTATTGTAACTCTTGCCAAAGGCTGACCTGCAAGGGAATACTCCTACTCTGAACATATAAGCTTATATTTAAAGTATGAATTTTTATTTGTTACTGGTTCCTATTTCACTTAGAAAATTGGAGTAATCAAAAGAAATTTCCACTAACTTCCATCACCATTAAAATTTACATGCATTTGTGCTCTCCATGTCCCTACTTTCCTACCTGTTGCTGAAAAGAATTCTCTGTGCTCCTTGTTAAGGTCAGTCCTTCTCTCTGTACATCCAATTCTATCCCTTCCACGTATTCAAGGATATTGGGTATTCATTTTTCTTTTTCCTACACTATTTTTTCCTTATACTTGATCTATCTTTTCAGTATATAATTATGCTTTGATTTCTGCCATCCCCCAATCTTCTTTTTCTTGTTCTCAGTTCTTATGAAAGATAATATATCATTTTTCTCCTTCCCATTTGTGATGGTTAATTTTATATGTCAACTCACGTGGGCAGTAGTTTAAGCAGATATTTGGCTAAACATTATTCTGAATTTTTCTTTGAAAGTATTTTGAAATGAGATTTACAATTAAGTATATAGACTTTGCGTAAAGCAGATTGTCCTCCATAATGTGGGTGGGCCTCCTTCAATCAACTAGAAGCCAGATTAGAACAAGAGGCAACCTTCCCTGAGCAAGAGAGTTCTGCCAGCAAGCTGCTTTAAAACTTCGGCTGCAACATCAGCTCTTCTGGATCTCCAGCCTGAATGCCTTTGGACTCTAAGTGCAATGCTTTCTCTTTTCACACACTCTAATTGGTTTTTCAGCCTATCTCTCAGTTAAAATTGCTCTTGTCAGTGACACTAATGACATCCACATTGTTAATCCAATGGTCGCTTGCTACCCTTTATATTATTTGATCTACAGCACTGTGGTAGGCTGAATAATGTCCCCACCCCACCCCCGGCCACATCCATGTCTTAGTCCTGGAACTAGTAAATAGTTCCCTTATGTGTCAAAGGTTACCTTCCAAATGTGATTAAACTAAGGATCTTGAGATAGGGGGATTATCCTAGATTATTTAGGTGGACTGAACGTAACTGCGGAGGTCCTTATAAGGGAGAAGCAAGAGAGTAAGTGTCAGAGAATGAGATGTGATGACAGAAGCAGCGGAGAGAGAGGGAGGATTTTTTTTTTTAATTTTTCCACTTGGGTCTAGTTGACACGCACAATGTCACATTAGCGTCAGGTATACAACACAGTGATTCAACAACTTTAAACCTTATGCTATGCTCGTCACAAGTATAGCTCTGTCCATTTGTGCTGTCACCATATAATGCCATTACAATATCATTGACTGTATTCCTTACGCTGTGCCTTTTATTCCCATGACTTATTTATTTATTTAAAAAATTGTTTTAAAGATTTTATTTATTTATTTGACAGAGAGAGAGAGAAAGAACAAACAGGGGGAGCAGCAGGCAGAGGGAGAAGGAGAAGCAGGCTCCCCAATGTGGAGCTTGATCTCAGGACCTTGGGATCATGACCTGAGCTGAAGGCAGTTGCTTAACTGACTGACCTACCGAGGGGCCCCCCATGACTTATTTATTCCTAACTGGAAGCCTCTATCTCCCACTCCCTTTCACCCATTTTGCCCATCACTCTATTCTCCCTCCCCATTTGTTCTCTGTATTTACAGGTCTGATTGTGCTTTTTGTTTGTTTATTTATTTATTTATTTATTTATTTTAGACTTACATATGAATGAAATCTTATGATATTTGTCTTTCTCAGTCTGACTTATTTCACTTAGCATACTATCCTTCTATGTTGTGGCAAATGGCACAATCTCATCCCTCTCAAGGCTGTGTAATATTGAATTTACCCAAAAAAAATGAAAACACTAATTTGAAAGGGCATATGCACCCTTATGTTTATAGCAACATTATTTACAATAGTCGAGATATGGACATGACCTAAAAATCCACTGATAGATGAATGGATAAGGATGGTGTGGTACACACACACACACACACACACACACACACACACACAGGAATATTATTCAGCCATAAAAAAGGAGAGAGGTTTTTAAGAGACTTTGCTGCTGGCTTCCATCTGAAAGAAAGGTCACAAACCAAGAAATTAGGGCAGCCTCTAAAAGTTAGAAAAGGCGAGAATGAGTTGTACCCTGGAGCTTTCCAAAGGAACGCTCTCCTGTCTGCCAATATGTTGCAACAAACAGGGCCTCTAAAATCTTTAAGTTGAAATGGTCCTTCATCCTTAAGGTCTCTGAAGATAACAAAGAGATTTTTTTTTTATTGATGTTCATATAAAAACTAAAAACTTCAAAAGGATTCTGATTGACTTTTTTGGGTCTTGTGCTCACTTATGGCCTAATTACTGTGTCTAATAAGATGGGATGTTTTGATTGGCCCAGGGGATGTAGGGCCATGGGATTGACATCTGTACCAGATGAGAGGGGCCTGTTCCTGAAAGGAAAACTCTAGAGAGGAAAAAACAAAACAAAACACTAAAATGTTTTACCTCAGCCCTCAATCTTATAGCACAAACTGACAGTGTAGTCTGATTCTTGTAACGTTTTTGCCAGTATAGTTGAAATATCAAGGCATACTGAGAAGCGAAACTATCTTGGAGAAATTCACAGGAATGGTGATAAGGCACATGAGAAGATAGGGAAAAAAAATAATGCAGATTTTCTATTAAGTATTTAGCTCATTGCTTTCAACTAGTTTAAAAATTTTCACACATGTTAAAATTATTAATAATAATAACAACAAAAATAATACTGTTCGTATTGATGCCAGTGTCATGGGTCACAATGTCAATTTCAGCATCAGAATGTTTAAAAGCAATATGTCTGAGCTGTTGGTTGAATCTTTATTTTTTTTTTAAGATTTTGTTTATTTTTTTGTCAGAGAGAGAGAAAGAGCACAAGCAGGGAGACCTGCAGGCAGAGGGAGAAGCAGGCTCCTGGCTGAGCAAGGAGCATGATGCAAGACTTGATCCCAGGACCCTGGGATTATGACTCGAGCCAAAGGCAGATGCTAAACTGACTGAGCCACCCAGGCATCCCTGAATCTTTATTTTAATATAAGGTTTTTGGCTGTAATTTTATTTGTGCCTATAGTACTTTTGGTAAAATGCTGCCTCTGGTTCTTTTGATGAGTCACATAGTCTCATTGACCATGAATAACATGATCTTTCTTCTCCTTTATGTAGAAGATATACAGTGTTGGAAGATATTTTCCTCTATTTTACATAGACTAGTGTGGTGCTAGTATTATGGGCTGCATGGATGCCACTCTTCCCTATTCCTGCTTCTCTTTTGTGCACACTGTGACTTACGGGTGACAAATTGGGGTCTAAAAACTACAACTCCATGTGGCGAACCATCTACACAGTCCTCTAATCGGTTTTTTTTTTTCCTAATTGTTTTTTTTCTCAGCCACAGCTGCACAGCTCACTGCGGGATTCAAAGAGGCTGGTAAATGAGGAAGATTCTTTGACATAACTTGGCTGCTTTCCATTCCAGGTGATAAGTCCTGAAGTATAGCAGGCACCCTTAAAAATAGGCAATTTGCCCCCCCCCGCGCCCCCCGTAGCTATCTCTGCACATTTCCCATGCTCATCTTCAATGCATTATTATTATCCTTTTGCTGGAGTGAAATTCAGTCATAGTCATGCCTTGTTTGCTTATGATTCTTTCCCTTTGTGTTAACATAGAAAGTTTTTTCTCCTACTTTTAAAGAGATAGGAATAGTACTGCAGTTGTCAAACATTTAATATATATAACTGGAATCATTAAATTGGATTCTTATCGTAGCTAAGGAAAGACATGTTTTGTACACTGCCTCACCATCCTCCCCATGTTAGCGCTGCCATCAAAGATGGTGGCTGCTACTTTTCTATGTTGAGTTACAGCTACAAATCTTCATAAGGAGAGAACCCTCCTTTGCTTCTATAGTCTGTTTCTTTATCCCTAGGTTTCGCTGAGCTGAGCTGGACTAAACATAGGGAGGGAAAGAACAGAGAAGTATCGGTGCCTAAGTACACACTATCCTTATCCTGTGGCAAGTTAAAGCCTTATCTTCTGCTATCGTTTACCCTCTTTTTTTTAATTTTAATTTTTTTAATTTAAATTCAATTAGCCAACGTATAGTACATCATTAGTTTTTGATGGAGTTTTCAATGATTCATTAGTTGCGTATAACACCCAGTGCTCATCACATCACATGTCCTCGATATCTATCACCCAGTTGCCCTATTCTCCCACCCACTCTCTTTCCACAACCCTCAGTTTTTTTCCCAGAGTCAAGTCTCTGATGGTTTTTCTCCCTCTCTGATTTCTTCCCATTCGGTTTTCCCTCCCTTCCCTCATCATCCTCTGTGCTATTTCTTATATTCCACATATGAGTAAAATCATATGATAATTGTCCTTTTCTGATTGACTTATTTCACTTAGCCTAATACCCTCCAGTTCCATCCATGTCGATGTAAATGATAAGTATTCACCCTTTCTGATGGCTGAGTAATATTCCATTGTATATATGAACCACATCTTCTTTATCCATTCATCTGTTGAAAGATGCCTCAGCTCCTTCCACAATTTGGCTATTGTGGACATTACTGCTATGAACATTGGGGTGAAGGTGCCCCATCTTTCAATTACATCTGGGGTAAATACCCAGTAGTGCAATTGCTGAGTCATAGTGTAGCTCTATTTTTAACGTCTTGAGGAACCTCCATACTGTTTTCCAGAGTGGCTGTACCAGCCTGCATTCCCACCAACAGTGTAAGAGGGTTCCCCTTTCTCCACAGCCTCTCCAACATTTGTTGTTTCCTGTCTTGTTAATTTTAAATGTTTTATCTGGTGTAAGGTGATATCTCATTGTGGTTTTTATTTGTATATCCCTAATGACAAGCAATGTGGACCATTTTTTTCATGTGTGTGTTGGTCATTTGTATATCTTCTCTGGAAAAATGTCGGTTCATTTCTGCCCATTTCTTTACTAGATTTTTTGTTTTTTTGGGTGTTGAGTTTGATAAGTTCTTTATAGATCTTGGATAACAGCCCTTTATCTGTTATGTCATTTGCAAATATCTTCTCCCATCCCATAGGTTGCCGTTTAGTTTTGTTGACTGTGCTTCCTTTGCCATGAAGAAGCTTTTTACTTAAGTCCCAATTGTTCATTTTTGCTTTTGTTTCTCTTGCCTTCAGAGATGTGTCTTGCAAGAACTTACTGTGGCTGAAGTTGAAGAGGTTGCTGCCTGTGTTCTTCCCTAGGATTTTCATGGATTTGATGGTCTCATATTTAGGTCTTTCATCCATTTTGAGTTTATCTTTGTGTATGGTATAAGAGAATGGTCCAGTTTCATTCTTCTGCAGGTGACTGTCTAATTTTCCCAGCACCATTTATTGAAGAGACTGTCTTTTTTCCATTGGATATTCTTTCCTGCTTTGTTGAAGATTAGTTGACCATAGGGTTGAGGGTCCATTTTGGGACTCTTCATTCTGTTTCATTGTGTCTGTTTTTGTGCCAGTATCATGTTGTCTTGATGATCACAGGTTCATTTAGCTTCTTTGTGTCTATGACAATCTTTGTCATGTCTATGATGGAACTCTGGGTGCAGGTTTAAATTATGTGTGTGTATACAAACACATAAACACTAAAATTAAACAGTTTATCATAATTATATAAGGACTGCTGCCCTTTGTTTCATATTTTAAAAATAGCACATTTTTTGTGTTGTCATCCCTTAAATTCTAAATGGTTTCCCAGATGTATTAGCAACTCCTCCATTGAGTTTCCATTCCATTTTAGTGTCTGTGCATTTTCTGTGATATCGTCTCTGGAAAAATTACATTCATTGATATATTTAAAAGTCAGATACTTTTACACATAGACATTATAATCTTCTCTGCCAAATAATCTTCATTGATATGGACACAGCTAAAAAGTATGTTATTTAGTAGTCTACATGTTTACGAGGAGGAAGTAATAGAGTATTGTCGACTTCTAGAAATATCTATTATTAACCATTAATTGAGACTAGTCCTCAATTTTATGCATACAGGGGAGGAATAGTATGGGTAATCCAAAATATTAGATAGATACTGACAAAGTGATATAATGAGGTTACGTTTTATACTGGATTAGATAAAAAGTGTTGAGGGGCGCCTGGGCGGGCTCAGTGGGTTAAAGCCTCTGCCTTCAGCTCAGGTCATGATCTCAGGGTCCTGGGATCGAGTCCCGCATCGGGCTCTCTGCTCAGCAGGGAGCCTGCTTCCCCCTCTCTCTCTGCCTGTGTCTCTGCCTACATGTGATCTCTCTCTCTCTCTCTCTCTGTCAAATAAATAAATAAAATATTTTAAAAAAAATGTGTTGAGATTAAAAATTACCTATTGCCAAAGTTACATGAATAAGTATTTTGGAATTTTTAGTTTATTCCACTTACATGATTTTATGTATACAAATTTGTTCTGATATATAGTTTTCCATTAAGTCCAATATAAGCAAGTCTTCCAGCAGTGCTGGAGGAGATGATTATTTTTCTCCATTTGAGCACCAGATACAATGGTTAGCTTTTATTCTGGGCCCTGCTCTGGCCTATTGTGGCAAGATCTATGCACAGCAGAAAGCAGAAAGCATAGAGGTTCGTGTTTTAGTGCAGGGTATGAGCTCACCAAATTATTGAATGGAGTGAAGGGTACAGTAACCTCTGTTATTTCAATTATTTTTTTTTCTTTCTCACCAAACATGTCTGATTAATTAACACAAATGGAAAGATGTGTATACAGTATATATTGATAAGCTTACAATTGTCTATCCACTTGGATATTTATAAAAACACTGAAAGGTGAAGAACATTTTAAAATGTAGGTTTAGTATTTGTATTTGTTGTTTGAGAAGCCACGTTTTTTAAAGAAAACAGTGAATAATATTCCATTGTATATATACACCACATCTTCCTTATCTGTTCATCAGTCAATGGACACTTAGGCTCTCTTCATAGTTTGGCCATTGTTGATAATGCTTCTAGAAACATTGGGGTGCATGTATCCCTTCTAATCTGTATTTTTGTAACCTTTGGGTAAATAACTAGTAGTGCAATTGTTGGATCATAGGATAGTTCTATTTTTAACATTTTGAGAAACCCCCATACTGTACTCCAGAGTGGCTGGACCAGTTTGCATTCCCACTAATAGTGCAAGAGAGTTCCCCTTTCCCTGCATCCTTGCCAACATCTGCTGTTTCTTGTGTTATTAATTTTAGCCATTCTGACAGGTATAAGATGGTATCTCATCATGGTTTTGGTTTGTATTTCCCTGATAATGAGGATGAGTACTGGGTATTGTATGTAAGTGATGAATCACTGAATTCTACTCCAGAAACCAATACTGCACTCTGTGTTAACTACTTAAAATTCAAATAATAATAAAACAAAATAAAACCAAAAAATGGTGAAGCCACATTGCTCTTCCTGTGATTCTTTGTTCCATTTTGTTCCTCAGCTGAACTCCTTGATTTCCATTTTAATATCAATAAATCATTATTTAACAGAGTGATTCTTATCAACTCAAGCCCATTGTATTTCAGGCCACTATAATATAGTGGGAGTATGCGTATGTGTGTGCATGTGCATTTTTAAATGGTTTTCGCTAGTAGCTCTTAGGAAATGGAGATAGTTTCCTTTACTACAATGAATGCTGCCCTGCAATGTAGACTTCAAATTTCCTTCCTTGTCTATAGTCTGCATACAGAATAAGTTGACAGAAGCTGAGAAAGCAGGTAGGAATTGAACGTCAAACAGCTGTCCTATAGGCAACTGACAAAGCTGACCAGAGGTTGACAGTGTCCTCATAGTCAATCAACAGCACCTACATATGTTTTCCATATTGTTCTATGACTCGGTTTGGACCTTTACATGGAAGGTTCCCACATCAGGAAAAGAAGTTTCTGATAGCTCTTTTGCTGTTAACTCTTGCTGTCACAGAACTGTCAATTTGAGGCAGCTGGGGATTACATGGACAGATAGTTTAGTTGCATGTGGATTCTTTTCTTTTTCTTTTTTTTTTCTTTCCTTTCCTTCAATTTCATAGTATTGTTTCTTTTGGCTAATCTGGTGGATTCCTGGAAAGTTTACGGGACTAGCGGGAGTGTGCTGCCTTGAAGCAAACCTAGTTCAGCTTCCTTGTTAAGGCACATTGGTCCCGGCCTCTTGTGGAGTGGGTCTGTTTTGGCCCCTCGAGGAAGGGAGTATCCTGTCTTTCTTAATAATGAAGCAAAAAGATGACTCCACAAGAGAATTGGCAGCCACCAGAGGGGATGCTGCCCAGTTCTCCTCCAATATACACACCTCCTCCTGGGCAGATTTGTGAAATCTCTCATCAGTCTTCCATATGGTTAATCACATGTTTTGCTTTACTCTGTTTTGTTTTATAGCAATATTGTGAGCAGTTAACCAAAGTTAAAAGGTTAGTGTGAGTTATATTAATCCTTCAGAACTGATGTGTACCATATACATACGTTTACCAACACCATATCTTTGTCTTTCAAATCATTTTGTCCCATCGTATCAAGAAGCTTCGCAAAACAAAAGATTCTATGATCAGCGGTACATCGTTTTCCCAGGGATTTGAACCTCTAGAGAATGAAACTAGATTAGCTAGAAGGAGAGGCTAAATAGATAAAAAAATAATATACAGTCTACCGATGCTTGTTTTTTGTATATATCACAGTAATGCGGTTTTCCATACTAGGTATAGTGAACACATTTATTTCAATGCTTTCTTCACTGTCTATTGTGAAAGTCCTGAGGAAGTTATTTTCAGGTAATTGCTCTCAAGAACATCATATTGTTATTGACAAATGAAGGAACATTTTATGTTTCAGTACCATTGACTGTTTATTCGTTCTTTCATTCAACAAATACCTATTTCTTGCTTCCTTTTTGCTCTGTGCGAGGCATTAGGCACATGAAGATTAATCAAACTGCTCTCCTTTTTTGTTTTCTCAGGTGGCAGGGAAGGTGGTATAAATTTGTGGCTTTGCAGAGTATGATGAGAATATATAGAAAGGAGTAGTCACTTCAGTGGGGTTGAAGGGTATAAGTGGAGATGAAGATGGAGTCATAGAGGGCTTACAGAGGGACAGTTGTGTTGAAGGAAGAGTGGATATTATGTGGTCGCAGGACATGAGTGTGATGTCCAGGTCCAGTTGTGGGACTAGGACTAAGTTCTTAACCTCTTAGGGCCAAGTTTCCTCAGTAATAAAATAAAGACAGTAATTAGGCCAATCACGGAGTGTTTCAAGGACTAAATATGGTACCATCTATGAAAAATATTTGCTAAAATGCTATACTGATGCATAAGTGAGCCTTCTTGTCATCATTTGGAAACATCATTATGTGACAAGATTACCTGTGCTTTGGGAACAAGACCGAGGACCCATGATGGCATCCTGAAAAGTAGGGACAGTAGAAAGTCTTGGGAGAATGGCACGTAGCAGAGCATGGCGGCTGGGTACATAGACTTTGGAGTCAGACTGGGCAGGTTCCATCCCACCTGTCCCTTTGGCAAGTTGCCTAAACTCTCTATGCTTTAGTTTCCTCATCAGTAAAATGGAGATAATAGTACTTAGCATAATTGGGTTGTTATGGGGATTAAATGAGTTAATTGTGTATAGCACTTGGAACAGTTCTTGGGACATCATGAGAACGATTTAGTGTTTGGTTGTATAAGTACTTGTTTTAGTTACCCAGGACTCCCAATAACAAAATATAAAATTGAGTGTCTTAAAACAACAGAAATTTATGCTGTCACAGTTCTGGAGGTTAGAAGTCTCAGCCAAAGTATCAGTAGGGTTGGTTCCTTCTGAGTGCCCTGGGGGAGGAACTGTTTCATGCTTTTCATCTTAACTTTTGGTGTTGCTGGCAATCCTTAGTGTTTCCTGGCTTAAGGATGCATCACTCCAGTCTCTGCTTCTATAATCACATGGCATCTCTTGGTGGAGTTCTGCATCTCTTCTTTTCTTTTTATAAGAAAGAAGGGCCCACCCTTCTCCAGTGTGACCTCATTTTAACTGGTTACATCTGCAATGATCCTATTTTTAAATATGGTCACATTCAGAGGTACTGGGGATTAGCATATTAACAAATCTTTTTGGGGGGATACAATTCAACCCAGAACAGTACTTATTTAGAGTATAAATAACACAGACTTATCTAACCTGTGTGAATTGAATAACTTAATATATCATTAATGTCTTCAATATTATGAGACTTGTGAGTTTCTGTTTTAAATTTCAGAGGTGGTATGGGCCACCTCACATCTGCAGCATCTTTTTTTGTCTTAGAGACCAGAAAATCCAGTGCCAGTTGCGCTTGATTTAATTAACCTTAGGTCTTCCATACTTTTAACCAAGGTCAGTGTCTTTAATGAGATACTCAGGTTATAAGGCTGTTTCTTTCTTTTATAACATGCACCCCCCTCCCCCCCCCCGCACAGATCCACACATGTGACTCCTACTCTCTTGGTCCCTTCCTCATTCAGCTACTGCCACTGGCATTTTTGCTCTCCAGTCTTTTTTTTTTTTTTCTTTCTTTCTTTTTAAGGTTAGTTGCCATTTTTTGAATTTAACAAATCCAAAACTAAAACTCACAGCAGTTTAGTAGCATAATTATGGTGAAATTGGAATCCTTCAGACCTGGGTTTGCATTCCAGCTCTGCCATTTACTGGCTATGGTACCTCGATCAAATTACTTTAACTGTCTGAATTTCAGTTTCCTTATGTATAAAAATAGAAACAATAATGTTTATATAGGACAATGCGTGCTTTACAATAAACACTTCATAAATGTTTGTGATTGAATAAGTATATGAATCAAGCAATAAATAAATGGAGTTGTTGAGAGGACTAAATGAGATAATGAATGCACAGGGCTTAGAACTGGGAAGTAGTCAATAAATGGGAGTTTTTAATTTTATTCTTTTTTCCTCAATCCAAATTCCCTTTTTAAACTGCCTGCATCTGTCATCATTCTAGATTTAAGGTACTATATTGATCTAACTAACCACCACATTTTATCAGTTTTCCATTTGAAATCCCTACAGAGGACAATCTTTCTGTTGTAGTATGTTGACTTTGGAATCAACTCCTCACAACCTCCTTGTGGCATCATGTCTAGATAACAATAGCTTCCATGGGGTCCTCCTTTCTCTAGTCTTTTCTTCCCATAATCCATCCTGCAATCCTTAATCATATTTTCCACCATATTTTCCATATTTCCACCATATTTTCCTCCATATTTTCCACTGAGTTGCAGAGTCCTACCTCTAAATTTTGACAATTTAGTTTTATTGATAAGACCTGTTTGGGAATACTAACCACTTTTCTCTCTCTTCTTTTTAAACTGGAAGACAAAAGACTGTGTGGATGCTTAATTATCTATTTCATATTCTGATTCGTTTCAAGCCTTTTCTGCATGCCTTGATGTGGTTATGGTGGCAATGTTCAAAAGAGTGACGTATCCCTGGGGTTTTGGCAGTGCTTGTTTAACTCGGAATTTGTTTGGGCTTTTAATTTTTTCTTGGGCTTATTTTTAGTGATATTTGCTCCTTGAGTGCCTTAAGTTTTAAAACTACATTGCTTTGGTATGACAGGTACTCAGATTCTCCGTGAATAAGAATTTGTCCAAATTGAGTTTTGACCTATGTGCCCAAAACTCAGGCTGCAGAAGGACAACAACCCCATCTACGAGGAGAAGGATGGCATCATTGAAGCACATGTAGTTTCTTGTACTAGGAGTCAACCACACCATGCCTCAAAGGCACTCCATACTTTGGGCTAGATAAAAAGGAACATGTTCCATAAGGAAACTTTATCTGCTTTAGATGGTGTAATGTAAAAAACCATAAGGTTATATTCAGGTGCATGGCCCTGTGAATAACTTGGAGGTGGTCTATATGCTCAAATGTTACTCACCGAAACAGCTGCTTAATATGAGCTCTTAGTCCTGCTGAAGCCCTTCCTATTTAGCCAAAGTGATTTTTATCAATCCTAGAGTCATGTCTACTTATATAGTGTATCATCAAATTAGTCCTTTCTACTCCATGGTAAACCTATACCTCAGTTCCCAGTTTCACTACAAGTGATGAGTATCTAGAACATGGCAAAAGCCAAATGACATCATTCTCACTGGGATAACTAATAATGAATAAAGATTTCAGCTATGACTCCATAAAATTACCAAATCCAGTAGAAACAAATTGTGATTAGATCTGGTCAGTTAGTCCTCTGCATATGGGCTCTTCCAAAATAAATGAGTGTATTTCCTTATTTTGAATAACAGAACTCATCACCTCTGTTTCCAGTCTACTCCAGATTAAAAATTTTTGGCTCAACCACCAACTGCTGGCATAATCTTGGGAAAGCCACTCACCGTGACTGGACTTTAATTTCATCACTGTAAAAGAAGGAATTTGGAGTTCAGTTTAGATCAAGATTTAGTTCAGTTTAGATGAAGGTATTTAAAATTCAAATATTTTTGGAATGAAGTGTTGTAACCATCCATGGCCTGGTTAACAGTCTTCTTGAAAGATCCTGTTATAAAGTATAAATCATATTATGTTACTATTTTGCTTAAAATCCTCCAATGGATTCCTATCACATTCAGAGTGAAAAGAAAGTCCTGCTGAGGTACAGGCGCTCCATAACTTGTCTCCCAGAGAGCTCTCTAGTTTCCTTTTCCATGCCCACATCTCTTCTCACTGAAGTCCAGCCACGCTGCTCTCCTTGGTATTACTAAACATAATACATACTTCACCCTTCTTGTTGAAGGGTGTTTGGGCCCTTCTTGTTCCCTTTCCTTATATTCTATCTTCCCAGCTATCCACCTAGCTCACCCCCTTATACCTCTTTCAGATCTTGACTCAAATGACACTCTCAATAAAGTGTTCCTGGCTCTTCTCATCTAAAACTGCAGGCTTCTCCTACACTCCCTCTTCTTAGTCCTTGCTTTATTATTCTCCTTAGCATTTATTTAACATGCAACATATATATCATGTAACATACTATATATTTTGTTGATTATCTATCTCTACTTCCCAGAATCTAAAGGATTTTTGTCTGTTTTGTTTACCGCCCACTTAAAATTTGTTGGAAAAATGAAGAAAAGAATGAATGAAGGATAGACATGCATTCCGTTGGAAGTCATACCAGAGTCTATTGGAGCTTTAGATTTTGATTTAGGCTGGTAGCCACTTGTGGACAAAGCTTCTGTCCTTTCTTGACCACTGAGTAATTATTCACATGAGAAGATAAAACATCTCATGTGGGTTTTGACTCTGGGGACTGGAAATCTTTTATCACTGAGCAAATGAAAGCCAATCATCTGTTATGCAATAACAGCTAATGAGGTATATATGGATGAAAACCATTCCCAGTTAATTAAAAGTAGCACTTTGCTTCTCCTCAAAATCATCTCTCTCTCCCTCTTTCTCTCTCTTTTTATCTCTCTCTCCCCCCCCCCCGCTATTATATTTCAAATAGATTTCTGCTACAATGTTTTGTGGAAAATCTTTAATTACTTTAAATCCACTGTCCTAAAAACATTATCTGAAGCAAAGATCCTCTAGAACTTAAAATAATCATTTTAGTTTAAACAAATTTAATTAGTTAAGGTCCATAGAATATTGCAGCCAGCTTTAGGATAAAATGATGAGGTTGTTTATTTCTGACTTCATGCGCATTAACAGATACGATCTGTCAGTCACTGTATGTAACTATAACTAATACAAGTCAATAAAGCAAACAGTCACTTTGGTGATGTTATACTCTACTGAAAATATGGACCACTTATGAAAAGCCCATGGGGTCAATAAAAAGACTGGAGTTGTATTTATATGAGATCATGTCAGTCTCATTTTTTCCCTTTAAAATGCAAATCTGTTCTAAAAGATGAGTCTAATTTGTTGTCCACTGGACTTGCCCCTTTCAAAAAGCTCCTTTGAACAACTGATGTCCAGTCTTCAGGATCCCATCCAGCAAAGGCATGCCAGCTGTGCTGTGTCAACAGGGATGATTTGTGGCCTTCTTAAACAGGCTTCAGAGGAATTGCTGGTTTTAGACATCGGTTGATTAGCTTGATGAAGTGAGTTTCAAAATGTTTGTTCCTTCTGTTCATTTTCATTTTTTAAGGCTTATGTATTCTTGGTATTCTCTTTCTTTCTCTGTGATGTTCAGTTCAAAAATATTTGAGATCCCAGGGCATGTATTGGTGCAGTCTGACTCATTATGTTCTCAGACATGCGTGGAGTTTGACAAATCATTTGGGTTTTTAAGGCAAACTTGGAGATGTCTAGGATTGGTTAGACCCTATTAACAGGTGGTAAGCACATTGCTGAGAAGTGTCTCTTGCTGCACTCAATTAATTCCCATCAAATGCTGACTGATCCCTGACTACAGATCCAGTCATCAACCTGCTTGCATTTGAGCCAACATATTAATCTACGCAAACCACAATACTGTCCCCGCTTGATCCCATCACTAACCTCTTTCCCGTGCATGGCAAGGGTGTGGGAATGATCTTGTTTCTTCAACCTGCAAAATTAAGGGTCACAGTTTGGTTCCCTTCCACATCTGTTCCTCTTATTTTCCATAGACCATTTCTCGGTTGCCACCCAAAGAGATGAAGGCAAAACCCCAGCTCCAAGTGTTTGGAGACCAACACAAAGCTGCCTGGGTCTGTGGTGAGGCCTATGTGGTTTAGGGAACTATACTGCTTGTTTGAGCTTTCCAATAGTGTAAAGTAAAAGAATAAAATAGACAGGGATTTCTATTTATTTTCCAGAGCCATGGTCATTTTATTTTGTGATTCATTCATCTAGGAAGTGCTTTAGAAGGAATCTGCCACCTCATATGGTCTAGTGTCATGTACAGCCATTTGAGACAAGGGGCTAGGCTTGAGGTTTATAGATTTAGAGTTATTTATTTCCCTTCAAGGTCTATCTAATTGATATGCAACCAGATGCCATAAGGAGCCAGTTATGAGCACTGTCTTTTTATCAAGTGAGACATCCTTTGACATAAAGCAACAAGATATAATTTATGTTGGATTTTCATTCCCGTATATTCCTTCTAAACACCTATCCATTTTTCAAGATTCAAAGCAAGTGTTTGAATCTCAAGGCTTTCCTTACCAACATGTTCACTCAAGATACAAATGACTTCTTTTGACTTTGAGCTCCAGAGTAGACTAAGACTTTTCTCTTTACACTCAGTTTAATTTGCTTATGCTTAAGTCTAATTGGCTTCCCTAATTAGACTGTGAACTCCTTCAGACTTGAAGATGTCAACATTTTTATCATTCATCTTTGAAATGCCATTGCCTGGCACATAGTAGGCTCTTGACAAATGTTAGTTGAATAAAAAAAAATTTAATGAATAGACTCAGTGTGCTTGGTGTTCACTGGACATGCCATGCTACCTCAGAACTTGAGTCTGTCTTGTGGGCCAAGTCTTTTACCCATAATGGCCTGCCCTCTCCTCTGCCTGGCAAAAAATAATAATAATAATAAAATTTTAAAAATTATTTTTTTAAAGATTTTTAAAATTTATTTGAGAGAAAGAGTGAGAAAAAGGGAGGGATCATGAGTAGGGGGGGAGGGGCAGAGAGGGAGGGGCTGAGCAGGGAGCCCAATGCAGGACTCAGTCCCAGGTCCCTGGGATCATGACCTAAGTTGAAGGCAGACACTTAACCAACTGAGCCACCCAGGTGCCCCAAAATTTTCTTGTTCTTTACATAGATACTTAGAGTGAGTTATGCGTAGACTATTCTCCGTCTTCCCCAAACACTGTTAATCAATCCTTTCTCTTTGTCCAGAGTTCCATTAGCTCTTACTTCATACTGCAGTGTGTGTGTTATTCAAGTATTGATTGTTTTTTTTCCCTTCAGTGGTGATCTCCCGATGGATCAGGTTCCTGTTTAATTTCGATTTTATCCCAAGTGCTCAGTGCAGGCCTGGCTCAGAGACTCAGAGAAATAAATACCCAGTGAGAATGTACATCAGAGGCCCGCTCCAATCCCTGATATTAATCAGCTGTGGAAGTTTGAATACAACCCTAGATCTTGCTTGGCCACGATATTCGATCTGAAAACCAAGAGGCTAAAATAGAGCTCCAAGTTCACTTCCAACTTCAGGTCTTTATTTAGCGTCTCTTCCTGTTCTTCACAGCGGTGCATTTTGTTCCTGTATTCATCTGGGTCTTTCTTACTTACAACTCTGCTTCTCTTATCTTTGCCTTATTTTCTCATTTAAAAATTGTTGTTGTTTTTTTCCCCTGCGTCACCTAAATGTGTTCAAACAGTCAAATACAATATTATTTGCTGAACTGAGAAAGAAACTTGTTAGATGTATGATCTGGACAAGTTACTTCATCTCTCTATAGCCCTGCTTCCTCATCTATAAAATGAAGATAAAATAATAGTGCATACTCTTCATAGGTTCGTTGTGAGGATTCAGTTATTGGCTACTTGTAAAGCTTTTAAAACATTGCCTGGTGCAGGGCACCTGGGCGGCTCAGTTGGTTAAGCATCTGCCTTCGGCTCAGGTCATGATCCCAGAGTCCTGGGATAGAGTCCTGCATCCTGCATCCTGCATAGGGCTCTCTGCTAAAAGGGGAGCCCACTCCTCCCTCTCCTCCCTGCTCATCCTCCCTGCTCATCCTCCCTAGTTGTGCACTCACTCTCTCTCTCGCTATCTCGCTATCTCTGTTGCTACCTCTGTCTCTCTCAAATAAAAAAAAAAAAATCTTAAAAAAAATTGCCAGTGCATAGTAAGTGAACCGAGTGCTTTAAATTACTAATGCATCCCCATCCTCCACTGTCACCATCATTTAGGAGTTGACTATATGTACTGCTTCCTAGATTATAATACCTTAGATTTGACTGCTACCGTTATCAGCAAATCTTTCAGGAAATTCCACCATGTTTTTAATCACAAAAATCTAAATTAAGATCTTATTACTCATTTACTTTAAATATCACATCCTTATGCTTTCATAAATGCCACTCAGAATTTATTTACAGTGGGGTATCATGCAGTTATTTCCCTAGTAGTTCAAAGGTAGAGTATAGCTATTATTAAATAGTTGTCTAATATGAAGCTTTCATTTTGCAAGTTTCATTACACTTCAAAGGTAGAATGCCCACCCAGCTGTAAGAGCCATTGTGAAATGTATCAGAGTCTAGAAGAGGAGAGGTCTTTAGAACTGGGTTTGGCCAGATT
>CM052899.1:99151648-99169219 GCA_028534135.1 Potos flavus | reverse complement strand
ACACAGTAGTCTAAAATATTGTTTTCCAAATAAGATACAGATTTGCTAAGTAACCTGAGTGCAACAGCATCCAAAAGATAGAAGAAATGTTGGTGAAAGATTATTACGTTTCAACATTTTTCAATTTGTGGTAACTTTAGCTCTCTTGGGCATGAGATAGAAATATCTTTAAAAACCAATCCCCCTATTCAGATGCAATATGTCACATTTGAGAGAAACTGTGACTGGTGTTCACCACCTATGAGATGGTGTGTGTTTATGTTTGGGTATGAGGGATACTTGCAGCAAGGGTAAAATCCCCATACAGTGAAAGTCAAGGAGCATTTAATTTTTGTAAACAAGTTTAGCAAGAAATTACATTTTCTGTTTTCAGGAAATGAGCAGCATTTTTAAAAACAAGACGGAACATGAAGGGTACTGGAAGAAATAGGAAAACTTACATTCTGGTGTCAGACCCAAGAACTAGATGAGTAGGTGAGTGATTTGACCTCTTTGGGCTGTGCTCTCCACATTTGTCAAAGGATATATGACCCATATTGGTGTGTGTGTGGACGAAAGATTGTAAGAGAAGGAGGCCTTGAATAAGGAGCTCCTTTGAGAGGCTACAGTAGAAGTCCAGGTGAGATTTCACACTTCAAGCACAATTTACAATTTTGTGACGTTCTTGCACTTACCTGTTGAATAAGGGTGGATGGTTTTGTCAGTAAGTGGAAGAGGCACTCTAAAATGACGTTCAGCTCCAGAATTACTTTCATCTGCTCATCAGTTGCCTAAAATCCTTCTTATAAAGATTATGTCTATGGTCGTATGTGTCTTTTGTGGTATAGGTGAAAGTGTAAATTTAGATGAATCATCCTCTTAATAAATATCGCTCTTCTCTAGCAGAAGGAAATGTAAAATATATGAACTGAGACGACAAGGAGAGATGTAGTGGGGCTTACGGTGAACAAGAGAATGTGAGCTGGTCCCAATTCTCCTGCAGCCCATCATTTACACAAACCAAGCAATCTCTGGACTTTTTTTTACACAAACCAAGCAATCTCTGGACTTTTATAACAAAAGAGGAAACTCCAGATTTTTATACTTATTTTATGTTTATTTCCCAAGTTTTAAGACACTCAAACAAAACATTTTCAGGGCACATCTGGCCAGGGGACCCATCTTGGTCACCAGCACTCCATAGCTCATGTCAATCCTTCTGAGAGATTGAGGAGAATCTTGACCTCCTCAAACTGGTCTTGGTATATGAGCTGAAAAGAAATACTTTGAGAACAGCAATTTGTCTAGTTAGAAAAATGTTTCCTGTGTTGGACAGCCAGCCAGGCTGCCACGGCAGATTAGTCACACAGAATGGTATGTTATATAGAGAATCCAGGGAGCACGTTCATTGTGCTTAGGTGCCTGCTGTGGACTGTGGCCATCCTCAAATGGGCGCTCAGTCACACTGAGCCACGCCTTCATTTGTTCTCTGCAAGGTCTTATTCCATTTCCTCACAATGGCTTGTTCAAGTTCTTTAGCTTCTCCTATTCTCATGTCTCTTAAACTGTGAATTTGTTTTCCTCCTGCTGAAAATCAGGGCTCTCAATGGTGAACATCTTCATTTTGCTCTTGCACAGTACAGAGGAAATGGCATTAGCCTCTGCTGTCACTTCCTTTTCTTCAGGCTCAGAAGAATGGAGTTTCTTTTTTCTACTCTTAGCCCATCCCACAAATGCTTCGAGCTGGACTCCTTTCATCTTGTTTAGCATCGGCATCAGTCTTTCTCTTCTCTGACATTTCAGTCTCTCTCCCTCGCCCTTCCCACCTCGCATTTCCAGTGGTTTATTGGTAAGCTCTTCTCTTTCTTGGGTAACATTTCAAGAGGGCAAAACTAACTCCAGCTTCCTGACTCCACGTCCTCTCCTTGCTTCTGCCTTTTCTCTCTGGCCTCTTACCTTTCCTCATAAGGAGAGTCTGCTCTCACGGAAGCCAGTTCGCTGGTCGCACTTACGCTATAACTCCTACTATCGGGATGCCTCACACAGGTCCTCTGAACGTACTCTCGCAAAGTAAGTATCTCATTGGTAATGTATATTAAAAACATTTCTGATGTTGATATGATATCTAGTATTCGCTTCTAAATCTGTAATCTAGGAAGAGGAGAGATGGTTGTAAGTAGGGGAGAAATGAGGTTGGCTGTCTCTTGATAATTGTTGAAGCTGGGTGATGAGCCGTCTAGCGAAGCCCCAGATCTTCTAATTCCAAAACCAAATAAATCTTTTTTATCTGTCAACTTATGTGACATTGGCCTCTAACCTTTGGTACCACCTTCCCAGGACAGTCTTCTCCCTTCTCACTTGTGGTTCTCTCCCGCACCACCTCTTTCTGTCTTCTTTCCATCTTGGTCTCATTGTAGTTTTATTTTCTTATTCCTCTTCCTTAAATGCTGGCATTCCCTGGGTTATGCCTTAGGCCTCTTCTCTTTGGTACATGTTCACAGAAGCTGAATGAATGATGTGTCCTGATTACAACTACAATCTAAAATATATCCACCGCTTAATCTGTATTTCAGTAGAGCTTGAGCTTCTGATCCTCAGTCCCACATTTTCAGTTGGATTACCTCCAGCACCATTTCCCAAACTGAATTCATCACTATTCCTCCACTCCGCCCCACCTACGCCTTATTCTCTAATCTTACCTTAGTGGCTGGAAAATGCTTGCAGTCTTTCAAGATTTACCTTTTCTAGTAAGCACCCCCTCAATAATCATGCCTTCCTCAGTGTCCCATAAGAGTGCAGTTCTTCCATGTGGAACATTCCTTATCCCTTAATCCTCTCACTCTATACACTGCGTTCCCCTTCCCATGCTCTCACCTCCCACAGGGGTGGATAAGACATTAGATTCGTCTTGGTATTCCTGCCCTTCCCAGTACAATGCTTGGCATATTATCAGTAAATATTTGTCAAAATAGCTAATAATGTGCTCTTGAAATTTTAATGTTAAAAGGGACCATCTGACTCAAAGACTCTCAAAAAACAACGTAATGGTCAAGAGCATGCTCTCTGGAACCCCACAACCTGGGTTTGAATCTTGACGCTGGCACTTACTAGCTTTTTGATACAGGGAAATCATTAAGTTGTAGTCAAAAGTCACTTAATGCTCTTGTCTTTGAGCTGTAACAAAATGAATGTCCAAATTCTAAATGAGCAGAGGAAAATTTAGAAGTGTAATTTGTTTAAAAACTATTTTTTATATTTTTATGATGTCAAATATGATTTATGATTTATTTCCTAGAAATAAAAATGTTCTAAGTTTATATAATGCAAATAAGTATAATATATAATATATTATGTATATATACTATGTATTTTTTTCTTGATATTATGTAAGAATCTTACAACTACCAAGAGCCCTACCATGCAAACAAATTTGAGGATCATTTAATAGAAATGAAAAATGAGATGCAGAAAGTTTAAATGGGATGCCCAAGGTCATACTATCTCTAGCAGAGCTGGGATTTGAATGGGGTTGCCTGAACCCCTGTGCACAGTTCTTACCACCAAGACGTTTAAATACATAGAGAAAAAAGCCTATCACTACGTCAGTCTGTTGGGTCTTAGAACAGCTTCCTTGCAATGGTATTATTTTGATGTAAAAGACTGTACACAGTGCATGTGTGTACATGTGTGTACATGTGCATGTTCACAGTACATGCATGGAAAAAGTTGTAAAATTTAACTAACTGAAAGTAAGAAATTAATGGCAAATAAGGGAATTTGTGAAAACTATTTATTGAAAAATATTCTGAGACTTGACAGAAAAAAATAAAAAAGTATTGTAACCTCAAAAATACATGGCCACCTGATTTGATTTGACATATAATTTAACATTTCTATTCTCCTCAATTCATCCATCTTTTCTATAAGATCTCAAAGTTCACTGTCCTGCCCTAAAATTCTTTTTTGAAATCTGTTTTCAAACCCGTAGTCCTTATATTCTGATTTCTGTCATTAATGTATACTTAATAAAATACATTTCTTAGCACAGACATCCCAAAACAGCATAAGAAATGCAATCATGTCAATAAGTTATTTCAGATTATTCCTGTAGCTGCGAAGGATATCTGTGGACTGCACCACTGTGAATCTCTGCAGCTTTCTTTGTTGTAGATATACTACTTCAGCATATCTGAGGCCTGAAGTTCTCAAGTTAATTGCATTTGCCCAGCTCCTAAGCCTTAGTTCCTCCCTACAAGCATGACTAGTATAAATCATTGCTATTTAGACAGACTCCATAATGAATTTTGCAGAACAAAGAAATGAGAATGAAGAAGGATGAATGGTTTTAAATATGATTTTTCAAAATAATGATCTTTTAACTTCCTATACAAAGACACATTTAAGTAAATGAGCTGTATTACAAGAGGAAATCAATCGTCCATTAATCCATAGAAGTGACCATATAGATGTTTATCTTATAGAGAAGACAGCTAGAGTGTCTACCTTCTTTGAGAAATAGGAGGCATTTTATGCAGCTGTGTGTACCACTATGTTGGCCTATCAAACTGCTATTTCCTTTACCTTCATGTGGCCTTCCTACTTGGTTCTAATAACATCCAGTCCAATAACCCACTTAGTACTTGATTGCATATATTATTGGTCATGTGTTTTATAAATATTTCTGATGTTGATATGATATCTGGAATTTGGTTTTAACATAACAGGAGGGAAAGAGATGTGTGGGTTAATGGTGGAACAAGACAATGTGGTGCTATTACTAAAGCTGGATGATGAGTCAATGAGGATTCATCAGTCCATCCTATATATTTATATATGCTTAAAATTTCCCACAAAAAAAGTAATAATGCATATGCTTTTAGATTTATATGTTTAGAGGTATGTGCGTATGTGTGTGTGTGTGTGTATGTCCATCTTTAGCTTTTAACCAAAAACTTTTGAACCGTAGGGATGGTAAATTTTATTTTCAACTAAGTCAGCAGTTTGGCAGAGCACAGAAATTATATATATTCATTCCGAGAGGAGAAACAAAAAGCACAAAACCTTGACCCCAACGTCCTTACAATCTAGCTGGAAGAAACACAATACACAAACAAAAATCTTGGAAGTGAAATATTAATACAAAATTTAAATAACATTTTTTGAGAATAATAAGAGATTTAGACACCATGAAAAACCCTTAGTAAATTATACAGCTTATAATTTCTGTATTTCAGTTGAGAGGAACATCATTATAATTTAGAGAAGTTTTATTTAGGTAAGTGGATTTAAGCTGATCCTTAAAATGCAGGACTTAGCAAGGTAGAGAGGAAAGGGAAAACTTTTTAAGTTAAAGAAAAGGAAAGAGAAAAAAAAAAGGGGGGATAAGTAAATAAATAATCTCTAAAAGCCTAATTTTTTAAGTGAGTAAATGAGTCACTGGGAATAATAGAACTTTAGAGATTTATTTGACTTTGAAGGACTGAAGTTTAAGGTTAAAGAATTTAAACTTTATTCTCGGGCAGCAAAGAGCCACTAAAGGTGTTTTGCAAGGAAGCGATTGTTACCAAAAAAACATAGAGTAAAATGACGATAGTGGCAGGATTGATTGACTTAGAAACTTGTGAGAGAAAGAACGAGAAGACTAAACAGGATTGTTGCAATATTGCAATATCTGCAGAGGAAGCAATAAGGATCTTTTTTAGAAGGTATCAGAGCAAAGTGAAACGAGGATCCATCGTGGAGGGTACATTTGTCAGGCCTTCGAGATCAATCGGATTTGAGGGTCTAGAAAAATGGCTGTTTCTGCAATCTCCTCTATTTCTAGTGTATCTTAACTTAATAAAATGGGTATACTATTTTAAAGTTTCAATTGGCAAACATTGAGCAACTTCCAAAATAAACGGAGGACAGTGGGAATGACAGTCAAGGATGCCAAGTGTCAAAACTAGTAAGTAGATGTTACCTTTCGTTCCTTTGTTAATTATGTTATTAATAACATTTGTGAATGTGGAGAAGTTTCATGTTGTGCTTAGTAGTACTGGCACCTCTACTTGTTTGAAGCATTTAAATTCCACAGGGGTTATTTTATCTGGTTCTGTGGAGACTGTATTTGGTATGAGGATAGGAATTCGAGCAACCACACACCAGATTTATATGCTTATCCTGAGATATTCATTCCAGAGAAAGGCCTGCTGGGCTAATAGATACTTTTTAGATTTTTCCACAGGTTTTAATGAGCCAACACCAATTCTGGCACTGTAATCTCCACAGTATACAAAATGTGTTATGGGAAACAACTTTTCTAGGCCTGCCAGATTAGTGAGTAAAATGTACTACACATCTGTTGGGCCTAACGTTTTCCAAGTTTTGGGGATGTCAACTTGCACTCTAGATGCATACACTGCATAATCAGAGCCTGCAGTGGGACAGGGGCAGGGTTTGGATTTTGACCTCTAGGTAAATGGATTCAAAGACAACTTATCCCATATACTCCTCTTAAAGAGTCTGATAACTTAAACTTAATTTCTTATAGAATCCTGTTTGACTTCGTCCAGTATTATAGCAGTCATAAACTTAAAGAGAAGGAAAGCAGTTTTTTCCCACATGATTTTAAGGTTTTCAAAGTGTTAAATAAGTATGTGTTGACCGGTAAGTATATAACTTCTCATAAACAAAGAGCATCAGGGTTTGTTTTTTGTTTTTTCGTGTTTTGTTTTTGTTTTTGTTTTTGCAAGAAAGTAAAATTATCATACTAAAATATCTTTACCAATCCATGGGATTCTAGGAAAATGAATATATAATCTTGGGCATCTGGGTGCCTCAATCAGTTAAGTGTCTGCTTCCAGTTCAGGTCATGATCCCAGAGTCTGGGATCGAACCCCATGTCAGGCTCCTGCTCAGTGAGGAGTCTCCTTCTCCCTCTCTCCCTGCTTGTGCTCTCTTTCTCTCTCTCCCAAATAAATAAATAAAATATTTTAAAAAATAAGGAAATATATAATGTTATTCAGAATCCTGTATATAATTTCATATGTTTACTTGGTAGTTATATTTTATGCAAATTCTGGAATATGACCTGTGGATTCTGTCAAAATTATATAATATACCTCATTAGTTTTCAGATTGTTTAATTTACCATTATTCTAATGTAGGAGATTATTTGGTAGTTGTTTTCTCTTTTTTATCATTAATTTTCCACAGGAAGGAGGCAGGCTATGTAATATTATAGAAGTAATTCAGTGATTACTGAATTCAGTAATTCAGTAATTCAGTAATTCAGTGATCTGATTCAGTGGATCAGATGGGATTTGATTTAGAAAATTAAAGGGGAAAGTAATGAGTAAATGTAGAGCCCTTAGCAGCTACCAATGTATTTGTAGCAAAAGCCTTAAATGACTAATCAGTTTCTCCTCTGATAATTCATGCAAACAACTTAGAAAAAACTCTTATTAGCTAAATATTTCTTTATGTTTACTCAGCTTCTGACAGTTACTTTATCAGACTAGGTCAGATGTCAGGTCCTGATTTGGGATTAAACAGATCCTAATTTTCTCCCTAAAATCAGACATTACTGGGGCACCTGAGGGGCTCAAACAGTTAAGTGAGGGACTCTTGTTTCAGCTCAGGTCATGATCTCAGGGTTGTGAGATCAAGCCCTGCAAGGGGCTCTGCACTCAGTGGGGAGTCTGCTTGAATCTCTGTCTCTCTCTCTCCCTCTGCCCCTCCACCCCACACACATGTGCACTCTCTCTATCTTTCCCTCTCTCTAAAATAAGTAAATCTTTTTAAAAAATCAGATATTACTTTTGTCACTTTTAGCTTTTTCTGCTGCTTTCTAGTATAACAAATAGACTCAGTACAGGTAAAATGCATGTTTTTAACATGATTAAAGGGAGGTTTATTGAGGTCATTTGCCAAGTCATCTATAGTAGAAAATGTTATGTTTGTCCTACTTTCATTCATCCATCCATCCATCCATCCACTAATGTTTATTGAGTCCCTACTACATAAATGTCCAGAAATTTCATGGAGATATATGTGAGCAAAACATAGAACTGCTTTCAAGGAGTTTAAAGGATAGCTGAGGAAAATAAACACATTCGAATTAACTACAATAGAAGACTGAGTAATGTATAAGTGAAACAGCATGCCAGCAATGTGACTATTAAAGGTTTTTGAGGAGAGAGATGTCCTGATCTTATTTATGCTTTGGGAAAATAACTTTGGTTGTGGTGTGAAGGATGTATTGGAGTATTAGGAGGATTGAGAAAATAAAGCAGTGAGATGTATTTCTGTGTATTGCATATCTTGAGTTTGGGAAGCAGGCACACTATCATTGTATCTGGAAGAGAACTGAAATTTGGATCTAGAAGTCAAAATGGAAAAGGACTTGAGAAATGAAAGTAAAAGGAGAGGGAAGAATTGTATAAGGATGGAGCAATGGATGTATAAAATTTATCTTCAGGCCCTTTTCTTGGTACTTTCCATAACTTATTTAATATATAGCAATATAGATTCACATGGTGGTGTTTTACAAAGGCAAAAGAGTGAGTTGGCTAATTAGGAGGAGAGAAATAGGTGAGAAGAGGACCAAAGACAAACACATTACAAAGATGACTAGAGAAGAGGAACCTGCAAAGAAGCATGAGAAAACCATGCTGCATAGAAGACTCAAGAAAGAGTAGAGACACTACAAGCAAAGAAGGGTGGCCAACAGCATTGATTTTGTAGCTCAGTCAATGAAAGCAGAGTCTGAGAAAAATCTACTGGTTTGGACTAGAAAGAAGTTGGAGATGTTGAGGGAAATGGGACAAAGGAGGGACAGAATATAAGTTGCAGATGACTAAGGAATAAGTATATAGTAAGGGAAGTAGAGAAGAAAACTAATTCTGTGAAAAGAAGAATTGCTCATAGCTTAATGTTGCAGATGGAAAGGAATGAGTCAATAGAGAGGACTCATTGAAGATATGGGAAATAGAAGTGGGAATAAAATGATGGGGAAAAGTACTAACAGAATTAAAGTCCAGCTGGAGGGTTAACAGTACAAAGACACTATTAAAAGACGGAAGTTCAGATTTACACTGCGAGAGCTCTGTCTTCTGAGAGAAGAGGCGAGAGCAACCACTGAGAACAAGGGTTACAGTATATCTCGTATTTCTGAAATAAAATTGGCTATGTGTTATATTGCTTGATGAGAGACTGCTGGATTCAATTTGGTAAAATGTTATTTAGAATTTAGCACTTATATCCATCAGAGATTGGCTCATGTCAGTTTTTTTTTTTAGTATCTTGTTATGTTTTGGCATTATAATAATAGCTAATTTTTAATTAAAGTCAAAATCACAATGAAATGCTACTTAATACCCATTAGAATGGCTATTATAAAAAAACAGAGAGTAAGTGTCGGATGATGATGTGGAGAAATTAGAAGACTTGTACATTGCTGATGGGACTGTATAATGGTACGGCCACTGTGTAAGACTCTATGACGGTTCCTCAAAAACTTAAATGTAGAATTACCATATAACCCTGAAATTCCACTTCTAGGTATGTATACGCAAAAGAAATGAAAACAGAGACCCAAACAGATATTTACACACACATGTTCATAGCAGCATCATTCACAACATCCAATAGGTAGAGGCAGCCCAAATATCTGTCAGTGGATAAATAAAGTATGGTATATTTACATACGATGGAATTATTCATCCTTAAAAAGGAAGGAAAGTCTAACCTATGTTGCAGTATGTATGAACCTTGAGGACATTATGCTAAGTAAAATAAACCAGTCACAAAAAGACAAAATACTGTATGATTCCACTTATATGGGGTTCCTAGAGTAGTCAAATTTATAAGAGACAGAAAGTGGAATGATGGTTGCCAGGGGCTAGAAGGAAGGGGATGTGGGGAGGTGGTATTTAATGGGTACAGAATTTTAGTGGGGGATGATGAGAAAGCGCTGGAGATGAATTGTGGGGATGATTGCATAACAATGTAAGTGTACTTAATGCCACAGAATTGTACACTTAAAAATGGTTAAAGTGACAAATTTGGTTATATGTATTTTACCACAATAAAACATGGTAAAAAAAAATTCAGAGGAAAAACAATAATACATTAGTTCAAAAGGCTGCTGATGCTAAAAGTAAAAAAATAAAAATAATAGTTCCCATATTGCATAAAATAGAAAACAAAAACAGCAAAAAGGAATTAAAGACAAAGCATAACAAGATGGCAGAAGTGTGATGGAGAAAGGATATGGTATATCTGGATAATGTAATTAATAAACAGTTTAAAATTCTATCCTACTCTGTACCCTACAGTATATACACGTGAAAGATATATGCTCTTTTTCAAGTGATGAACTTTTTTGTATATTTCAGGGCATTCTCTGAAATATTCTTGAATTTTTTATAGGAAAACATTTTCACAGAATTGTTTGTTTCCCCTTTGGATTTTAACATGATTCTTGGTACTTAAATGATTTTTTTTCTCTTAAATGGAGTGGGATGCACAAGTCTGAGTCTTTCAGCCTACTCATACCCTTTGACCTGGACAAGGAGGATTAACGTGCATATCCCACAGATATTTTTTTAGTAAGCTTTTATGTAATGTAATCTTCAGAACTGATTCTGGATTTTCCTCTATTTCAACTACTCTAAAATCAGAAGGAAATCAAAGCTATTCTCTAAATGAGGTAGTATATAAAGAAGTATATATTCCCAGCATGCACTGGTCCTGTAATTTTCTGCCTTCACCCTTGATAAAGGTATCAAGGTAATACCAGGTAATCAGGTATCCCAGAATGCACCACTTCCCTGCTAGGTACCTATACGTTTCTTCTTGAAAATTTTCTTTAAATAGATTTAGAGAGTTGTTTAAACCATGCAGGTAATGTGACTAGTTTCACCTCTGCTTGGCTCAAAGCATAATTCAAATGTATTGTTTGATAGCAATTACTTTTTCGGATCTGTACCGTTTTTTAGAGACCATGCAAGTTGTTCCTATTCAGAGAATGGTGCATAGGGTATGTAGCAGAAGTTTATATTACTCGACTCAACCCTATAGGGAGAGATAGCATGTCAGGGGGATTGCACCCAGGGTGGAAAGAATGAGCATCAGGCTTGAATGAGATAAGGGATCAGTGTAAATTTCTATGTAATTCCTTAGGGTATTATTTATTAGGACTAGCCATTCTTGCCTCACCTAATCACCGGTGCTTCTGCAATCTCATAGCACTTTGTCAAAACCTTTATTATAGTGCTTTCATAGCAATTTATTTGTTTGCTTGTCTTTTCAATTGGTGAGTATTATTTTTTATTATTATTATTTTGTTTCTCTTATGGCAATAACATTTAGTTGGGAACTCAAATGTTTTCTGTCTGAGTGAATAAATGTTTTTTTTTTTTCTTTAAGAGTGGAAATCAAAGAGGAGGAAGAATAATTGTAGAGAAATTTGGCTTTTTTAAATGACTCAACTTACCTATAAAAAAGTCAGTTTGATGAAATTATACCCTGCTTTATTAGTACTGTTGATTTGAAGGCAATAAATCAGATTAACAACTTGTCAACTTTTTTTGCACATTAGAATCATCTAAGGAGTTTTAAAAATCCCAATGTCTAGGTAGCTACTTAAAGTATGGCCTATAGACTAGCAGCATCAGAATTATCTGAGAACTTGTTAAGAAATGGTTTCAGATTCTTCCCCAGATCTACTTAATCAGAATTGCCATTTTAACAAGGTCCTCATGTGATTCATATGCATATTAGAATTTGAGAAGCACTGATTTAGAGCATTTGCTAATAAGCACTAACCATATTATTTGAATAATTTTATAGCACTGATGTAAAGCATTTGCTGATAATCATCATATTATTTGAATAGTTTTAGCAATGTAAAAATTTTTTTGCCATTCTTCTAATCTTTCATAATAAATATAATTTATCAATGTTACAAACACAGCCTCTAAGAAGGGTCAGTTAATGGAATTAGCATTTTTTTTCTCTAGTGATATGATTTCTGTATGTTGTTAGGCATCTATTTAACAATAATATAATCCTTTCATTGTTACATAATGAAGGAATATGTATCTGTATTCTTGACCCTAAGTTTTTTTTGCCTTTGCAGTTGAGAAATTTATCTCTATTGGTTGGTTCATTTTTGCCCGAACCAGATCACTGAACACATATGGAATTCAGCCTTTCAAGTGTTCAGCATGAGGTCTACCTTGTTGAATATGGTATGTTGAACTGATCGTTAAATTTTTATTTGGTTCTGCTTCTTTCTGAAGCCTAAAATAATATTAAATGATGAAAAACAGCAAAAATTAGGATGATCAGGAAAACATATTTGGAAGTTTGAAAGCAGATTCATCAGTGGTAACTAACTTAGACTTGAGAAAGTTAAAACTTGAAACTACTATGAAGAAAGTCCAAAGCATGCCAACTCATACTGGAGAACCCCAAAGTTCAGAAATTGGCAATACCAATTACCTTTAAAGTATGAAGGTAAATATGATGAATTTTTTGAAAATCAGATTAAGAATGAATGGACCCTCTGATTTCCTCTTCTAATCTGTAGAATTCTACTCGGTCTCCCCAGAGACAACTGGAGGTTTATTCTTTTTATGAGGAGAACTAATTCCAGCTGGGAGGGGGCACTGTAGTGAAAAGGTGAAGTGAAAGTGAAAGTTTATGTTATAAATATTGAGATTCCCCAGGCTTGTTCTGTATTCCTTTCACAGACTGCTAAGTAGCAGGGATATTCTTTCTGGGAAGCAGATGTATGATGCAGCTTCTGGGATTCTGAATAGCACATCAGAAAAGATCTAAGGATAATGATGCCAGAGTTTTTGTTTTTGTTTTTTAATTAAATTTACACAGTAAATTGCCTTACAGTCAACAACTGAGGACTCATTTTCATGCATACAGCTTTTCCAGGTTTTATATGTAAATATGAATAAATAACAAAAGAACATTAGATATTTAAGGACGCAGAGGCCAAAGCAAAAGTAACTTGGAGGAAACACATAATGAAGGTAGAAAGTGTATGTACACCATCTGCTAAATAATAACAAAATGCTTAAAAAAAAGAAAATCAACAAAAATGGAAAACAAAGAAAGTTTCATGGAAATTATAAATATGACAGCAGAATTTAAAAAATTCATTAGAAGAAATGGAAGATAAAATTGAGGTACCTCCCAAGAAAGCAGAGCAAAATGGTAGCCAGATAGAAAATAGGAAAGAAAAGTAAATTAAGTGACTAGTACAGAAAATCCAACATTAAAATCATAGGAATTTGAAAAGGGAGGACAGAATAAAATGGAAGAGGGGAATATAATCAAAGGCATAATTCAATAAAATTTTCTAGAACTGAAGGACATGATTTTCTTTAATTAATGTGTGCCAGATATCCTTACCAAGCACTCTGTGCAGGGCAAAAAAATAGCATCTTCATGCAGTTTCAGAACTGGTAGCAAATAGCACAGCCTCAGTTTGTTGTTTGCCTTTCATTTTTTTTTTTTTTAAAGATTTTTATTTATTCATTTGTCAGAGAGAGAGATCACACGTGGGCAGAGAGGCAGGCAGAGAGAGAGAGGGAAGGAGGCTCCCCGCTGAGCAGAGAGCCCGATGTGGGGCTCGATCCCAGGACCCTGAGATCATGACCCAGGCCAAAGGCAGAGGCTTTAACCCACTGAGCCACCCAGGCGTCCCTGCCTTTCATTTTTTAAAAGAGGTTTTATGTAATCAAACTTATCAATCATTTTTTATGCTTTCTGTCTTTGGTGCTATGCGTAGAAGTACCTATCCCCCACAAATATTATTTAAAAAAATGCATCTATGCTTTCTTCCTCCTGGATTTACTGTTATTTAAGATGTGAGGTAGAATATAGATTTATTTTTATTTTATTTTAATTTTTTTAAAATAAATAGAGGTATCCACATTACTTACTGAGTAATTAATCTATTTCTTACTGATTTTATAGTCCAAATTCACTATACACAAAAATTATGTATATGTAATATAATATAGAAATGTATATATATATATATTTGGGGTTTTGAATATTTCTTCTCTATTTATTGCTCTGTCTTTGAAGTAGTTTTCACAGTTGGCTGGGCAACTTTTTAATTTATTATTAGCTTTTTAACTTTTTAAACTTTAACCATTCTTTTTTAACTTTCTTTTTCAGAAATTCCCTGGGTATGATCAAAGTTATTTCTTCAAAAGAATTCTAGAAATATTTTTTTAGTATTAAAATAAATGTACAGAATTTTCATTGGGTTTTGATTATTATACATTAAATTTAAAGTTGAATTTAGACAGAGTTGGTGTATTCACAATGCTGAGTTTTCCCTTCATTATCATTAAGTCTCATTTGCTCTTCTAAGATTTCTTAAATATCCCAATTTAGAATTATGAATTCTTTTTTTAAATAGTCATTTATGTTCCTTTTATAATGCTACATATTTTAGGTTAACTTTTTGTTTTTATACATGGGATTTTTACTAACTACATTAGCTAATTATTTGGAGAATGCAGGGAAACCCTGTGTAGGTGTGAGCATATACATGTATATTCATGTATTTATAAAGAATACATCTTATTTTGTACTCATATACTCTAAGGTTCTTTATGCATTCTTCTGGGTTTTCCAGGTATATGGTCATATCGGCAATAACAGTTTTGCTATTTCTTATGACCCCTGGGCTTCGACCACTCTAAATTTGAAGATCTACAAGTAAATTTCTTTCTCTTTCAGTGGTTGCCACATGCCATTTCTATTTCCTCAAAGTTCTTTCTTCTTTTTCTATTTTATTTTTTTAAAGATTTTATTTGTTTATTTGAGAGAGAGAGAGATGTGGAGATGGGCAAGGGCAGAGGGAGAAGAAGAAGCAGACTCCCCACTGAGTAGGGAGCCCTACATGGGGTTGGATCCCAGGACCCTGGGATCATGACCTGAGCCAAAGGCAGACATTTAACCAACTGAGCTACCCAGGCACCCTTTTTCCTCTCTTTTAACTTCTGCTAATTCCTTAGTTTATACTTTAGCCATCAACCTTCAAGGTTTTTGAAGACGTGGTCAGATGTCTGCCTATGTATTCCTATGTGCCCATGACAGTTGACATACTTGCAACACTGTTGAAATTGTCTATTTACTTGCTTGTCCCTTCTGCACTGTAAGCTATAGGGATTGTTTTATCCAGTGCTTTGCCAGATGCTTGAGACATAGACTCTGAAGTATTGGGGTTTGGGGATTTTTTTTTGGTAAATCAATAAAATCTATTCCAAATACAGCTTTAATGAGTACTTATTATAAGCTAGGCGTTATATGCTTAATCTCTACTCCATATTACCTTTCATAGTCAAAACAAAGCAGTAAGCAAGATCTAACATCTTTTATTTAATAGATAAGGAAATTGAGGTTCAGGTAGATAAGGTTAGTCAAGGTCACAGCTAATATGGTGAAGGCATGTTTTGAATTCATGTCCAGAAGACAAAGAAAGAGAAACCAAACTACAGGATTATCAATAAGATAATAGGATAATAATAGTATCAATAAGATAAAAGAATAAATTTGAGAGGGATTCATGAAGTAGAATTGGCAAAACCTGATGACTAATTGGCTATAGAAATTGCAGGAAAATTAGAAGTCAAGGATGATCAACACGTTTCTTATTTTGGGATACTGGGTACTCAGCAAGAGAAGATAGAAGTATCAGAGTTGATACCAAACCAAGGAATTCTGTTTTGTACATCTTGAGTTTCAAGTATCTGAATACTTGTCTAACTAGATGTCGCCAGAAGACAGTTAATATATGGTTCTGTAGCTCAGTGGGGAAAATAGGTCAGAGGCTTGGGGTCTACACTAAAAGCAGTTTAAAATGCTCTTAGCACTGGAACAAGGTTGTGTAAAGTAATACTTAGGGACCAATAACATATATTTAATGGTAAGACATCTTAACTCAAAATAGTGTTGAAAAAGATAATAAATTTAAAAACATAAAGTTATACTATGATTCAATAATTCCCTGAATGCTGGTTAAGGGTTTAAAATTGAGATTGAATAGAACAGTATAATTCTAAAAGAATTAATAGGAGATAGTTGAAATAACTATAAAACCACTGAATAGAGAAAACACATCTTGGACCATGAAAAGTTATCTACTATAAAGTGATAAAAAGTTCACTGATTGATGAATGTTTCAAAGCTCAGCCCAGCAAATGAGCTGAATAAGAGAGGATGCTATGAAGTTAACCCCTGACCAGGGGCAAGTCTAGTCAGCTTTGCTGGTTCTGGGGAACCCCGTGTAAAGCAGACTTTTTCTGTTGCCAAGTTTCCAGATGGGGTTTCCTCATAGCTTATTCATGTCAGGTTGCAAATCCTGGGCAGAAATCCGTTTTACCTTTTAACAAGTTTCATGGGCTCGCTCTTTGTACACCTGCTTCTCGTGTTGTAAAAGTAAATGAAATTGTCCATGGCTGATACCTGTCCACCTCCTTTCCCTAGGAATTTTACCAAACTGAATGACATTTACCTACTAATTCACATAATTCTAAATATGCCCCACCCTCTAATTATCTAGCTTCACTTTACAATGGAACTCTAGGCTTTACTTTTCAAATTCTCATTTCTCAGTTGATCTATACCTTAAGAATACATATCCCTATACTAGGGTAACCATGGTAGATTAATACTTCCTTGAGGTGGTAAACACTTAGGTAATACATATTATCACCTTCTAAATAAGCATCTGTATTGTAGGTTTGGATTTTAATATCATGGTGTTTTGTTTTGTTTTGTTTTGACAGTGGAGTGCCATGATAAGGAAAAGTTAATAGATAAGAAGGTTTGCCAAAAAATAACTTCCCCGGGCTTACGTTTTAGAGACTTATTATCCTTTTGGTTCCCAGCAAATTTGCGAATGACCTGTAATCAATCAAATCTTTGCATAACGGCTTTCAAATATGTAATGATAAAGAGGCAGAAAAATGTGGTCTTCCGAGGATTTTAATGTACTATTTCAGAAGAACCCCAGCAGCACTTATGTAACATCCAATATAAAGAGCGATGTAGTTAGAACAATGGGAGGAAATGGTTGCAGCCCAGTATTGGACCTCTCTGACTCTTAGGATAAATTGTTGTTTTCAGTAGTTCACAAACTCCCCCCACTTCATTGATTATTCTTGGCTGTACCATTCTCCTATACAAATTCTTATTATTATTATTATTGTCATTATTTTTTTAAATATTGAAATATACTTTATTACTAGACTACATCCAAGATATACTTAATGGGATATATTTTTACTTTTTTATGTGTTTCTAGATACTGTTTATAAAAATTTAACTTGGGATTTTTTTTTCAATGAATTCAGCATATGGGTCTTTCTATATGCTTCCTTTTTTTTAAGTTTTTATTTAAATATTTTTTTGAATATCAGATCTACTGAATGATGAAAGTAATGAATTCCGTATCTTTTACTTTTTTGGTATATGTGCTGCCAAAGCGAGCACATGTATCTTTTACTTTTTAAGACCAACTCTTCTTTGACAGAATGTAACATAATATTATAATACATAATAGATAAT
>CM052899.1:98949418-99151148 GCA_028534135.1 Potos flavus | reverse complement strand
GAACAGTTGCTTCATGTGCTTTCCCTGCTTAGACTAGTGTAATTAATAAATCATGTAATTGAAATACAGGTCCCCTCTCTTGAACCACAGATTAACATCCATGCATGGAGGGTGTCAGGATAGGGTAAACATGGAGACTCATTTTGCTGTTACTATATGCCTGAGCTGGCTCATTGCTTATACTGTTCTCTTTGTGAGTAGCGAGAGGATTGAGCTCCTGAAGGACTATACCAAAGTGATCATCAACACCTGAGCAGAGGAAGTGCATAATGAATGGCTAGTTTATTACTGATATAGTGCTTGTCCATCTTGGATGCTTCCGGGCCACTCCAGCTGAGAAGGGTGGAAAGGGTAATCTTGGTAATTCCTACAGGCATCTCATATTTCCAGAGAGAGAAAATGAGTTAAACTTTCAAAAACGATTACTTTTGTTGGGTGCACAAACAAAACCAAAAAGCCAAAATATGTCCTAAATCAGGAAATAGGTATTCTGTGATCTAGCTGGACTGCAAAGTACCAGTGTACAAGTCAATCTATATCTGAGCCTTAGCTTTTAATACATAAACTCGAAATTACGGATTAGTTTATCTTTCAGTGCCCGTCTGGATCCAAAATTACAGCAAAACTTAGCTGTGGCACAGCTGGAAGTACCAGTGACTGAGCCAGGTCCTATTAATGGCTAGCCAGGTCTTCTTCTAAAAGGACTTTGAGACATGACTGTCCTTCTCATTAAGAGAAGAAACTAAGTTTAATGCAGATGGACCCAGGTCTCTAGACAATACAGTATCTGGGCAATTGTTCCAACAAAACCTGTGTTCTCAACCACGTTATGCATTGGAGATAATTTTACCTGCTGGTTGGCACTTTATCTGAAATTGTTAGATCATATACAACTAATCAAAATGACACTCAAAAACTCAAGAGTTTAGTACCAATGCCAGTGTTTACATATTTTACCAAACTTTTATCTGTAAAAAAAATCTGGAAATCTCATAAAAGAGGATTTTTCTCTTTGTTGGTTTTTCAAGTACATAAAACTGCAATAAAAGAAAGTCAATGGAAAACAGCCTTTGGCTGGAGACTTTTCTCTGCTTCCTAATTTTAGTCAGCTCAAAAACTTGTCTTACACAATTGTGGAAATAGTGAGTCTGATGTTAGACTAATCAAGAACTGTAGAAAGACTAGAATGAATAAAGTAAGTTAGTCATGAAGTGTTTTTGAACTTTCATGTAGGTTTGGGTTTCAGTTTGTCTTGGTGATGAAAACTCCAATATGTTTAGAATTTATGTAATCTGATTTATCAACCATGTTATAATTCAAATTATCTGTCCCTAAAATGTAACTGTTCTCCTTTATGCGTTTTCTTCAAAATGTGAGGAATATGGAGTCACATAGTTACATATATTAAAATTGAAATCGAAATTACTTAAAATTTTAAACTGCTTAAATGATTCCCTTTGTTATAAAACTATATGCTGGTGTAATCAAACACTTTGAGTAGACCGAAAAAAAACAATGTTTTTCTCCTGGGAGTTTGGTGAAATACAGTGTAGTCACGTTAATATAAGTTCGATTCTTCCCTAAAAGAAAAAATCAAGGAAATAGTAACAGGTGCTGGGCTAGGTAACAGTCTCTCGTGATTCTAGAAATAACAACAAAGGCTTTGAATAGGAGAACTCTAGGTGCTGGAAGTGTTGGAAGAGCAGATTCAAGATTAGAATTAGAATCCACATGGGAAAGAAGGAGGTAAACTCTTTACCATAAATCATCTAGATACTTAATTTGAAATCAAACATGAACCTGAACATGTGTCATATAATCTTGTTAAATACACCTGGGTTTTATTAAGATGGTGTGAGCCAAAGACCACAGTGTTTTAGACAAGCTTGAGCAGATCCTCTGCTAAAGAGAAAAACAAACATACTCTTTGTCTTGCTTTTGGAAAATAAAACCCAAAAACCTCAACACACCAACTTCAAGTAATTAATGGACTGAACTTCCAAACACTCACAGCATATTTGAAAGTCCATGTAATGCAATGTTTAACAGCACATATTTTAGAGCAATGCAGACTCGGGTTCAAATCCTGACATTTCCCACTTCCTCACTGTCTGATTTTAAGCAGCCGACTTAACTTTTCACCACTTTGATTTCCTCAGTTGTAAAATGGGCACCATTATAATCCACTTTGTCGTGTAAGATAAACACAATGTACAATGTTTAGTACAACAGCTGCAATGAATAGATCTTAATAAATAATGGGCATTTTAATTTTTATTATACATTGAGTGTTAACTTTGTGCTATTTAGACTCTTAATTGATGGAGCTCTTAAGTTAAAAGAAACATAGAACCATGTCTATCCTCAATTGCCATTTTGCACATCCTAACAAATACAACCCTACAACTTTTTAAGTTTTCATGATAAACTTTGGTAAATTTTATTTTATGTTCTTTCATATTTATAGAAAGTTACAAGTAACTCAAATATGGCCTTTGTTCAGATTTACCAATTGGTTACATTGGTTTACTTCACTTGTTTTACCGTATACTCTCTCACGATGCACACATACTTATGCACACACACCTATTTTCTGTTTATCCTAAAACATTTAAAAGTAAGTTGGAGAGAATATGTATTTTATCCTAAATATTTCAGTGTATATGTCCTAAAAATATGGCCATTCCCTTACATAACCTCAGTTTTTCCTCAACATCAGGAAATTTAGCATTGACACAATACTCTTATCCAATCCACAATTAATATTCAAATTTGATTTATTGTTTCAGGTATACCTTTATAGCTATTTTTTTCCCAGTCTAGAATCATGTATTATCTTTTGTCTTCATGTCTCTTTTTTTTAGAGATTTTTTTTTAAGATTTTTATTCATGTATTTGACAGAGAGAGATCACTAGTAGGCACAGAGGCAGGCAGAGAGAGAGGCAGAAGCAGGCTCCCTGCTGAGCAGAGAGCCCTGAGGCGGGGCTTGATCCCAGGACCCTGAGATCATGACCTGGGCCGAAGGCAGAGGCTTTAACTCACTGAGCCACCCAGGCATCCCTAAAGATTTTATTTATTTATTTATTTGACAGAGAGAAAGAGAGAGAGAGAGAGATCACAAGTAGGCAGATTACAAGTAGGCAGAGAGGCAGGCAGAGAGAGAGGGGGAAGCAGGCTCTCCGCAGAGCAGAGAACCCAATGCGGGGCCTGATCCCAGGACCCTGAGACCATGACCTGAGCCAAAAGCAGAGGCTTTAACCCACTGAGCCACCCAGGCACCCCTCTTTAGTCTCTTTTAATCTGGAACAATTCCTCAACCTTTTTGTGTTTGTTTTGTTTTGTTTTTAATCTTTCTTGACATGACATCTTTGAAGAGTACAGGCCAATTATTTTATAGAATGCCCCACAACTCATTTCTTTTTTCTTTTTCCTGGTTTCTCATGATTAGACTTAGCTTATGGATATTTTGACAGGAATACCACTGAAGTAATATTACCTCCTTCTCAGTGCATCTTACTAAAAGCCACATGATAATCAGTTTATTGTAGTTTCGCTGATGTTAGGTTATTGACGATGATGAAATTGGTTAAGAATGAGAATTCCAAGTTTCTTAATTGTGACCGATGGGAAGATACTTTGATACTAGAAGGAAATAATTGCTGTGAATATTCCAAATTTGATGAAAATTATATAACCCCATAGATAAAAGAGTCTCAACACATTTAAAGCAGGCTTAATGCATAGAAATAATACCAAGGCAAATTATAATCAAATCTCTGAAAATGATCTTTGAAGAACAAATCTTAAAAATGGAAAAGAAAAATAACATGTGATACACAGAAGTGGAAAAAAAGGTAAGATCGACTCTAGGATTTTCATCAGAAATCATGCAACCAGAAGACATTGGAATGACATCTTTACAATGCTGAAAGAAACAAATTGTCAACCAGGAATTCCCAGTGAAAATAGCCAGGGAATACCAAGTGAATATAACCTTCACAAATGAAGGCAAACTATTTTTCATAAATATAGTAGTTAAGGGAATTTGTTGTCAGCTGACCTGCACAAAAGGAAATATAAAAAAGTTCTTCAAGCTAAAGGAAAATGATACCAGGTAGAGACTTGGACCTACATAAATGAAAAAAGAATGCTGGAAATCATTAGAAAATTTGGTAAATATGAAATACCTTTTATTTCTCATTTTAAAATTTCTCAAAAGGCAGTTAACTGTTTAAGAAAGTGTCTGGGGGCTAATAACTTGTAGAAGTGTAATGTATGAAAACATTAGCAATAAGAGGGAAGGAATGGAATGCACTTTTGTAAATTCCTTGCATTATATGTGACAAAGCATAATATAATTTCAAGGTAGACTGAGGTAAGTTAAATATGCATATTATAACCCCTACAGAAACCACTAAAAGTTTAAGAAGGTCTAATTAACATTAATAATGGAATAATGAAATACACTCACCTTAATCCCAAATAAGTCATAAAAAGGTAGTATAGAAAAGATAGAAAAACAGGCAAGAATTAGCAAGATAGTAAATGGAAACTCAGTTTATATTGGTAAGTATATTAAGTGTAAGTGGCAAACACTTCAATAAAAAGTCAGTGGGTCAAACTGGATAAAAGCAAGATCTAACTATATACTGTCTATGAAAGACCCACTTTAACCCTAGAGGCAAATATGTTAAAAGCTTGGAAAAATGTATACCATGAAAACATTAATCATAAGAAAGCCAAAAGACCACAATACTATCATGTTTCAGAACAAGAAACAGTACCGAAGATAAAAGTATTTTGTAAAAATGATTGTATCAATTAAATAAGAAGACATACCAATCCCAGATGTCTATGCTTATGTTTCATAATATATGAATCAAAAGCTTACAGATCTGAGAGGAGAAAGAGAAAAAAATATGCTATTTTTTAATTTGTAATAATTACAATAATTTGTAATTAATTTGTAGAATGAGTAGATAATAAATGAATAAGGATAATTTGTAGAATGAGTAGATAATAAATGAATAAGGATAAGAACTTTGGGGGTGCCTGGGTGGCTCAGTTGGTTAAGTGGTCAACTCTTGATTTTGGCTCAGGTCATGATTCCACAGTCATGGGATCAAAGCCCCATGTCGGGCTCCACACTCCGCAGGGAGTCTGCTGGAGATTCTCTCTCTCGTCTCCCTCTTCCTCTCCCCCTGCTTGTGTGCTCTCTCTCTGTCTCAAATAAATAAATAAATAAATAAATAAATAAATAAATAAATATTTTTTTAAAAAAGGCTAAGAACTTTGAACAAATTATATATCAACTTGATCTAACTGATATTAATAGAACACTTCACTCAACAACAGAGGAATGCATTTTTTCAAGTGCCCCTGAACGTTCACCAATTATGCTACAAGCTAAGCCATATGATGGTTTCAATAAGTTGAGAAGAATTAAAACACAGAGTCTGTTCTCTGACCACAAGGGGATTAAATTACAAATTAAGAAAAGAAAGATATTTAGAAATTACCAAGTATTAGGAACTTAAATGATGTTTTACTGAGTAATTCATGGATTAAAGAAGACATTACAAAGGAAATTATATCTCAAACTGAGTGACAATGAAAACACAATAAAGAAGTATATCAAAATATGTGAAATATAACTAAATCAGGGTTATAGGAAAATATTTAACTTTAAATGCTCATATTAGAAAGACCAAATTATCTAATACCTGTGATCCAAACTTCTAATTTAAGAAGCTAAAAAAGAATAAATTAAAGCCAAAGTAATTAGAAGAAAGGAAATAATTAAATAAGGTCAGAAATTAATTCAATGGAAAATGGACAAAGATCACAGAAACTGAACTATCAGTAAAATTGTTAACCTGTAGCTGGACTGGCGAAGAAAAAGGGGACAAACACAAATTTTCAATATCAATATCATCAGAGATGAAAGAGGAGACATCACAAAAATCCTACATCAAAAAGGAAGATAAAATATTATGAAGTGCCTGTAGTGAATTGATCGCTTAGATAAAATGAACAAATTCCTTGAAAGACTGGAAAAATTGACTCAAGAAAAACTTTCTGAATAGTCCTATATCTACTACAGGAGTTTAGAACTAAAATCCTTCCCACAAAGCAAGTTCAGGGCCCAAATGACATTATTGGTGAAGTCTAGGAAGCATTGAAGGAGAAGTAATACCAAACGTACCCAAAGGAAAGGGAATACTTGCCGATTTATTTCATGTGACTAGCACAAACTTGATACCAACTTAAGAAAAGAAAACTAAAACTACAGACTGATATTCCTCATGAATAGAAATGGCAAAGACATCATTGAAAAAATATTAACCCATCAAATCATGACCAAATGGTGTTTATTCCCAGGATACAAGGTTGGTTTAACAGTTGAAAACCAATCTATATATTTTAACAAATCAATAGAGTAAATAAGAAAATCCATATGATCTCAGTAGATGAAAAAAAAAAGCACTGGACAAAATTCAACACCCATTCATTATAAAAACTAAGAATAGAGGGAACTTAATCTGACAGAAGGCATTTATAAAACATCTACAGCTAATAACAAGTGGCTTTGATTTCCTCAAAGGATGTTACCGTATTAAAGGATCAGCATTAGATTCTTTTGCTGGTAGGTTAGACACTGCTCAGTGGCAATAGCTAAATCCCTTGATGAGAGGGTGTGCATTCTTTTGAACCCATCAAAATCATCCATCTCTGCTAGTACAGTTACTCTATGATCCCACTGCTAGAGCAGTGGGGTGGCTGAGGATAGAGTCTGGCTGACATCTACTGGTAGAGTCATTCTGTTGACTTGATAGTTTCATGCACTTCCACAGTGGATGGTCCCTAGTGGCTTTCCTATTTTGTTCCTTGCTCCTAGACTCCACTACATGCCTCTTTCCCAAACATCTTCATTCCTGATTTCCTAGTCTTTCTCCTTTTCTCCTTTCATGACCAGCCATCCAGTCCATTTGCCATTGCCTATTCATCCTTGTAAAGACAGCGCTTACTTGCATGGTATCCTAACAAAAATGTAAGCTGAAACGATGCAGTGTCATCCAAATAATCAATAAGTAACACTATGACTGCTCAGTCACTTTTAAAAATGCTTAAAAAATAGTAAAAATTATCTTAATGCTGGTTATAAGTATATAAGAAAGTGAAAAAAGTAAAGCTAATATTTATTTAGTACACTGTAGTTTAAAACATTGGAAACATTGAGAATTCTTGGAGGTTTATTTTGCATTTAATTTTACCAGCTTTTCTGAGGTATAGTTAACAAGCAAAATTATATATATTTAAAGTATACCGTGTAAGGATTTGATATACATATAACATTGTGAAATATTTATCAAAATCAAGTTAATCAACACAGCCATTATCTTACATATTTACCTTTTGCGTGTGCATGTCATAGAAATGCTTACAATCTACTCACTTAGAAAATTTCACATATACAGTACAGTATTATCAACCACAGTCACCATGCTATACATTAGATCCTCAGAACTTATCTTATAACTGTGCTTTTTTTTTGTGAAAATTATTAGGAGTAGTTTGAAGATTGCTTGCCTTCCTCTTATCGTATAACTTAAAATATGGAGCAAGAAATTTTTCTATGCCTCAGGTTTCAACACTTTGTTCTTTGATGTCATGAAATGTTTCCAAGGGTTCCTTTAATGGCAATTTGGTTTTGTTTTGTTTTGTTTTTTATTGGGATCTCTTCTTCGAGGACATCTTCATCCTTTTCATCACAATCACTTTCCTCATGTATACTCACAAATTTACCTTCCGCGAGCTTCTTTAGCTGCATATCTAGAATCTGTCAATGGGCTATTTCCAGGGCTAATTGTTCCATCTCTAACTCAATATCAATTTGATTTGAAAAAAATAAATAAATGAAATAAATTTGGTTTGAATCCTACAGAGTGATTTCTACGTGCAGTACAAGTTTCCACCATACTCTACACAATGTAACATAGAAATAAATGCCCTATTTCAATCATCAGTGTCTTTCTATTGCAGATGAAACTTGGAATGAAAGAGATTGAAAGAACTTAATCTTATTTGCTATATCAGTTTGACTTTTTCAATATGGCTCATATTGCAGTTTCATTCAGATTTATGTCTCAGTCTATCTTCCCTTTGCTATTGCCATTCTTAAGCCTTCTAATCACATCCAGTTTCACATTGAGTGTTAGCACACCTCATTCCTTCGATGCATTTTCATCTTGTTTGTGATGTCCTTTTTCAATGATCCAATTCATTAAATGTCGTATGGGTTTATCACCGGGAGACAAGGTGGTAATACAATTGCCTCTTTGCTATCTGTGCGTGAACTGAATAACGGACGGCAGTGACCAGTCACAGTCATATTTTGAAAGAAGTCATGTGTTTGGTGGCTGATCACAATGCACATCTATTATTTATACAGTGACCTATGGACTGAGGAGTTAGCAGCGAAGTTGGTACTTTCCAGAATCCCTCACAATTAATACACCATGGTAACTAGGATTTGAGCCATGTGGTTAGAGAACTGGTGTTATTTAGCCAAACTGTGGTAACTGAAATCTATATGCATTTGGAACCTGTGCACAGTGAGAGCGGCCTCCATGTTCCTACATCAGGGCTCTTCTCTCTCCATAAAATGTGGATGATCAAGTGCACTGCCCAAAGCTCTGCCCCTGGGAGCATTTCATTTCTACATGATATTTCAGATCTTTCAGGGAATGGGGCTACAATGCAACAGCAGCTCATTTGCAGCTTGCCACTACATACCAAAGGGACTCATCCTTGCAACAAGCTTGGGCTTTTTCCTCCTCCAGCTGGTCATCAGGAATCTCATAAAGCCACTGGTGTGAGATGAAGAAGTGTGAATACAAACTTGTTGGAGGACATGGAGCACTGGGTTATTTGCTCCTGCTTGAGCCTGATCCTTAAACTAACTCTTGATTCAGAGCCCTCGATTCAGAAATAGGCAAAGCTCATTGACACAACTTACAGAAAAGGAAACACAAATGCAAAATACAAATGAACCTGAGAAAAATTGAAATGCAGCAAATCATGTGGTTTTGGAGTGCAGGGTTTAAAGCCTACCCTTACTGACTTCTTAACCCAGATTCTCCTATGTACTAGATTTGTGATCTTTAACAAGGTACTTAACCTCTCCATGCCTCCACTCCTTTATTTGTAAAATGGAGTTAATAAAACGTTGTACTCTAATATCCCTTAACCCTCCCTTCCATAGTAAGTGAATTTTTAGTTGGGCAAAGAACTGATATAGATGGTTTTCCAGTATTGGTGATAGGCCATATCCACTAGCTTCCTGAGAAACGTACATGGGGTGAAATGCTTAGAGATTTTGCGAAATAAAAATACTTGTTTTTTATCATCAGATTTAACTTGTAGTCTGTAAGACTATGGAATTCTAGGTTGGAAACCATTTTTCGTGAGAATTTTGAAAGCATTTCTGCTTTGCTCTAGTGCAACTATCGAGATGTCTGATGCCATTTTCCTTAGTAGATTACTTTTTTTTTCCTTCTGGAAACTTTTGGAGTTTTCCTTTTACCCTCATCTATTTTTTTAACTTTTTCTTTCTTTTGCTGGGCACTCACTGGATCCATTCAGTCTGGAACTTAGTGTTCTCTAGTTGAAGGAAAACTTTCCTGTGTATTTTGAACAATAATCTACTTCTTTCCATTTGCCCTAATCTTTCCTTAAAGACCTTCTATTGGATATTGGACCTCTAGATTAATGATATTATATGTATATATTTTTGTTTCATTCTTTTTTTTTAAAGATTTTATTTATTTATTTGACAGAAAGAGAGATCACAAGTAGGCAGAGAGGCAGGCAGAGGGAGAGGGGGAAGCAGGCTCCCCGCTGAGCAGAGAGCCTGACGCAGGGCTCGGTCCCAGGACCCTGAGATCATGACCCGGGCTGAAGGCAGAGGCTTTAACCCACTGAGCCACCCAGGCGCCCCTTTTTGTTTCATTCTTGACCTCTTTGTCTTTTTGTTCTAATTTCCAGGAATTTTCTTTATTATTCAACCCTGTTATAGTTATGTACTATTGTATAATTAACCATCCTAAACATCATGACTTATAGTAATTATTTTATTATATTTCATGACTTTGTGGACCAAGAATTTAGGTAGCACTTGGTTGCTCCAAGTAATGTTGATAGTTACTTGGTGATATTCAGCTGGTAGATGGACTGGTCTCAATGGTCTAAAATAGTTTTACTAACATGTCTGGAGCGGCGGCAGGAAGCCAACTGTTGACAAGTATGCCTACATGTAGCCCCTTCGACATGGCAGTATCAGTTAGTCAAATATTTTACATGGTAACTGTGGATGCCCTAAGAGTATATGCCAAGAATCTTCAGTGAAAGCTGTAGGCATTGACTCTCATGACCTAACTGCAGGAGTCCTAAATGTCACTTTTACTCCATTTTATTGGTCCAGCAAGGCCAGTCCCTATACCTCTCAATGAAAGGAAAAACAAGGAATTTGTAGGCATTTTTAATGTGCCATACTTTTGAGCATATATATATATATATATATATATATATACACTCACACACACATATTTAATTATATATTTAATATTAATTTAATTTATTTAATTATATTTAATTACTAAGAATTATTTCTTGTTCTCTGATCTGATATTTTTTCAAAAAATCTTTTCAGGCAAACAGTACCTTGTTTCCCCCTCTATGAGTATTTAACTTTTTAAAAATTTTAGTTCCCTTCGTCTTGTTTCCCTTCTGTATTTGTTTAAAGTTTTCCTCTATTTGATTGCTTTACTCTTTTATTTTCACATGGTAGATTTCCTAATGTGCCTGGAGATCGTGGATGCCCCTTGATGTTTAAGAAGGAGGCTTGAAGAGGCTCACTAGAAACTATCTGTGGGTGAAAGGGTTTTGGTAGATTGGTTCACTTCATGTAGGGTGATAAAGCCAAGTCCATCTATTTGTGAGCTGTTCCAAAAATGTCATTCCTCTCTCTTCACCTCTCTTCAGCCAGTCAGTTTCTCCTGTGGATAATTCTACCTGGCAATGAGGCCTGCTGCCTGAACTTGGGACCAAAAATAGGAGAAGGAGCAGTGTGTTGACTTTCCCATACTGGTATGTAGGATTTCCCCAGGTGGTCTCCCTGTTTCTCAGCCCAGTAGGCCGGTATGTTCAATACGGTCATTTGCCTCTGTGCACTGAGACCCTCTTGTAGGCTTTCTCCAGGGAGCAAATCTCAGTTTCTTGCTGCAGTTACAGAGGGTTATGGGGGCATTCTGGGGACATTACAGGGTTATGGGTGGTGAAAGGGTATCAGGGATCCAACTTCTCCTATACAGGCTTTTAACTCATTCTTCTATCACTTCTGTGTTCATTGTTACCTCTCTGACATCATATTTTCCACAATCTTGAAACTTGTTTCTTGATATTTCCATCTGTGTACATTTAGATTTTTCATTTCTACACTCTGCCATCAGTTACCGTTCATCAATCCACCTTGCAGCTTCTAAAAATTTAGTGATTTTTCTCTGGTGTTTCTTCTCCATGCTCTTGTGGGTTTATACCTTAAATATGTATTTTCTATAATTTTAATGTAGTTTTCAGAGGTATTGAGATAAATATATACGCTTAATCTGCTGTGCTTAGTAGGAAGTCTCAGATATTATTTCAACCTTCTTTCTTTTTTTATGCAAGAGCTGCTAAAGGAACAAAATTTAACTGATTGCTTATACTTCAGAATGACCAAAAAGGGGAAAAAGACATTTTGATTTTCAATTTTAAACATGTTTAGTGTAGATATTACCATTAAAAATAGAGGATAGAGGATCTTGGGTAATCATCACCCAAATATGTTTGGAATAGTTATGGAGAATTTAACTTTTCCAGAAGTTTTTCTATTTGTTACCCATATTTTTTTCTTGGAAAATATTCAATTGAATTTGTGTCATCAAACTGTACAACTACATTTTCCAGATTTTTCCAGCTACATTTGTAGGAAGAACGATACTGATGTTTCTGGACCAACACAGGATAAAAATGAAATAGATTGTAGCTACAACTGAAAAAACTAGTTTTTTCCCCACTTAGAACTCTTGTCTTTCTCTTTCAAGACATTTGCCAGTGCAAGAATTTGTAGCCATTTGCGTAGGCTCTATTCCTATTCTTCTATTCCTTTCACCATCCCTACAATTCTTACTTTGCTGTGTTCTAGAGGGCTAATTTAGGTCCTTCCTAAAAGACATGAGTAATTAGTTCCATTGCTATTCAGCAAATGCATCTTAATCACCCCAAATATGTCTGGGCAAGCCACTTTAGACATGTATGCAAGCACTTAAAGGTTGGTTAGAGGCAATGCAGGTTAAGGAAAAGGACTGCTGAGGAGAGCTCTTAGGAAAATCATCCTTAGGACTTAAAGTAAGTGAATGGGAGTTGAGTGGGTAGATTGTTGGGAGGTGACAGGGGACAGATAGTAGGTGGGGGGAGAGAGATAGATATATAGGCCTCAGGCCAAACAAACTTTGAATTTTAATTGACAATGTTTGTTGTTGTTTTTTCCATTGTAATAATGTGATTAGTTAAGTTGCAACTTAGTTGAGTGCAAACAGTTCAAGTTCAGCTCAGTAAAAGCTCATTCTGTAATCCCATTTAACTTCAGATCTATAGATTTGTTTATTTTGGTTGAAGAGGTTTGCAAGTACTTCTTGCAAGACACAAATATCCATTTATTTTCTCTCCTTTAATAAGAATCTTCTGATATTATTCAAGGTGGCCATGTTCCTAGCTAAAAGATTGCATTTCTAGGGGCCTCTGGGTGGCTCAGTCATTAAGCATCTGCCTTCGGCTCAGGTCATGAGCCCAGCATCCTGGGCTCGAGCCCCTGCATCGAGCCCCGCATCGAGCACCCCCCCCTCGCACATTGGGTTCCCTACTGAGCGGGAAGCCTTCTTCTCCTTCTCCCTCTCCCTCTCCCCCTGAATGTATTCCCTCTCTCGCTGTCTCTCTCTCTGTCAAATAAGTAAATAAAATCTTAAAAGATAATAAATAATAATTAATTAATTAATAGATAAATAAATAAAAGATTGCATTTCTCATCCTCCCTCTACACACAGGTCAGGCCATATGATTATGCAATGGCCAGTTAAATAAAATTGTTTTATGTTTTACATTCCACTTGTTAGTAAAGAAACCATATGTGGTAGCTGGAGTACCATGGAGGCAGGACATTATCCGAGGGATGTGGCATACAAATATGGAGGTAGATGGATTCCTGCCAGTCTCAGAGCCCCTCAGTCCTAGCTCTCAGTATGCGTACTTCTTAGCTTACTTTGTGTGAGGAGCGTACTTTATTTAAACCATTGTATTCTGAATGATTAAAGCCACTGAAGCCTAATTCTAATGGATACAAAAGAGAACCCAATAGCATTCTTTGAAATCTTGACTAAGGATTCAGAATTTTAAGACATTTGTTTATGCTCTGTGAACAGTCATCTAAACTAAGAAATAATTTTCTGCTGAAAAAAGATTGAATAAGAACATTTTTAACCTCTGTCTTAAATCAGAGAGCTTAGCATAGATTGCGTAAATATTTGAGTGAGTGATCATATAATTTTAAATTAATCATATAATTTTAAAATTAATTCTTGAAACAAATTAATTCTTGAGGGCTTACATATACCTGTTCAAAACAAGTGTACAGAGATAAATAAACACTGTCTCTAGCTCAATGAAGTTTCTAATCTTATAAGAGTGATATAAGCAACTAGCATTTATACAAGATGGAAGGAATTAAGTCTCATAACAGAGACATATGCAGTGCATTGAGCAGTGGAAGAAAAGTGACAGATTCATAATAGTGGGGTTTAGATCTTGACTGAAACAGAGTGATAATGAAAGGAAAGTAGATTGGCAAGATTGTAAAACCATGCTGAAGAATTTTGATTTCGTTGTCTAGTTAACTGAGAGACATTCGGTTAATTTTTGGGATGATATTCTGATGGTCATGTGAAAAATTGATGGGAGAGGCAGAGACTGAAAGCCAGAAAGGAGTCTAGCCGGAAGCAAGTCTCTGATTTCCCCACTCTCAGCAGGGGAAGGAGAAAACTAGTCTCACCTCTGTGAGTCCCATGGGCCGGAAGTCAAGGCAAGAGGAAAGATTTTCAAAAGGATTAAAAGAGAGACAAAGTATTGAAAAAGAAAACGTGGCTAGACACAGAAAGGGAAAGGAAACATTGTTATGGACTGAATCGTGCCCAGCACCCCCCATTCAGGTATTGAAGCCATAAGTCCCAGTGTAAGTGTATTTGGAGATGGGGCCTTTAAAGAGATAATTAAGGTTAAATGAGGCCATCAGTGTAGTTCCTAATGGGACAGGACTTTATAAGAAGAGGATGAGATATCAAGGATCCTTCTCTCTCTCTCTGAGCAAACAGAAAAAAGGGCATGTATGGACATAGTGAGAAGGCTACAAGCCAGGAAGAGAACATCACCCAAATCAGCCCTAAATCTTTGGTTTCTAGCCTCCAGAATTATGATAAAATAAATTTCTGTTGTTTAAGCCATTCAGACTGTGGTACACTGTGACGGCAGACTGAGAAGATTAATACAGCCATATGGGTTGATCAAACAGAGAATAGAACCTAAGGGAGATATCTGCATTAAATTCTAAGGCGAGAGGTGAATACTTCTGTCTGTGCCTTGTACCGGCCTCCTCACTCCTCTGTAGAAAGGAGATGCTGGTCAGACTAAGCACAAAGATTGGGCCACATTTATTAAATTTTTTTCATCTATAAAACAGCAATAATAATAGCACTGACCTCAAAATTTTGTTACAAGAAGTAAACAAATTAACAGTGAAGCAAAAAATAATTGCTTAATAATGTTAGCTATTTTTATTTTTAAAAACCGTTTATACCACCCCCCCAATTTATAGTCTTCATTTTGCTGAATGAAAGACCTTTCTATAACTCATAAAAAGAAATTTGGGAATTTTTGACATGGTAGGTATGTGTATAGGCATAAAGCAGTTTTATGCTCAATTTTGTACCATAATAGACTAAATTATGGCAAGACTGAAGATGTTCAAAGCCCAAACACCCACCACCACTGTGCTCTTTTCTTCCCACAGTGAGTCGCCTCAAAAGGTAGAATTGTCAAAACAGACTCGCATGAATCATAGGTCTTGCCCAACACCAAACTACTAATGATTCAAAAGATACAAGCAAGAAACAGGCACACATGTAGTACTCCTTTCCTGAGGGGCTTGAGACTTCAAAACCAGCTTCCTAATTGTCCCTTTTCCCACACTGGGAGTAACAAACAAGCACTAACAATGTGTGGTATGCATGTGAACTCGGCCACTTAGGTTTAGAGCTTCTTGGTTTTTATACGTTTAGTCATTCAGGGGCAAAGATGTTACAGGACTAATTTACATCCTCTAACCAGCTATATCCCATAACTGTATAAATTCCAGATTTATTTATAGTAATCAGTATAAACAGACAGGCACGTCCTGCTCAAATCATCTCTTACATAAAAACTCCGCAGAATCTACTATTAGCGTGTTTACAAGGAAGTTTGGTAGATAGAAATCAAGATTTTCTCCTGTCTGCTATTAACTCTTCTCTGTCCCATGTAGTCTCCTGCTGGAAAGTGAGACAGAATAGGGTAGTATTTAAGAGCTTGGACCCTATACATCTCACCTGGATTCAAATCCTGGCTTTTGTTGCATTGGCAAGTCACTTAATCAATCATTGCCTCATTTTTCGATCTGTACAATAGACTTGATAATAGTAGAATTGTCGTCAATAAAATTGCTGTGAGGATTTAATGAGCTGATAAACGCAAAGTACTTAGAGTAGTGCATGAGATACAGTGACTTCTCAATAATAGTAGCTAACAAACCTAAATGTTACTATGATTCCAGAAAGAGGCTCTGTGAATTAGACCTGTTTTTGTTGTATCTACCATCAGTTACTTTCTCTTCTGCTCATAAATAAGCTTTAAGCTGTTCATCTTGAAGGGCACCTCCTTGACTTTTTACAGCTCCCACTCACCATGCTTCTCTTAACAGGATGAGGGGAGGAAATATTCCTGAAATAAAGCAGGATATCACTTGACTAGTTGAAGAGATAATAGTAATATGTCCTTAGGGATTGGTCATTTCTCTGGTTTACCTCACAAGACCAGGCACAATTCTCAAAGAATTCTTAGATGAGTCGCACAAAACTCTAACAAGCTCAAGGTCACAGAAAGACAAAGTTGTATGCTTGGTTGAAGGTTGCTGAAATGTTTCTTTCATGATGTTAATGTCTTTTATTCAGTTGTATTTTCATCATCTGCATTGGTCCAAGTTTAGTTAAGGCTCTCGTCTATTCAATATTTATAATTGCCTCTTAATTAGATTCTCTGTCTCACATTTTACTGCTTCTTTTCTTCCACACCATTAACTTGTTCCCCAGATCCCTCAAAATTAGCCAACTAAATTAATCATCTGTTCAAGACACTCTCCTGCCTAAAAATGTCTCTGGCTTCAAATTTCTTAAGAGATGAAGTCAAATTCTCTTACATGTGTTCAGAGCTTATTGAAATGTGATCTTGAACTCACCCTTCAGTGTTATCTTTCTCCACTCCCTGTGGCCTAATCAGTTCCAGCGAACCTCGGATCATGCCCTGGTTCTTGAAGACCTCACATGGTCTTTTGTGTGTTTTGTTCTTCTTTTCTTATCTCTGAGATCTTGATCCCTCTCTTCTCTCTACTCAGGTTGGTCCTCCCACTCTTTATCCCACCCTTCTTCCCTCTACTCAGATTGAACTCTTATCTTTAATTTATGGTTTAGGAAACTTCCCTGATTCTCCTAAGTAGTTTCTTTCTCCACAACTTCACTCCACACAGCAGTAGAATATGGAAGGGGTTGAAAATTTCTGGAGGGATTTCTTCAAAGTATACAACATTCCCAGCCTTCACTTCTTCTGAGAATTAGTGATCAAGTCTTTTGAATGGCACACTTCTTTATAGCAGTTAAAGTACACCGCTGTTATTTATCCATGGGCCTGTTTCCCATTATAGACTGAGCTTCTCAAGGAAAGGAGCTGTGTCTTAGTCACCCACACTTCCCCATACATAATATAGCTGAGATTAAATATTTTTTTTAAGCTTTTATTTATTTGTGAGAGAGTCAGTGAGAGGGAGAAGGAGACTCCTTGCTGAGCAGAGAGCCAACATGGGGCTTGATCCTAGGACCCTGAGATCATGACCTGAGCTGAAAGCAGATGCTTAACCGACTGAGCCACCCAGGCGTCCTGTGATTAAAAAAAAATTTTAAGTATAAACTCAGTTTATCAATTTTCAGATTAAGGCTCTGTTTCTAAACAGTAGTTGGAAAAACTTCCATCATGATAGAGATTAATACCTAAAAGTAACCATACATTTATTCTGGAGATTGTGCTCTCTGAATTTTAAAAGAGCATGTTTCATTTCCCTCTTGTTCAAATTATAATAGGTCACAAATCTCTTTTCATAAAGAGTTTTATAAAGAGATGTAGGAAACACTGTATGTGCATATAAAATATGCTTTATTTGGACACCAATCACAGTTAAGTTTATTTTAAATGCACTATTCAGGGAGCCTCTCTATATATACCCAGAAAATACATTTGATTTACTCAAAATTGTATAAACTGTAGTCTACTAAGATATAATTTCTATTTTTCTGAAAAGCGAAATAGAAGAAAAATGAGAGCCCTCTGGTGGGCAATACTTTAAGTTCCAAATATCAGAGGTAATATTTTCCTGATACGATTTTCTAAAATTAAGCAAACATTATATGTGTAAATAGATCAGTAACAAACACTAAGATGCTATTTCAGCTCCTTAAGTATAGTTTAAGTACATTAATTTCCACAGAAAATGTCTGATTCTAAGTAACTCTTTTACTGAAATAAAAACATTCAAATCCATAGGAAAGCTCACAAAACAAGCAAGTGAGAATAAAAAATTAAAATAAGCTTATCTCTCTATCCTCTCACACTGAGTTTATTTTATTTTTTCTTTTATTTTTTTTTTTAAGATTTTATTTATTTATTTGACAGAGAGAGAGCGAGGGAGGGAACGCAAGCAGGGGGAGTGGGAGAGGGAGAAGCAGGCTTCCCGCTGAGCAAGGAGCCTGATGCAGGGCTCGATCCCAGGACCCTGGGATCATGACCTGAGCCAAAGGCAGATGCTTAATGACTGAGCCACCCAGGCACCCCTCACACAGAGTTTAAATAAAATAGCTTCATCAAATTAAAAACCAGAAAAATGATAAAATTAAGTTTTGAAGTGTGAGTTATGCATGGAAAAATGCGTTTTTTTAATCTTTTCCTACTTGAGGTGAAATTTTCAAATCATAAAATTAAGCATTTTAAAGTAAAAAAAAATTCATTGGCATTTACCATTCAAAATGCTGTGTACCACCACTTCTGTCTTCTAACAAAAATATTTTTGTTAACCCCAAATAAAAACCCATACCATTAAGCAGTTATTCCTCCATGCTTCCTTTCCCCAGTGCCTGGCAACCCCCAATCTGTTTTTTGTTTCTATGGACTTACTTATTCTGAATATTTCATATAAATGGAATCATACAACATGTGGCCTTTTGCATCTGGCTCCTTTCACTTAGCATAATGCTTTTGAGATTCACTCACATTGTAGCATGTATCATCACTTCATTCCTTTTTATGACTGAAAAATGTTCCATTTTATGTATATATCAATTTTTTATCCATTCATCTGTTGATGGACATTTGGCTTTTTTCCCTACCTTTGGCTATTGTGAATAGTGCTGCTATGAACATCCACATATGAATATTTGCGTACCCGTTTTCGGTTTTCTGAGGCACATAAACAGGATAAGAATTATTGAGTCATAAGGTAATTCTATGTTTTGTTTTGTTTTTTTAAAGATTTTATTTATTTGTGTGTGTGTGAGAGAGAGAGAGAGAGTACAAGCAGGGGCAGGGTCAGAGGGAGAAACAAGCGCCCTACTGAGCAGGGAGCCCTACGCGGCGCTCGATCCCAGGACCCTGAGATCATGACCCGAGCCGAAGGCAGATACTTAACCGACTGGGCCACCCAGGCACCCCGGTAATTCTGTTAACTTTTTGAGAAACCATAAAAGTTTTCTACCACAGTGGCACCATTTTCACATTCCTACCAGCAATGGATGAGGAGTCCGATTTGTCCACATCCTAATACTTGTTATTATCTGTCTTTTGGATTACAGGCATCCTAGTGGGTGTTAAGTGATATCTCATTGTGGTTTTGATTTACATTTTCTTGATAGTTAATGATACTGAGCGTCCTTTTATGCTTACTTGCCACTTGTATACCTTCTTTGAAGAAATGTATATTCAAGGGCTTTGGTTGTCTTTTGTTGTTGAGTTGCAAGGATCTTTACATGTGCTGGGCACCAGACTCGCATCAGATATATAATTTGCAAATATTTTCTCCCATTCCATAAGTTGTGTTCTCACTTTCTTTATAATGTATTTTGTTGTGCAAAAGTTTTTAATTTAATGAAGCCCAATTTATTTTTTTTCTTTTGTTGGTCATGCTTTTGGTGTCATATCTAGGAATCTACCATCCAATTAAAGGTCATAAAAATTTACCCCTGTTTTCTTCTGAGGGCTTTATTGTTTCAGCTTTTATATTTAGATCTTTGCTTCATTTTGAGTTATATTTTGTATGTGGTATAAGGTAGAGATCCAATTTCATTCTTTTACATGTGGTAATATGGTTGTCTCAGCAGCATTTGTTGAACAGACTATCCTCTCCCATTGGATGGTCTTGGCATTCTTGTAAAAAGCAATTGACTATTTAAACAACAACAACAACAACAACTGACTATAGACATCTGGGCTTATTTTGGACTCTCGATTGTATTCCATTTGTATATATATTTATCCTTATACCAGTACCACACTATAGCTTTGTAGTAAGTTTTGAAATTAGGAAGTATGAATATGAATACTTTGAGTTTGTTCTTTTTCAAAATTATTTTGCCAATTCATGATCATCTGCAGTCCATATGAATCTGAGAAACAGGTTCTCTATTTTGACAAATAAGGCCACTGGAATTTTGATAGAATCTATTGATCACTTTAGGTAGTATTGCCATCTTAATAATATTAAATCTTCCAATCTTAGAGCATGGGGTATCTTTCCATTTATTGAAGTCTTTCTTAATTTCTTCATAGTTTTAGTGATGTTTTATAGTTTTCAAAGTACAACTTTTTCACCTCCTTGGTTAAATTTATTTTTAGATATTTTATTTTTTGGATTCTAATGAAAATAGAATTATTTTCCCAATTTTCTTTTTGGGTTATTTATTGCTGGTGTATAGAAACAAACTGACTTTGGTATGTTAATTACGTACCTTGCAACTTTACTGCATTTTTGAGCTTAATTAGTTTCTTTTATAAATAATTTAATTCATGCATAAATGTTCTAAAATCTTTAAGGAAAAGTAATATATAATTCTGGACATTTAATGTTATGTTTACTTCCCTGTAAAGCAACATATTTCACATAATCATTCATTACTGTTATAATCAGAAAAAAAACATACAGGTCTGTGATAATAATATTAGCATCTCATAAATCAACTCTAATATGCAACTTGATATATTTCTTTTTGGAAAAGATAATTCACATTCACCACAAAGTCCCTCTGACAAAAACAAATTTAAGAGTCAAGACAGATGTTTTATTTCATCTATCTGGTTAGTTATAAAAATATTAATATGTGGTATTTTCTTACCCTGCCTGAGAATTATGATTAATCAAGCTATTTCATTGTCTATAAAGGATTTTAGCATCATGGTATCAGTTGTCCAGAACCTTGGTCATTGGTAGCCTTAGTTATTTTTTACCTGTTTTATGCTTGCTATGTTTGTATGCCAGTAGCCATGCCCACAATTTTTTTCTGAGGGAGACAGTCTTCTATCTCTATATTTTATTTTCAGTTTAAGATTATCAGTCTTACGTGGGAGAATCACACTCTTACTTTCTTTAACTTCTGCCATTTTGTCCAACTGAGAGGATTTACTCAGTGCCACTTAAAGATTCAAAGGTTTTAATAAAGAGCGTTGTCATCTTGGGCTGCTATCATAAACTTGGCACTTTATCAACAACAGAAATTTACAGGCATACCTTGGACATATTGTGAGTTCAATTTCAGACCACTGCAATAAAGCAAATATTACAATAAAGTAAACCAAATAAGTTTTTTTGTTTCCCAGAGCATATAAAAGTTATATTTGCATTATATTGTAGTGTATTAAGTGTCCAATAGCATAACATCTAAAAATCCAATATACATATCTTAATTAAAAAGCACTTCATTGCTAAAATATGATAACCATCAACTGAGCTTTCAGTGAATTGTAATATTTTTGCTGGTGGAGGGTCTGACCTTGATGTTGATACCTGATGACTGATCAGGGTAGTGGTTGCTAAAGGTTGCGGTGGCTGTGACAATTTCTTAAAATAAGACAATAATGAGGTTTGGCACATCGATTGACTCTTTCCTTCATGAGCTATTTCTCTGTAGTATGCCATACTGTTTGATAGTATTTTACTCACAATAGAACTTCCTTCAAAATTGGAGTCAATCTTCTCAAGCCCTGCTGCTGCTTTTATCAACTGACTTTATGTGATATTCAAAATCGTTTGTTGTCATTTTAACAATCTTCATAACATCTTCACCAGGAGTAGATTCCATCCCAAGAAATCACTTTCTTTATTCATCTATAAGAAGCAACTTATCCATTAAAGTTTTATTATGAGATTTCAGCATTTAGTTACACTTTCAAGCCCCACTTTAAATTTTAGTTCTCTTGCTATTTCTACCACATCTGCAGCTACCTCCTCCACTGAAGTCTTGAACCCCTCAAAGTCATCCATAAAGGTTGGAATCAACTTCTTCTAAACTTCTATTTGTGTCAATATTTTGGTCTGTTCCCATGAATCGCAAATGTTCTAAATGTCATCTAGAATGCTGAATTCTTTCCAAAAGTTTTTCAATTTACTTTGCTCAGATCCATCAAAGGACTCACTACAGCCTTACAAAATGTATTTCTTAAATAATAAAACTTAAAAGTTGCAATTATTCCTTGATTCATGGGTTTCATGTCATGTTAGCAGGCATGAAAACATTAATCTCATCGTTCATCTCCATTGGAGTTTTTGGGTGACCAAGTACTTTGCCAATGAGCATTAACATTTTGAAAGGAACTTTTTTTCCTGAGCAGTAGGTCTTAACAGACAGATTAAAATATTCAGAAAACCATGTTGTAAACAGATGTGTGTCATCCAGGCTTTGTTGTTCCATTTATAGAGCACAGGCAGGCAGAGCAGAGTTAGCATAATTCTGAAGAGCCCTAAGATTTTCAGAGTGGTAAATGAGCATTGGCTTCAACTGAAAGTCATCAACTGTGTTAGCCTCTAACAAGAGAGTCAGCCTGTCCCTTGATGCTTTGAAGCCAGGCTTTGACTTCTCCTCTCTAGCTATGAAAGTCCTAGATGGTATCTTCTTATAATTGAAGGCTGTTTCATATACATTAAAAATATATTGCTTAGTGTAGCCACCTTTATTAGTTATCTTAGCTAGATCTTCTGGAGAACTTGCTGCAGCTTCTACGTCAGTCCTTGGCTGCTTCCCTTGCACTTGATGTTATGGAGATGACTTCTTTCCTTAAACCTCATGAACCAACCTCTCCTAGCTTCCAACAATTTTTCTCCAACCTCCTCACCTCTTTCAGCCTTCATAGAATTGAAGAGAGAGTTTTACTCTGAACCAGGCTTTAGCTTAAGGAAATGTATGACTGGTTTGATCTTCTATCCAGACTGCTAAAACATTTTCCACATTGGCCTTAAATCTGTTTTGCTTTCTTATCATTCACTGGAGTAGCACTTTTAATTTCCTTCAAGAATTTTTCCTTTTGGGGTGCCTGGGTGGCTCAGTCATTAAGTGTCTGCCTTTGGCTCAGGTCATGATCCCAGGGTCCTGTGATCGAGCCCCACGTTGGGCTCCCTACTCAGCGGGAAGCCTGCTTCTCCCTCTTCCACTCTCCCTGCTTATGTTCCCTCTCCTGCTGTCTCTCTCTCTCTCTGTCAAATAAATAATAAAATCTTTATAAAAAAAAATGAAATATTCCTTTCCATTCACAACTTGACTGCTTGGGACAAGAGGCCTGGTTTTCAGGTTATCTTGACTTTCCACAGCCCTTCACCACTAAGCTTAATCTTTTCTAGCTTTTGATTTAAAGTGAGAGATATGTGACTCTTCCTTTCACTTGAATATTTAGAGGCCATTGTAGACTTTAATAGTTAGCCTAATTTTGGGGCACCTGGGTGGCTCAGTGGGTTAAAGCCTCTGCCTTCGGCTCAGGTCATGATCTCAGGGTCCTAGGATTGAGCCCTGCATTGGACTTTCTGCTCAGCAGGAAGCCTGCTTCCCCCTCTCTCTCTGCCTGCCTCTCTGCCTACTTGTGATCTCTCTCTGTCAAATAAATAAATAAAACCTTATATAAAAAAAAAAGCCTAATTTCAATACTTTTTTTTTCTTTTAGAGAGACTAGGAAGCCTTGAGGAGAGGGAGAGAGATGGGGAAATGGTTAGAGGAGCAGTCAGAATACACACAACATTCATCAATATTTTTCTTCTTATATGAGTGTGTTCACAGTGCCCCCAAATGATTACAATAGTCACATCACAGATCACTAAAAAAATATAATAATGAAGAAGTTTTAAATATTGTCCCAATTACCAAAATGTGACCCAGAGACATGAAATGAGCAAATGCTATTGAAAAAATGGTACCAATAGACTTGCTTGATGCAGGGTTGCCACAAATCTTCAATTTGTTAAAAACACACACACATACACACAAACACAAAAAAAACACATAGTATCTGTGAAATGCAATAAAGCAAAGTGCAATAAAATGAGGACTGTCTGTATTTCTCACAGTTCTGGAAACTGGAAGTCTGAGATCATGGTGTCAGCATGATTGTGTTCTGGTGAGAGCCCTCTTCTGGGTGGCAGATGGCCAAATATTCACTGTATGTTTCCAGGGTAGAAAAAGAGTAAGTGAGCTCTCTCTCTTCTTTTTTAATAAGGGCAATAATTACACTTATGAAGCCTCCATCCACATGACCTAATTATCTCTCACAGGCCCTACCTCCAAATACCATCATATTGGGGATTAGACTTCAACACATTTCAACAAAAAATTCAACACATGAATTTTGGGGAGACACAAATATTCAATCCATTACCTGTGTTAATCGTGTACTCTTGATGTGGTTCCCCCCCACCCCATATGTGTTTTAATTGGCTTTATTGCTTGAGGCCTTCTTGGTTTTATTTTTTTTATCAAAGATAAAAAACTTGTATTCCTTATTCCAGAAAATGTTGGACTATTTCAAGGATCTGATTTCCTTTTATTTCTGAAAACTGGCCAATAGCTTTCTTTGCTCATATCTTTCTTGTATCACCTTATTTGTGTGCAACCAAGACACACTGTTAATATTGCTTCCTAATCTCTTTATCTAAAACCATAAACTAGGGGGGCCTGGCTGGCTTAATTGGTAGAGCATGTGACTCTTGATCTTGGGGTCATGAGTTCAAGCCCCACATTAGGCCTATACAGCTTACTTAAAAAAAAAAAATACACACACACACAAACTAAATCAATACATTACATTTCTTCTAAGTTATTAGAGGTAACAATTTTACCTAATGTTTTGCAGAGAATACTGTGGATTGCCATCTTTCCAGAAGCTTATAGAAATGTCTTTGGTATCTTATGCTAGGTACCAAATTGATACATATTAATATTAATATTAACTTAACATTTTTTATTAGAACCCTATTTCTGACACCAATTTCTTTATCAGTCATTATAGCTGTTATGCTGTGATAACAAATGATCCAAATATCTTAGTGATCTACCAAAAAATTTGTTTCTTGTCATGTTACATATTTATTTTGGGTCAACTGCACATACTCTTCACTTCAGGACTCAAGCTGATAGAATTGACTCATTTCTGGGACATGCTGATCTCACAGCAGAAAAATAAAAGAGAAGGTAATGGACAAGACTACAGATACTACAACTTTGGTTTAGAGGTATCGCAGGTCACTTCCATTCATGTTCAACAGACCAATGCAAGTCATCCGGTGAAACCTTATGCCATTGGGGCAAGAATGTACTATCCTCCTATCGAAGAGTGTTTTATGGGATGGACTCTACTGAGCAAAAGCAAAAGTTTCAGAAGATAGCATGATATTCCACATAATTTTTTTTTTTTTTTTAAAATAATGGAAATACCAGGGTACCTGGGTGCTTCAGTCAGTTAACCATCTAACTCTTGGTTTCGGCTCAGGTCATGATCTCAGGGTCATGAGATCAAACCCCAGGTTGGGCTTCATGCTGGGCATGGAGTCTGCTTAGGATTCTCTCTTATTCCTTCTTCCTCTTCCCCCTCTGCATCACCCCAGTTACACACACCCTCTCTCTCCCTCTCTAAAATAAATAAAATAAAATAAATAAAAAATAAAAATAATGATAATACCTAATACTTGTTTAGCATTTACTATGTGCTAAGCATTGTCCTGAACACCTTATCTGCATTAAGTCAAGCAATTTTTATAATGACACCATTATGTAGGAAACAGTGCTATCCCTATTTAATAGATGAAGGAATTGAGGCACAAAGAGTTGAAAGGTTATTTATGTGAAAAGTCACATGACTTGCTACACTCGTATTGGAACTAAGATATCTAGTGCTAGAGTCTGGGATCAAACATTATAGGATATTTGCCCTCGTTAAGCTCTTTATATAAGTCATACACACACATTAAGAGGTCTATTTTAATATAATTTTATAATAAAGATGTAATTTCCAAATTTTTCATCAAGTATATTTTTCCTTATGACTCTTCATATTTTTATTTGTAAGTCAAAAGTGACTTATTGGACCATAGAAATTATTTAGAAAACAGTTTACCAAATTATCCTATCATTCACAAATAAGTATGGCCCACTGATCTGTCAGTAGAGAATTCCAGAATTGTGTTGTAAACCTGAATTCAGTTTTGTTTTATATTTTTTGTCATCATAGATGAGGAACTTCATATGAATGGGAAGAAGAAGAGGTTTCAATTACCTATTAAATCCAAGAACAATGTGTTCATGCCCAGTTCCTAATGTATAGTTTCTCAGGAGACATTATGCTATTATCTTATGATCTTTAAACATCATGTTCTCTGCATGATGTGAAAGAAGAATGATTAAGATGACTCTAAATAGCAGCATTTGTGAGATATCTAGAAGAATTTATAGTAGGGAATGCAGATATAGTTTATTTTAACATCATCTTTGAATAGGTTAAGAAAATTCTGTTTAAATTTTTTACTAAGTGGCTTCATTAAGTCCAAATCTCTTGACAACTAATTCCTTCTAAGAGATCCAACTAGTCAAACCCTTAGCGACCCATAAGACTGTACATTCTTACATATGTTTCTAGACAGCTGAATACTTTTACACTGAATGGTGTGTATGTGTCTGTGTGTGTGTAGAAGAAACCCTGCTTATTTATTCAGAAAAGTACAAGTCTTCTTATCCAAAACAGACATGGATTGAATAGCTGCCGGTTAGACATTGTATTAATTTCTCATTTGTGAATTACAGTTGGTTTAATGGAATCACAGGAATAGGATAAACTGAAAGTTTATCTGTTTGGATAAACTATTTTTATAGTTTAAAAAAAATTTAAAACTACTTGGAGATAATTAAATCATATTTTTATGAAGATATTCATATATTCTAAAATTTATACAGCTGTTTATATGTACAAACCTCAGGATATATGTGAAATATGCACCTGTTTTATTTATTTATTTTTATGCACCTGTTTTAAAGTGGCTGTTTCAAGAGGCACTAATTGAGCTGAAAATAAACTATGGCCACCAAGAAAACACATTATCCTAGAAATTTTTGAGATGAGTATATTTAATCTAGAATTACATTTAAATTCATGTCAATATGGCTACATTTTGTATGGTAATGAGAATAATAATATTCTATATTGCCTTAGGAAGTTTCTCATCATAAAAAGCTAGCTTCATCATGATTTATACATAGAAGCTTTGCTAATGATTTTAGACACTTTATTTTATGGAAAAATGCTCTTGCATTCTCTATAGTGATATATAGTATACCTTTTTTCTTTTTTTCTCTCTCCATAGCAAAATTGTTTTACTACTTTGTTGCTACATTTTCTCTTAATTTATACTTGTTGTTTGCATTTTATCTCTTTATGCTTTCAAATGAGATCTTTTTTTTTTTTTAAGATTTATTTATCTATTTATTTGACACAGAGAGAGAGATCACAAGTAAGCAGAGAGGCAGGCAGAGAGAGAGGGGGAAGCAGGCTCCCTGTTGAGCAGAGAGCCCGATGCGGGGCTGGATCCCAGGACCCTGAGATCATGACCTGAGCCGAAGGCAGAGGCTTTAACCCACTGAGCCACCCAGGAGCCCCTCAAATGAGATCTTATTTACTTTAATGGAATATAGAAAACATCAAAAGATTGATGATTAAAGGCAAGAAACATGGAGAATAGATCATACTTCAAACCACCTCGTAGTGTTCTTCTAACACTTATAAACATTGGAAAACACAAGTGTTTATGAAGTGTTGGAAACACTTGTAATCGGGATACAAATCCACCTATGAGGCATATAATTTTTGACAAGATAACTTCTACAGCTTTCTACATAACTTGGAAGGAAGAATAAGTAGGAAAAAATATATTGTATATATATAACATTATATCCGGACCATATTAGGTTTACAATAATAAATGTTAATTTTATTTCCTAAACCTGCTTGTCTAATTCACCAGTTTAAAAAACAAAACAAAAACAAAAAAAAACAAAAACAAAAAAGGACTTTTTGAAAACAGCAAATGAAATCTTATGTGAACTCCTACATACAAAACAGATATGAACACATGTGGTATGATCAAAGTGTCAGCAAAAGCAAAGAATCCTATCAGCTCATTGGTCATTGCTCCTTCCTACTTTTATCTCCCTGGATTAAATACACGCTATCATGAGATAAATTAATTTGCATAATATTTAAGTACATCTCAAACTAGGAGAATTGTAGAGGTATTGAGATTTTACTTTATCCAACAAATGTTCTTTTATATCTCAGGATATATCACTAGCTTGGTGATTTCATTCAGTTTTGTGACTTTAAAACTATCTGGTAACCATTTAGGAATTTATATCTTCAGTTGAAGCCATCCTTCTAAATTCCAGTCTCGTTATGTAACTGCCTTTTTCATATCTATATTTAGATGCCCATATATATCTCAAAATTATCCAAAACTGCCCTTCTTTATCTGAAATGATGACAGGAAACTTAATTTGTATTTCCCCAAAAGCAAAATCTGACACAAGAATTAAAGTAAAGGAATTACATTTGAGAGGTAATCATTGAGGAAGGATAGAGGGGATGAGAAGATTAAGTCAGGAAAGGAAGAAGAGTCAATGTAAGAGTGTGTTATTGAGATCACTGTTGTGAACAATAGGGCTCAATTCTATCAGGATCTTCAGGGAAGCAATCGCAATGCCTTCATTTGTACGTCTCCTTTGGAGAAAGAAATGTCTGTTCATGTCTTCTGCCCATTTCTTGACTGGATCTTTTGTTTTTTGGGTGTTCAGTTTGGTAAGTTCTTTATAGATTTTGGATACTAGCTCTTTAACTGATAAGACATTTGCAAATATCTTCTCCCATTCTGGAGGTTGCCTTTTAGTTTTGTTGACTGCTTCCTTTGCTGTGCAAAAGTTTTTTTTATCTTGATGAAGTCCCAATAGTTCGTTTTTGCTTTTGTTTCTCTTGCCTTTGGAGACATGTCTAGCAAGAAGTTGCAGTGGCTGAGGTCACAGAGGTTGCTGCCTGCATTCTCCTCTAGGATTTTGATCGATTCCTGTCTCACATTTAGGCCTTTCATGCATTCTGAGTTTATTATTGTGTATGGTGTAAGAGAGTAGTCCAGTTTCATTCTTCTGCATGTTGCTGTCCAATTTTCGCAACACCATTTGCTGAAGAGACTGTCTCTTTTCCTTTGGATATTATTTCCTGCTTTGTCAAAGATAAGTTGACCATAGAGTTGAGGGTCCATTGGGTCCATTTCTGGGTTCTCTATTCTATTCCATTGATTCCACTGATCTTTGTGTCAGTTTTTGTGCCAGTGCCATACTGTCTTGATGATCACAATGTTGTAATACAGCTTGAAGGCCAGAATTGTGATGCCTCCAGGTATGGTTTTCTTTTTCAACATTCCTTTGTCTATTCAGGGTCTTCTCTGTTTCCATACAAATTTTAGGATAGTTTGTTCCAGCTCTGTGAAAAATGTTGATGGTATTTTGATGGGATTACATTGAAGACATACAAATGGCCAACAGATATATGAAAAAATTCTCGACATCACTCGACATCAGGGAATCTAAATCAAAACCACAATAAGATACCACCTCGCATGAGACAGAATGGCTAAAATTACCAACTCAGGAAACAACAGGTGTTGGCAAGAATGTGGAGAAAGCGGAACCCTCTTATACTGTTGATGGGAATGCAAACTGGTGCAGTGTCTCTGGAAATCAGTATGGAGGTTCCTCAAAAAGTTTAAAATAGAGCTACTCTATGACCCAGCAATTGCACTATTAGGCATTTATCCAAAGGATACAAACATAGTGATTCGAAGGGACACCTGCGCCCCAATATTTATAGCAGCATTGCTCACAATAACCAAAATATGGAAAGAGCCTGGATGTCCATCAACAGCCTGGATAAAGAAGAAGATATATATATATATATATATTTATATATATTTATATTTACATATTTATATATATTTTTATATATTTATATTTATATATTTATATATATTTACATTTATATTTATATTTACTTAAATATATATATAATGGAATACTACTCAGTCATCAAAAAGAATGAAATCTTGCCATTTGCAACAACATGGCTGGAACTAGAATGTATTATGTTAAGCAAAGTAAGTCAATCAGAGAAAGACAAATACCATATGATTTCACTCATATGCGGAATTTAAGGAAGAAAACTGATGAACATAAAGGAAGGGGAGGAAAAATAAAATAAGGAAAATAGGGAGAGAGGGAAACTATAAGAGACTCAAATATAGGAAACAAACTGAAGGTTGCTAGCGGGGAGGTGGATAGGGGATGGGGTAACTGAGTGATAGGCATTAAGAAGAGCACTTGATGTAGTGAGCACTGGGTGTTGTATGCAACTGATGAATCACTGAATTCTACCTCTGAAACTAATAATACAATATATATAATTTAAGTCGAATTTAAATAAATTTTTTAAAGAAAAGAATGCTTTCAGAAATTTTCCATCTAAAGAATGGGATGAGGAGGAGCATTTATATACTGGCTCCTGCCTCCCATTATTGAGGGTCACCCAGAGGTATTAACTCCCCTACCCTTTCTGCATTTACAAACAGGTTAAGTGAGCTCTTGTAGTTTCAGAGAAGACCTTATGACAGAAACAGAAAGGTGCACTGTGAATTGTTGAGGCAGAAAGGATCACTTGTATGATACTGTCAACCACATGTGTGGCTAAATCAGAGACTGGCCAAGGAGCTGCAATACAGGATATTGGAAGCATTTGGAACATTCCACCTTCTTCTGCTCAGATCCATGTACACTCTGCATGAAATCCACCCTACCACTGAATTCTCAAGATGGTGGCTGGCATAACCTCTATGTACTACCAGCACCAAAGACAGATGATAACTGACTGAAATCCTCCAGATGAGTCATCCCACCCACCGAGTTTTTGCGTGCTAACTCTGTGGTGGATATTCTCTGGTGGGCATGGACATAAGACACAAATATCTACATGCTTTCTATCCAAATTAGTCAAAATAAGGATAAAATCTGATTGATTTACAAATTAGTCAGAGTAAGGGTACTAGAAGAAGACTTTACAGAGGAAGTGATACTTAGAATGGGCCTATTAAATAGGTTTAGAGGAAAGAAAATAGATTTCTAGGGCATATGTTGAGCTTTAAAAAGAATAAAAGGTCTGAAATTGGCAGAATATATTTGAGGCAGAGTAAAGAGACTTATCTTGAATAAAGAAGAAGGAAATCAACTTTGACAATATCCCAGTCATAGAATCATACACAAATACCCAAAACTGGTTTTGTTCTTGTTCTTATTTTAATCTTCTGCAGAGTAGTCTCTTCAGTATTTTAAATATATCAAAATCTCCCCCCCCCCCACATGTGTCCCCAATCTGTCTGGTACTTCTGCCTTTATTAGTAACTATATCTTAGTTTCTGGTCTATTCCTCCAGAGTCTTTTCATATAAATAAAAAAGCACAAAGAGCTATTCTTATTTTCTCACCCTTTTACACAAAAGATGAATACTAGACATAGTTTTGCACCTATTTTTTACTTAATAGTAACTTGGAGAACTTTTATATCCCTCCTTCTCTACCTTTTGTATATATATAGTCAATAGTATTTTCTTTCTTACCTTTGTAGTATCATATGTGCTTATATTTCTACGTGATTGACCAACTTTAAGTGATAGCTTTTGATTCTCAGAAATTCAACAAATTTACTCTACCTACCACCTTTTTCTCCCCTTTCCCAGTTTTTGTTATTTTTTAACTTTTGGGTCATGTATTGCTTAAACATACACGATCTGTTCTATTACATTAATCTCTTGGGTCTTGGTTCTACAGTTAAATACATTAAATTCTCATCCCAGTCCTTTGCATTGTTTTTGCAATTATTTCTTGGTTAGCTGAAATTCACCCTCTAGAAGTTTCTAGAAGATCTTTTTCTAGAAGATCACAGAAAAATATTTTTTGCTTTCTTACATTTTTAAAACTGTAATCTTCTTACTTGGAAATGAGCTTAGCTATATATAAAATCCTTAGATCATAATTTCTTTATTTTCTTATTGTGAAGGTGTGTTACTCTAACGTAACCTCCATTTTCCCCCACAAGCTGATATTTTTGTCTGGCTGCCCAACATTCTTGATTGTTATATTTGTGATCTGTTTTCTCTGGTGCACAATGTGCCTTTTCAGAATTCAAGTTCTTTTATGTCAGTGAAGTTTTCAAATTTGAACCTTCAAATATGTCTTGTTCAGGGAATGGGATAATGTATATTCTTAATCTTCTTTGCTTACTTTCTATTTTTGCTATTTCCCATGTAATCTTTTGTAAATCTTTGTTTTCACTTTTTAAAAATTAATTTCTCAGGGCGCCTGGATGGTTCAGTCAGGTAAGCATCTGACTCTGATCTCAGCTCAGGTCTTGATCTCAGGGTTGTGAGTCCAAGCCCTGTGTTGCACTCCAGGTTGGGCGTGGAGCCTACTTAAAAAAAAGAAAGAAAGAAAGAAATTCATTTCTCTCATTTGTGTCCTTTACAGTTTTTTTTTCTTTACTTTTTTAAAGATTTATTTATTTGTTTGAGAGAGAGAGAGAAAGGAGTGTGAGCTGGGGGAGGGGCAGAGGGAGAGAATCCTCAAGGAGACTCCCTGCTGAGTGTGAAGCCTGACTTGGGGCTAGATCTCACTACCCTGAGATCATGACCTGAGCTGAAACCAAGAGTTGGACACTTAACTTACTGAGCCACTCAGATCCCCTCCTTTACACGGTGTTTTCAATTGTCTATTCTAATTCATTCTCCTTCAAATATCACCACTATTTTTACAACAATTGTGTTTCTTCTACTTCTTTCTTGAGTTCTACCTGTTTGCATCCTTTTTTTGACTGATCCTCTTGTTATTTTTTTTTAATTAACATATAATATATTATTTCTTTCAGGGGTACAGGTCTGTGATTCATTAGTTTACACAATTCAAACACTCACCATAGCACATATCCTCCACAGTGTCAATCTCCCAGTCATCCCATACCCCCACCCTCCTCCCCTCCAGGAACCCTCAGTTTGTTTCCTGAGAATAAGAGTCTCTTATGATTTGTCTCCCTCTCTCGTTTCATCAGACTGCCATGTTCTTGCTGTATGTCTCAAATTTTTATTTCTCTTTTATTATTTCTGAATTCTGATATGAAAACATGACTGTCCCAATGAATTTAATTGAATGGTAATTAAATCATAAGTATATGTGAAATACTATGAAAAACTACTGTCCTGAGTGATCTGTTCATTATGGTAGGCAATCTTAGAGTAGGAGGCTGTCTCTATATAGTACATTTTAAATGCTATTTTTTTTCATATTTTAAGTAGTTAGCTATGCTGAGCACTAATGGAACAATGTACATATTTTAGAAGTTCAAATTTTTAGTACATTTTTCTTAATGAGAATGGTAGAAATGATTAATTGCTTGTTCTGATTCACAGAGAAGCCTAGAGGACCAAAATAGCTAATTTCATTATTTCAGTGATTGTTTACACTGATGGAGCCTCTGTGTGAATTCCAGTTGTTGACCATATGTGCAGTGATTTTTATAAACAAAATACTTTTCTTCACAACTACTTAAAAATATGTACAACATATGCAGCCAAGACTTTTTTTGTCAGTGTGAGAGGCTATCAACACCAGTTATGTTTAGTGTTTTTCTAAAAAAATAAAAAATAAAAAAAATCAGATTAAGTAGAGGGGAGGCAAAAGCCATGAGATTTGCTGTACCATGGAACTCTGGACTTGTTTGTGAACAATAGCCATCTGCCACATGATTGGAATACCAGCCAACCACAAATATTATTTTTTAATTAGCAGGCCATCCAACTACTGGAGTTGGAAAAATATTTGGTAGATCCAAGTATAAGATTGCTCAAAGTTCAATGAGAAAGAGAAAGGGACTCAATAATTTCATAAGTGATCATTTTTCCTCTTGATTTTGTATTGTCTTACACCTGCCTTAATGTTGATATCCTTCTTACACATGGTTTTAGTTTAAATTTAAATGAATTAACCAAAGTAGCCAAGATATTACATTGTTTATTTCCTTAGCTTTTCTCTATTTAGTGAAAAAATAGTTAGATGCTAAGATGATGGTTAAAAAGAACTTTTGACCAAAAAGGGTAGTAGACGTCATACATTTTCTAAAGCTATACAATTTTTTTTCAATTGACTTCAATTAATTTAACTTTCCCAAGAGAAAATCTGCAAAATATCCTGAAATCAAGTGAAAACATGTGTGAAAGAGGTAAATTACACTAAATGACATTGGAAAACAGTAAAGTGGAATGTTCACATTCAAAAACCTGGGAGATGATAAAAAAATTGCAAAAATTTTTGCAAATTATTAAATATAAATTATTGCAAAAAATGCATGTTTATGAAGGAGGTTTTCCTGGAGAAAGTAATAGATTTTTTTTTAAGATTTTATTTATTTATTTGAGAGAGAACAAACACAAGCAGGGGGAGTAGCAGACAGAGGGAGAGGGAGAATCGGGCTCCCTGCTGAGCAGAGAGCCCAATGCAAGGCTGAATCTCAGGACATTGGGATCATGACTTGAGCTCATGGCAGACTTTTAACCGACTGAACCACCCAGGCACCCTGAAAGTATTAGTCTGAATCATAGGAGACCTGACTATGCTAGTTAGTGGCTATTTTTCCTTATGTACTTAATGTTGTGTGAAGTTGCATATAGCATATCTGTATTCTTTGGCTAGCATTACTTGTTTTATTACTGTTAAGTTTTGAGGAATAAGCATAAAAGGGTAACCTTTTCTTCTTCTTAGTATAACAAATACATCATAGATAAACATCTAATCATTACATGCTTGTGATAAAGAGAAATGATAGTGAACAATGCACTGAAGGAAGAAAAATATTTTATATGAAAGTAGACTTTGCATATAGTATCTCATTACATGAACAATATATAAAGTTTAAAATAGTATCTGCTATGCAGCCTCAGATGTATCATCCTCACTTCCCTGTAAAATACCTATGAAGTCACAAGGAAAAAGATATGTTTGCTAAGTGAAATAAGCCAGACACAGACAGAAAGATATTGTATGATCTCACTTGCATGTGGAATCTAAAAAAGTAAAATTCATAAAGGAGAAGAGGGTTGCATGGGGTTGCCAAGAGCAGGGGCATAGGGGAAATAAGGAGATGTTAGTCAAAGTATATAAAGTTGCAGCTATGTAGGATGAATAAATTCTAGAAATTTAATGCACGACATAGTTACTATAGTAAATAATATTATATAGTATTTAGAAATGTGCTAAGAGAGTAGATCTCAGGTACTTTCGCCACAAAGCAAAAACAAACTAATAAACGCCAAGATGATGAATGCCAGGAACTGGTTAACATATCCACTAACTATCGGGCAGATAGAACCAGGATAAATACAATGCATCCTGACATGGCACATCTGGGTATTTCCTCATGCAGTAGAGACCCACGGAAGAGGGAAAGACTCCATATTTCTAACACAGCCTTCCCCAGCTGAATAAAAGACCCAGGGGACCCCTCTTATTATCAGGTAGGTGCTAGCTGTTAAGGAGACAAGAATCTGCCTATAATCCGTAGCTCCAGATTCTTCTATTTGTTTTCAGATTCATACAGGAATGGCAACTCCAAGCAAATAATTGGATGGAAAGGAGAGGAAATATCAATGGCATAGTATAAATCTGATGGTCTTATAGTGAGAACATAAGAAGGATATTGTTGCCAAATAATATTATTTTCTCATTTTTTTCCCCAAAAATTCAGAGTACCAGAGAGCCAGATATGGGGAGAGAAGGAAATAGTGTCTATATGGCAGACTTTCTGGTGAAAAAGAAACTATGACATTAACCTGCTCTTTTGTTGATGTGAGGTCACCTTTCAACTAAGTCAAAATTGCTACCATTTCTATAGTGCTTAGTATATGCAAGATATTGTTCTGAATCCTTTATGTAGGGTGCCTGGGTGGCTCAGTCAGTTAAGCATCTGCCTTCAGTTCAGGTCATGATCTCAGGGTCCTGGGCTGGGGCTCTGTCTGCATCAGACTCTCTGCTCAGCGGGGAGTCTGCTTCTCCCTCTCCCTCTGCCTGTGACTCCCCTTGCTTGTGCTCTCTCTCTCTCTCTCTCTCTCTCTCTCAAATAAATAAATAAAACCTTAAAAAAATAAATAAATCCTTAGGGCGCCTGGGTGGCTCAGTGGGTTAAAGCCTCTGCCTTCGGCTCAGGTCATGATCTCAGGGTCCTGGGATCGAGCCCTGCGTCGGGCTCTCTGCTCAGCAGGAAGCCTGCTTCCCCCTCTCTCTGCCTGCCTCTCTGCCTACTTGTGATGTCTCTGTCAAATAAATAAAAAATAAAATCTTTAAAAAAAATAATAAATCCTTTAGGTACATTAACTTATTTAATTTTCCTAGAAACCATATGAGGGAGATATTATCATATTACTTAAACTTTACAGATGAGAATTTGAAGCATAGAAAAATAAAGTTCATAAAACTTTCATAAGGTTCATGAAAGTAAGTGGTGAAATTTGGATTTGAACCTGGATCTTGTGTCTGTAATACCAATCATGCAATACAGAAAAAGAGTCCTGCACCAGACCTACCTCAGAGATCCACCACTTCAAAATTTGTAAAGAAATAAAATGTCATTGGAATCAATAAGAAATATGTGAAAGAATATGAAAAAAGAAATATCACCCTGGTGAACCAGAGGAATAGCCACCTTAGAAAATTAACTCCTGTGAAACCCAGACAAAAATGTTAAGAAATTATATGGAGTCTTTAATATTGAGTCTAAAGAGAGAAGAAAACCTAAAATCACTAAGTGAGGACAAAAAAGAGAAAAGACAATAAGATGGGGTAACAAGGGTGGTGGGAGATTAAAAAGTATTTCAAGAAAATCTAACTTAATATCAGATTTAAAGTCTATGCTATGTGGCATACTGACACTATATACAATTTAATCAATAATTAATAGGATACATTTGACTGTGTTTGCAAAAGACATCAGTTGAAAATTGATGCTTCTGGAGTAAATATTAAGCCACATGGAAAAGAAGCAATAATCAAAGATACATATTAGAGATGAGGTGGAATAAAAAATACTTGATGAATACTGAAATCGTTCTCCATGTGTTATGCAAAATAAAATATAGTAATTCTAGATTCTTAAAATAAATGTAAAATACACTTTCCTTTTCTGTGAGCTCAAAGAGCTAAGCGCTAAAAAGAATTATCAATTTTTCATCAGTTAAAACCCGTTCCTAAAATCACATGGGCCTGGACCCAGAGCCAAGGTGATTGTAGTTCTTTGACAGTATTTTCCATTTATTTTATGTTTTAGGCAGCCTGTTTTTCCTTGCCCAACATTGGTCACGTATATAGTCTAGAGAAACATAATGGCAACCTAAATTTTCAAAGTTTACAGCTGAATTACTATACGTTTTAATACATTTTTATAATACATCCTTCATATTTGTGGTCATGTACCCTTTCTCATCCCTAAAGTTATACTGTAGTTCTGCCTTTTCATCAGCTAGCTATTCCAGAGACTTGTTTATGTCATAGGTCTTTTCAAAGAACTAGCTTTTAAATACAATTAGCAATTCCACTGTATTTCTGTTTTCTTGTCTTTTAGCTTCTGCTCTTATTTTTATTACTTCCTTATGGGTTCCTTGAGCATGGCTTTGTGGGGTGGAGTGCTTTTACTAATTTCTTGAGTTGACTGTTGAATTTGTTTTCATTCTTTCTTGATTAATATGAAGAGCATTTAAGACTACATTTTTTTTTCTCTTGGGCTGAATCCCATTACTTGTAGTAGAGTTACAATATTTAACTAGTGTACAATTGCAATTTTTATTTTGTCAAGGACACAGGGCTTAGAAAAGAGAGTGCTACTAAATTTCCAAATGGATAAATACTCTGGATGCTTCTTTTCCTTTTAACTCTTCCTATATTTTCCTAATTTTATTTCACTGTGGATAGAGAAGGTAACTTGTACAATTTATTGAAAGATACCTTTTCTGACCTAATATATAAAAAAATTTAAAGTGTCTATGGGAGTTAAAACGGTTTGTTCTTTGTAGAACATAACATATAAAGCATTATATCTGTTTTATTTATTATGCCATTAATCTTCTATACATTCTTTGTAATGGATATCCCTCCTTATAGTTGAAAAAAATTAGCTTCTTATTTTCTGTTTTCTAATTTCTAGTATTTTTCCCAAACTGCTTGAGGCTGATCAAGTAACCACTCCAGATATGCACATTCAAAAATCAAAATCCACCTACACAGTTTCCTCTGTTGTTAATATCTTGCATGGGTGTGGTGTATTTGGTATAACTGATTAATGAATATTGATACATGATTTTTTTTAAGGATTTTATATATTTATTTATTTGACAGAGAGAGATCACAAGTAGGCAGAGAGGCAGGCAGAGAGAGGGGGAAGCAGGCTCCCCGCTGAGCAGAGAACCTGATGCGGGGCTCGATTCCAGGATGCTGAGATCATGACCAGAGCCGAAGTCAGAGGCTTTAACCCACGGAGCCACCCAGGTGCCCTTGATACATGATTATTAACTAAAGTCCATAGTTTACATGAGGGTTCACTTTTTGTTTTGTACAGTTATAGATTTTGATAAATGCATAGTCATGTATTAACTATTACTGTATCATACGGAATCATTTCAGTGTGCTAAAAATTCCCTCTGCTCCACCTATTCATTCCCTCACTCGCCACCAACCCCTGGCAACTACTGATCTTTTTACCGTCTTAATAGTTTTGCCCTTTCCAAAATGTTCTGTAGTTGGAATCATATAGTATCTAGCCTTCCCAGGCTGGCTTCTTTGATGTAGCAATATGCATTTTAGGTTCCTCTGTGTCTTTTTATAGCTTGATAACTCATTTCTTTTTAGCAGTGAATAATATTCCATTGCATGGATGTACCACAGGTCATTTACCCAGTCACTTAATTGACAGTTTGTTTATCCATTCACCTATTCCAAGTTTTGACAATTATGAATAAAGCTTCTATAAACACCTGTGTGCAGGTTTTTATATGAATAAATTTCCAACTCCTTTGAGTTTTAATTTTCAATTCCCTGATGACATATGATGTTGAGCATCTTTGCATAAGCTTATTTTCCATCTCTGTAGCATATCTTCTTTGGCGAGGTATGCGTTCAGGTCTTTCGACTATTTTTAAATGGCTTTTAATTTTCTTACTTAAGACAAGTCACTTAATCTTCCTAACCTGTTTCCTGGTCACTAAAATTAGGATAAAACTAATATATATTGGCATAGTTATAAACACTAACTGATCTAAAACATAGGAAATACATTTAAAATAATTCCTACCACAGGACAAATACCTCAAAATAGCAGGTATCGTTCTGTAAGGGAGGTGGTATTTCCTTCAATCTGCCAAGTAGCTACAATGTAAGGAAATTGCACTTCGAAGTTCAAACAAGCATACTTGATCTTTTGGTAGTTCTTTGTTTTTTTTTTAAACTATTTTACTTATTTATTTGTCAGAGACAGAGCCCAAGCAGTGGGAAAAGCAGGCAGAGGGAGAAGCAGGCAGAGGGAGAAGCAGGCTCCCTGCTGAGCAAGGAGCCCAATGAGGGACCCCTTCCCAGGACCCTAGGATCATGACCTGAGTGGAAGCCAGACTCTTGACCAACTGAGCCACCCAGGCATCCTGACCTTTTGGTAGTTTCAAGATCTTTAAAAAAAAAAAAAAGACAAATGTTGTCTGATTGCATTGATTTTTTTTTCTATTGAAACATATATGGCATAACTTTTATGAAAAGTGATTTATCTATGTGTTACGCAGATGTGTATTTTTTATTGCTAATACAACTATATCTTACATGCAATTAAGTTTGACTGGATAGATTTAAAAATATACTTTCAAATAATCTACATGGAACTTTATTGTTTAGTTATGCTGATTTCGAATCCATTATCTGTAATTTATACGAAAATATTGTTGAGTAAGTATGATATCATCACTTTCCAGATGAGAAACAGGAGGCACAGAAAAGTTGATGGTTTACCAAAAATCACACAATTTGACTCTGATGGTGTTGAAAATTGAACCCAACTCTTTGATTCCAAAGCCCCTTATCTTTCTACTGTATTGTTCATGTCTCACATATGAATATAAACTTTGTGTAAGAAGTTTATGTTCATGGAAGTAAAATGTGCCTACATTGAAAAACTCCATTATGTAAAAATTTACCAAGTTAAGGAAAGTCTCTAATTCATCTCTCAGTCATTTGGCATCTTGACTATCTGTTTCATTGCCATTGTTGTGAGATCAAACTGATCATTGGGAAATTTCAAATATGAAATAAAATTGGATCAATATGCTGTAAAAAAAAGAACTATCTTTTTCAACTTCTCTGACTTCATTTAACAATTGATTCATTTAAAGAATATATTGGTTGCATACACTATGGCATTCAGCATTCTTTGTACTGTAGTGACAAATACAAATAGGATACTGCCTTCCATATTTCCAAATGTTTTATATATATATATATATATATATATATATATATATATATATATATATACACACACACATATATATTCTGTATAATATATATATTCTATATAATATATATATTCTGTATTATATATATGTATTCTACATATACTCTTTTGGAAATTAAGTTAAAATCCATTTTGTTTGGAGACTTTTGCCATTCCTCTTGAGATAATCAGCAATTCTTTGGCAGAGGCAAATAGGTGGTGTTGACGGGCAGGGATTACAAAATTGAAAAAGAGATTTAGCTACTTTACAAATATTACAGTTGCTTATTTCACTTTCTTTTCCAAAAGCTTTTTTTACGACCTTTCTATTGTCACTGATTAGGAAATGGTAATCTAAGATATTCATTTGTTGTTTTTTTTTTAAATGGAAGAATTGTCATTTACTGACTTTACATTTCTATACCTTGTTGTTTCAGGAGAGCTCACTTTCAAAGTGTAATTTTGAAGAGATTATTAGTTCTCTGACAATTAGATTCTTAAGGCTTCTTCCTCTCTTTTCCTTTCTTGCTTTTGTCCAAGAATGCAGCAATTGAGTGAAATGCCAGAGGGATATGGCCCTTTCTGGGAGAAATATGGCATAACATTCCTTAATTTTCAGAACTATAGATATAGAGTTTTTTAGCCTTATCTGTCCAAATCTGAACTTCTACTTCATTATGGCATTTGATCTATTACCAGGAACCAGAGGCCAGGTTTGAAAACTTCAAAGGATTTCATTTTAACTCTGGAACATGATATTTTAAAAGCTGAAAATGCCATAGACCTTAAAGTAATTGTCTCAATGCTTCTAAGTCTTGGTATAAAGCTTAATTTATAGAGAACGCTGACTTGCCAAATACGTCTCAATCTATCTTGGTATTCATTCAATTCTTAGTCCTTAAAATCCAGCCACAAGGCATATGTGAAAGGAATCCCTCCAAACTACTCATTGCTAAGAAGAAAGATAATTTAGAGAATGTATGCCAAAAGTAATTTACCTCTCTAAGGAAATTTGATCAACAAATTAGAGGAGAATTAAGGCCTTTTGAAAAGTAAGATGACTACACTGATGTTATCAGAAAGTGACACTAAACATAGCATGTCTTCCTTTGAATGGATCATAATGGAAAAAGATACCTGGGGAAATAAGACTCAAGAAGCAGCTAGGGAACAGAGTAACATTGGTCCCACAAACATGGCCTGCCCAAGGTTTTTAGTGACCTTAAAGCAACAGAGATCTATGTTGGTATGTTGGGGAGCAAAAACAGCCCCTACAGGTTGCTGCAGAATGGGCTTGCTCAGCTTTTTCACCCAGTAGTGTAGCCAAATAGTCCTAAAGTCACATGTGGAAGTTCTCCACCACTAGTACTCAAAACCACTGCATATCCTCTTACACGTATTGCCAAGTGGTTTGTTGAGTTAAAAAAATAAAAATGTATAAGCTTGCCTTCAAGTCTTGGTTTATATGCTTATTAAATGTGTCATTCTTGGCAAGTCACAGAAGCTCTCTAAGGTCCAATTTCCTGATCTGTAAAGTGGGCATTAATGCACTTACCGCATACGTTTTTATGATGACTATGGGAGTCCGTACGTTTTTGGAGGATAGGGCCTTGTGCCTCTGTTTGCAGCTCTACCTCTAGCACCTCCAGAGCTTATCACAGAGTAGATGCTCAATGAATATTTGCTGAATGAGTGAAATGAAAAGATAGTAAACAAAACAAGTATTTGAGCATGACTAAAGTAGTCTAAATAGACTAAAATAATTTAAAATCCTATACAAATGCTAATTATCATAAAAAATCTTCAAAACGAATACACAAAACGTATCATTATTCTTTTACCATGTTTAAATTGATTTGCTGTAATTTCATATATGAAAGGGTTCTTTTGAAAAGTGGTGAAATATTTTCATTAAATTCCAGTCATCAGTCCACAAAAGAAAAAATACAATGGCTGTCAATGCTCCTGATTTGAATGATGGTGTTGGTCAGTTGGGGGCAGGGAGACATTTTCTCTCATGACTTATTATATAATTAAATGTACTACAATGACTATCTGGTTTCCTCAGAAGAATATGGCATTGAACTGACTCCAAATACTGAATAAACATTGTACACCAAATCTTGCATGGCTAAAAATCTTCTCTGTTTAATGACAGTCTTTGTTCTCAAAGCTGCATCACAGTGGAAGCTGCCTAAAGAGATCACCTGCTGGTCACAAAAATGTTTTTGCTTTTGTTTCTGTTTGTTTTTTAAAGAGACAATTACCAGAGGTTCCTGTTCCTTTATTAAAAATCAAGGCTAAGAAAATCTTGGGTTTTTCATTAGTTATAGTGTCACAGGCTAGGTAAACTATAGTTTAAAAATTCAGTAATAATCTTGTTTTCTACTTTTCAATTTCATTTAGGAATCCTATATAGCCAAAGCCTTTTCAGCATGAAATTAATACATATGTACTGCTGGAAAAATTTGCAACATTTCCTCCAATGTTTTCCTCCAATTTAATGTTTTTCATACCCTATGCATTCCTTTTTTATTCATTCAACAATGTGGGTATCATCTGGTGGCCCAAATCAATGTTTTCAAGTTTCCACATTTTAACACGATATTTTATCTTGTGTCTTTGCTTATTTTGTAAGACTTCAGATACCCACTTTTGTTTACAAAAATCTTCATATTATTTGATTTTTACTTGTACCTTGCAAACTGTTCACATAGTTTCATTTACATTAACACAGTATTTTTCAGGAAGACTCTTACAGAACTTGTAAGATAGGTAAAAAGACATATAAAGAGAGAATAACTAGATCTTGCTTTTTCTCATCTCTAAAGTTATTTCTGCTCTAAGAAAATAAATTCAGCAAATTCTTTTGGCCAACATAAAGTAATTCAAATATGAAATGGAAAAGTTAATACATCTTCTAATATGTATATGTACATGATTATATGTCTGATGTCTTCTTTTTTGTATACAATGAGTTCTGTACCAGTAGAAGTTTTTTGTTGTTGTTGGTTTTTTTTTAACACAATCAAAACAGTGCTTTATAACCTATGGGTACATAGGGAAAATTTAATTTATTCTACTTTAATTAATCCCTAATTTTCAGTGTTTATTCTGTTTATTCAGTGGTACATGAACTCTAAAATATCTTCTCTTTTTTTGGCAAAATATGTAGAATATAACATTTGTCATCTGTTTATCCAAAAATTTTATACTAGCATATTTTGTGATTAAACTTCTATGATCAAATATATAATACATATGGTACATAATTAACAATTTGGACTTAAGAGAAATTGCATTTTCTTTGTCAGCCCACATTTTTTCCACTAACTATAAAAGTAACAGAATGGGCTTTTCTTATTTATATAAAGTCAGTAATTTCATATCCAATTTTCAATTTTTACTTGAATTTCAATTATTTCTATGTAGTTCATAAAAGGCTCTATTTCTCTCATGACAGATTGTGGAAAGAAAGATTTTATTTCACTTCAGCCAAGATGATAGTTAGACTAGATGTTTTCTGCACCTCATGCAAATATTTTCCTAGTCTAAATATAATATTTAAAAATAACTCTGTGTATTTATAGGGAATGACTGCTTTGTTTAATTTTTTTATTCTTTTGGAAATGTAAGAAGTAAATAGACACCTACCTCATGGACTTGAGATGTATACGTAAGGTATATACTAATCAGGTGACAAATTTTTCTAGTGTATGAACAACATATTGTTAGTTAAGGTATCAAGAAAAAATTAATTGCCTTTGATCTTTTCTTTAAGTTTCTATAATATTCCTGAAGTGTAAAGCAAAAGGAAAGAGAAAAGAAACTTTGATATATGAGAACTACATGTTTATACAAAATAGGAGCAGTCTTCTGGGAAAGTTTTCTGAAGAAAGGAAAGAGGAAAAAAAAAGTGGGTGTCAAGAAGGAAAATAGCAAGAGTAGAATTAGATAATCACGGAAAAGTTAAGACAAGGTGAGGGAAAGAGCAATCGAGTGATCAAAGGAATGACCAAGAAGGAAGAGTAAGAAAAAGACAAATACTGTGGAGTGGTAGAGAACGTAGGGACAATACAAGAAATCAAGAGGCTCACAATCCAATCTTGGCCCAACTTATTCCTGGCTACTACCCTTATTCATTTATAGATTCAGCCTGTATTCTGGTACCCCTAGAAATTGGGAGTTGAGTGAGATCAAGATTATCTTTCCCCAGAGAAAAGACCTTGAGACCAAAGAAACTGAAGAGAAAGGACTTCATAGGGCCTGAGCCTCTATGAGGAGCTGCATACTTGCAGATGAGCTTAATAGTTGAGCTCCTCAGAAACGAAGACCTTGTATTTATAGTGATGCAACTGGAGACACAAATGCCTGGGGACTGAGCGGGTTTCAGAAGTGGAAGCTTTCCCTCTGACAAGTTGGCTTGGAACTGCACTTATCTTACAGTTAACCCCGACTGTCATGGGCCTATTCTTTTAGAATGAAAATGGCAGAATCACCTGAAGTGAGGGAAGACTCAGCGTGTGCTTTCAGCTTTAAGTACTCCATGGCACAAGTCTTCAGTTCCTCTAGTCTTTCCATGGGTCCAAAGGCACTTTGTGGTAAGTCAGTATGCCACAAGTCTCCACATCCTTTGAGTTTTACTCAGCTTCATAGGCAGGGGTGACTATTAGGATCAGAACTAAAATTAATATGGAGTATGGATAAGCAAGACTCTGAGGGAGTCATTTGTCTTCCAGATGCAGGAGGAGGGTGGCGAAGAAAGTATGGGAGTAACTGTGCATCTGAAAATATTCATATTTTTTTGGCCCCAATCCAGATCCTGACTAATAATTTTGAAATGCTGAGGACAGAAGTTAAACAGGCATCTAGATCCATGTCCACTAGGGAGCCCTTGATCAGCAACAGCGGCCAGCAATGAGAAAAGCTCTGAATCTTGAAACCAGGCCAAGGAAATAAAACCTAATGGATCTGGGCCTATTGTAGGTACTGTTGGAGTGATGGGGTCCAGCTAAGGATAAAGGGCAAAGTCTCAGAAGCAAGGATTGGTTGAGGAGCGAGGCAGTTATTTCAGGTGAGTTGTGTAAACGGAAGTTCCTTCTTGTTAATGGCTCAGGAACTACAAAGACCGAGGGGCATAACTAGAGCCTTATGCATGTTTCTGATTCTCCTGCCTAAATGTGGATGAGAGAATGATGTTGAGAAGTAGAAGGGTAAAAACCAAGAATTACAGCTTATTACAAGGAAGTATTTGGGGAAGATTGGACCATGCAAAATAGAGCTAGTTCTAATCTAAATTTAATATTAAGTAAAACTCATTGCATATTAAGCAGTAATACGTATATACTATACTAGAAATATTAGATAACAATAATAATTACTAACAATCATTGGAATATTTACAGCTTGCTCATATATTAACTGCTTCACATATATTCATTCATTGATGGAATCAATGAAATAAAATGGTGCTAGGAGGCCTGTTTGGAATGATATTCTCTCAAGAAAAAAAACTTTACTATCAATAGATCCCTGAAAGTCATTAAATGCCTACTTATCAGAATTCGAGCCATGGGGTCGAGTAGAAACCAATTAGGTTAACTGGCTACCATTCACCAATTAGGTCTGTCAATCTGAACAGGAATCTTCTTATGGCCTCAGGAATAAACGATGCTCCATTTTTTCTTTTTTCCTCTTTCTTTTTGTCCTAAATATCATACATTGAAAATATCTCCTCAAATTTCTTGTTCATTCAAGGAAGAATTGAAGGAACGACACTTTTATCTTTAGCTATGCCATTCATTGATCCATTTTGTTCTGGGCTTTATTCTGGGCTAAACCAATAAATTTTACACGATCTGAGGCAAGTAGAATCTTAAGAGATAATTTCAGTGAAGCTGGTTTAAGAGTCATTATCTCTCAGAACAAAGCTAGGACATAATACATATTAACCATCAAAAGAAATAATAACTTGGGCAAGCATTTTGCCATTACCTGCATGATCATTGTCATCTTCAGCTTCACATTGTTATAGGCCCCTGATCCCTAAAAACATTACATCTGGGGCCAAATTTAATCATGCATCAGGGTTAGCTGAGTATACCGGGCAGTCGGGATACCAGCTCTCCAATTAGAAGGAAACTGAAGGTGGCAAAGGAAGACTGAGCAGAAATGGCTCAGCAGGAAGAGAAATAGAGGTTAAGAATATACAGAAATGAAAATGGGAAAGAGTCATAAGAATATGGGAAAAGAAAAAAAAAAAAGGAGAAAATTGACCCTAATTTAGAAGAGGTTTTTTAAAATATAAAAGATCCAAAGGGATAGAGGTGGTTTTACTTCATAAAGAAATTCCAGGGTCTGGATTTCCAGCCTCATTAAGATAATTTAGGTAAATTGAGAAAAGGGTGGAAAGAGATATGGTTTGGTGAGAGGAAAAAGGAAAAGGAGCAATTAAACGCATGCAGCAGAGAAAATAAGAATTTTGTGCCAAAATCCACATGAAAAGTTGGTGTGGATGCATTTCATGATTGTTTCTTACCTGCACTGTCTCAAACAAGATAAATGTTTGGGGAGTACCCCCTTATTCCTGAACATTACAATAAGGTGAAGCTTAAAATTGATTAGATAGTTTACTCTCATCAATAAATTGGTGTTAATTTTTTACTGTTTAACTGTTATCTTTCATTAGCTATATATTTGTTAACTTTCAATAAATTTATTATTTTTTCATTATTGTAAAGGTTGAATTAATAAATCAATTTTAACTAGAGTGTTCTTAAAATTGTAAACACTCAAAAGTAAACTAATACTTTTTAAAGTGCAGGGATATATATATGAGGAAAAAGAATAAAAACAGAAAAAAAATAAATGATTTTTAATACCCTGGAATATATATTTCTCAGTCTTCCATCTATGCATATGGATGTGATACAGATTTTATAAAAATCAGATTACACTATAAATACTGTATAGCAACATACTTTTTTTACTTAACATGTTTTGCACATTTGGCTATGCAAATATAAATGCTTCTATAATATTATTTTCAGAAGCTTTGTGGCATTTCATCCAATGGCTAAACATTTCTGCCAACCCATGTAAAAGTTTAGTTTTTCTAATTTTTGCTATTATATGGAACAGAGACCATACATTATATCTACATTTTGCAAGCATCCCTAATTGTTGCCTTAATGTTAGTTTCACAGAAGAGAAATTAATACGAAATGGGCCTACTGCCAAATTTCCCTCCAGAAAATTTTTAATGATTTATAATCCCTCTAATAACATATGAAAACACACAATTGCATGAAGAAGGGAGTGAATCATTGGAGATCAGAGGGTAAACAGTGGTGATAAACCCTCAAGGGACTCCAATATCCCCTTTTATTTAATTCATACCCTATGTAATCTCCTAACCTTGAGGATGGGTGGACTCTATGGCTTGCTGCTTTCTCATTGGAAGAATGTGGCAAAGACAATAGGGTATCACTCCCATAATTGTTACATTTGTTATATAAGGCTCCATCTTTCTAGCGGACTAGAGACTCTGTCTCATGGCAGCTTGTTTCTCCCAAACCAGCCGCAAAGTGGCAATGTTGGAGAAGTTTATATAGTAAGGGACTTACTATAGAAGTGACCTCTAGGAGCTAAGGATAACTTTCAGCAAGAAACCACAACCCTCAGTCCTTCAGCTACAAGGAAATTAATTCTACTAACAACCTGAGGGACTTTGGAAGACTTTATTTCCTTAGTTGAGCCTCTGATGAGACCATAACCCAGGCTGACAGCTGGATTGTAGCCTGGCAAGGCCCCAAAAAAAGAACCTAGCTAAGCAGTGGCCAGAATTCTAACCTACAAAAACTGTGCAAGGACAAATGCGTGTTGTTTAAAGCCACTAAGATTGTGATAATTTTTTATATGGCAAGCAGCAGAAAGCTCATACATTGAGCAAACTGTCAATTTATCCATTTACTTACTTATAACAGTATTGACTTATGGTCTCTTGCCCTTTACTGTCATTATTTATTTTGATTCTCATACTGTCCCAGATATGGTCAGTGTGAACCCCTCTGGTTGGGCTCTGTGTCCTTTTGATATCTGCCATCATATTTTGATTACTTCTTTGCTTTCCGACACAATGAGATGTTCCAGGATCATCTTATACTTTCCTCTTACCTACTTTTGAAATCAGCTGTTTTCTCTAAGGACCCTTTCTTCTTCTTGAGTGGAGAATAGTTTTTAGAAATCAAAATTTAGGCTCAGTGTGTGCTCATCACTGTTGGGATATCACAATGTCACTATATACATATCCATCTACATCTACTGGAAATTAAGTTCACATTGATGCCGCAATGCCTCCAGTTCCAATGTAATACTGTGAGGTTCCTTCTAGCTATATCTTTGTGTATTTGTAGCCCCTTTCCAAAAGTGAGAAACCCAGCCCTCATTATCCATAATATTTACATATTCGATCAATCTCCCTGTATGTAACTAATCTCCTTTAGCCACTATCCCTTCCTCTTTACAGACGCTCCTAATCTCACTCAGGTTCTACTATGCTATCCCAAACCTCTACTGCTGCCTCCCCTTCCTGCCTCCCCAAACTCTTCCTACCAGCATGGACATTCTCTTTACCCAGTTTGAAATTTGAATCCTCAAGTTTTAGGCTTCCCACCCACCTGCTCCCATATGGATGCCCTACTCACCCCAATTGGATTCCGTCACTCCAAGTCACATCATCCTTCCATATGGATGCTGTCCTTACCCTACTTGACTTCTGGAATGCTATGTCAGGCAGCTGGCATTCATGAACACCTTCTCATCTCACTCAACTTCTAATAATGCATGCCAGGCCTTCCTGCTTAAATCCCCTCTTCTCTGTCTTCAGGTTCTGATGCCCTACAGCAGGACATTCCACTGGATGGATGTTTTTCTAAGACAGTTTGGGCTTTGACACCCAGCTCTGGACAGCCCTCTTACCCACATTTAAGTTCTGATACCCTGACTCTGTGGGGATGCTTGGACTCTGATACCCTACAATAGTACATTCTAATGCATAGAAAACTCCCCCCCACACACACTTTTTGGGTTTCAACACCCAGGACTGACAGCTCTTCTATGTAGAAGCTTTCCTCACCCTGTTTGGATACCTACACCTCAATCTAGACCACTATGACTCCCCAGCGAAGACACCTACCTGGCTCAGTCTCACTTAATGGCTTTGAACTTAATTATTGAAAGAGAGGAAGAAAGAAGGAAAGGCAAAGTAAGAGACGAGAAGGATAATGAGAAGGGGAATGAGAAAAAGAAGAGAAAGAACTATATGTCTTTGATTCTATTTAAATAAAATCTCAGAATAAATATCATATGTTAGTATGTGTAGTGATGCTATATATTTCCAGGCCTTATAAGCTCGCTCAATTTAAATACATACAAGATTGTTAAAACTTTTAGTCATTTTGATAGCTGTGAGGTGACGTCTCATTGTGGTTTCGATTTGCATTTCCCTGATGATTACTGATGTTGAGCATCCTTTCATGTGCTGATCATCCATATGTCTTCTTTGCATAAATGTCTATTAATGTCTTCTGCCCATTTTAAATTGGATTGTTTGAGGGGGGATTGGTGTTGGGTTAAGTTCTTTATATATTTTGGATACTAACCTTTTATCAGATATGTCATTTGGGAATAATTTTTCCCATTCAGTAATGGTCTTTTAGTCTTGTTGGTTGTCTCCTCTGCTGTGCAAAAGCTTTTTTATTTTGATGCAGCACCCATAGTTTATTTTTGTTTTTGTTTCTCTTGACTCAAGAGACATATCTAGAAAAGTGTTGCCATGGCAAATATCAGAGAAATTACCACCTGTGCTCTTTTCTAAGACTTTTATGGTTTCAGGTCTCACATTTAGGTCTTTAATCCATTTTGAGTTCATTTTTGTGTGTGATGTAAGAAATTGGTCCAGTTTCATTCTTTTGCATGTAGCTATCCAGTTTTCCCAATACCATTTGTTGAAAGGACTTTTTCTCATAGCATATTCTTGCTTCCTTTGTCAAAGATTAATTGACAAAGATTAATTGACCATGTAATTGGGTTTATTTCCAGGCTCTCTATTGTGTTCTGTTGATCTATGTATCTATTTTTGTGTAACTTCCATACTGTTTTTATTACTACAACTTTATAGCATGTCTTGAAATCTGGGATTATGATGCTTCCAGGTTTTCTTTTTCAAGATTACTTTGGCTATTTAAGGTCTTTTGTGGCTCCATATGAAATTTTGCATTATTTTTTCTAGTTCTGTGAAAAATGTTGCTGGTATTTTGATAGGGATTGCATTAAATCTATAGATCACTTCAGGTAGTGTGGACATTTTAACAATATGTGCTCTTCCACAAGCATGGAATATCTTTCCATTTGTTCGTGTCATCTTAAATTTCTTTCATCAATTTTTTTTTCATCAATGTTTTATAGTTTTCAGAGTACGGGTTTTTCACCTCCTTGGTTGTTTATTCCTAGGTATCTTACTATTTTTGGTGCAATTGTAAATGGGATTTTTTTTTTAAATTTCTCTTTCTGCTACTTTATTATTGGTATATAGAAATAAAATGGATTTCTGCATATTGATTTTGTATCCCACAACTTTATTGAATTTGTTTATCAGTTATAGTAGTTTTTTGGTAGAGTTTTTAGGATTTTCTGTATGAAGTATCATGCCATCTGCATATAGGGAAAGTTTTATTTCTTCCTTACCAATTTGGATGACTTTTCTTTCTTTTTCTTGTCTGATTGCTATAACTAGGACTTCCAATACTGTGAGGAATAAAAGTGGTGAGAGTGGACATCATTGTCTTCTTCCTAGTCTTAGGGAAAAGCTCTCAGTTTTCTCCCATTGAATGATGTTAGTTGTGGGTGTTTCATAGATCATCTTTATTACATTGAGGTATGTTCCCTTTAAACCCACTATGTTGAGGGTTTTTATCATGAATGGATGTTGTACTTTGTCAAATGCTTTTTCTGCATCTATGGAAATGATCATATGGTTTTTATCCATTTTCTTGTTGATGTATCACGTCGACTGATTTGGGAATATTGAACCAAACTTACATCCCAGGAATCAATCCCACTTGACTGTGGTGAATGATTTGTTTAACATATTGGTGGATTTGTTTTTTTAATATATTGCTGGATTTAATGTACAATATATTTTGTTGAGGATTTTTGCATCTATGTTCTTGAGAGATATAGGCCTGTATTTCCCTTTATTTGTAGTGTCTTTATCTGGTTTTGGTATCAGGGTAATGCTGGCCTCATAGAATGAATTTGGAAGCTTTCCTTCCTCATATTTTTTGGAATAGTTTGAGAAGAATAAGTGTTAAGTTTTCTTTAAATGTTTGATAGAATTCACCTGTGAAACCATCTGGTCCTGGGCTTTTGATCACTGGGAGTTTTTTGGTTACTGATTCAATTTCATTGCTAGTAATCCATCTGTTCAAATGTTCTATTTCTTCCTGATTCAGTTTTTAGAGATTACTTGTTTCTAGGAACTTATGCATTTCTTCTAGGTTGTCCAATTTGTTGGCATATAATTTTTCATATTATTTTATAATCCTTTGTATTTCTGTGGTGACATTTGTTATTTCTCCTCTTTCACTTCTGATTCTGTTTATTTGACTCCTCTTATTTTTTTTTTTTCTTTTGCTGAGTCTGGCTAAAAATTTATCAAATTTGTTGATCTTTTCAAAGAGCCAGCTCCTGGTTTCATTGATCTATTCTATTGTTTTTTTGGGTTTTTTTGTTTGTTTGTTTTTGTTTTTGTTTCTGTTTTGTGTATTTCTGCTCTAATCTTTTTATTTTTCCTCCTTGTGGTTTTGGGTTTTGTTTGTTCTTCTTTTCCAGCTCCAAAGATTTTGGACCATGGTGTTGTCACTTTCATTTGTCTCCATGTATTTTTGACTTCCTCTTTGATTTCCTGGTTGATCCATTCATTGTTTAGTAGCATGTTATTTAACTTCCATGTATTTGTGTTCTTTCCAGATTTTTTTCTTGCTGTTGATTTCTAGTTTCATAGCTTTGTGGTCAGAAAAGATGCATGGTATGACTTCAATGTTTTTGAATTTGTTGAGGCCTGTTTTGTGGCCTAATATGTGATCTATTCTGGAGAATGTTCCATGTTCACTTGAAAAGAATGTGTATTTTGCTGTTTTAGGATGGAATGTTCTGAATAAAACTGTTAGATCCATCTGGTCCAATGTGTCATTCCAAGCCACTGTTTCCTTATTGATTTTCTGTTTGGGTGATCTATCCATTGATGTCTGTGGAGTGTTAAAATCTTCTACTATTATTGTATTATATCCATCACTTCCAATATGTTTGTTACTAGCTTTATATATTTGGGTGCTCCCATGTAGAGTGCATAAATATTTACAATTTTTATATCTTCTTGTTGGATTGTCCCCTTATAATTATATAGTATCTTTCTTTGTCTCTTGTTACAGTCTTTATTTTAAAGTCTGTTTCGTCTGAAATAAATATTGCTACCCTGGCTTTCTTTTCACATCCATTTGCATGATAGAAGCTTTTCCATTCCTTCACTTTCAATCTGCATGTAACTTTAAGTCTGAAATGAGTCTCTTATAGCCAGCGTATAGATAGATCTTGCTTTTTTATCCATTCTGTCACCTTATGTCTTTTGATTGGAGCACTTATCCCATTTACATTGAAAGTAATTATTGCCATTTTATTATTTGTTTTATGGTTGCTTTTGTAGTTCTCTTCTCTTTGTTTCTTCTCTTGTTCTTTTCCCTCACAGTTTGCTGGCTTTCTTTAGTGATATACTTGGATTCCTTTCTCTTTATTTTTTTGCATATCCATTACTGATTTTTTATTTGTGGTTACCATTCTGCTTGTATATAACATCATATGCACATAGCAGTCTATATGAAGTTATTGGTCACTTAAGTTTAAACCTATTCTTTAATCCACCCCCACCTCTCCCCATTTTAGGTATATACTGTCATACTTTACATCCTTGTGTTTTGTAAATCCCTTAACTGGTTTTTATAGATATACTTAATTTTAGTGCTTTTGTGCTTCCTACTTTTCTTATTCCTACTTATGGTCTTTCCTTTCCACTCTAAGAATTCTCTTTAACATTTCTTACAGAGTTGAGTTAGTGATGATGAATTATGTTAACTTTTGTTTGAAACTCTTTATCTTTCTATTCTAAGCATAATTCTAACTTTCTATTATCTAACCTTTCTGGATAGAGTAATATAAGGACATTTTATAGTACCCATATTATAGCACATATAATGTTGTTACAATAATGTATAATAAAATATAAGTTGGATTTATTTCTTCTAATAGAGTTAGTGAATTTCCTAGAACAGTTTTCTTAATTTACTTTGAGACCAATTAAAACATACCATTTTGGGACGCCTGGGTGGCTCAGTTGGTTAAGTGGCTGCCTTCGGCACAGATCATGATCCCAGGGCCCTGGGATCGAATCCCACATCGGGTTCCTTGCTCGGCAGGGAGCTTGCTTCTCCCTCTGCCTCTGCCTGCCACTCTGCCTGTTTGTGCTCTCTCTCTCTCTGACAAATAAAAAAATATATACCATTTTAATTTTTTAATTTTTTTAAAGATTTCATTTATTTATTGAGAGAGAGAGAGCAAGAGAGAGAGAGCACTAGCAGGGGGAAGTCAGAGGGAGAGGAGGAGGGAGAAGCAGACTGCCCACTGAACAGGGAGCCCTACACAGGGCTCCATCCCAGGACACTGAGATCATGACCTGAGCCCAAGGCAGACACTTAACCCACTGAGCCACCCAGGCATCCCTAAAATATACCATTTTTAGTCCACAAATCATGATGTATCTGTTGAAAGGTAATATATGGATGTTATCTTTTCAATAAGTGATTTCAAACTACTCAAATCTGCACTCTCAGAGCAGACTGTGTTCAATAAAATCTGTTTCCTAGAAGTAAAAGTATGGTAAGAATAAAGTAATGGAAAAAAAACAATAAAGGGGGAAATAAACAAATTGTGCAAGGGCTGGAATATAATGACGTTTTTACTGGAATAAGTGGTGCTAACTGTAAATTGCATCTGGGTGGCCAAGCCACAAAGGAATGATGCAATCAATAGATAAAACTATATATAGTGACATAATTACTTTCTTACCCCTCTTTTATCTTAGTTTCTTCTTTTTCTAAGATCTTTGTGATATATATATATATAGTGTAATTCATGGAACCTTTATAATGATGAAATTTACTGAAATGTAGTTTATGGAACTTTTAAATGAGGATAAATGTATCCTGATAATGTTTCATTATGAAAATCAGCTTTTATTTCCAGACTATTTATTACATCTTTAAATTTTTTAATAAGTATGAATTTTTAATGCTGAGATTTGAATAGATTTTAATTTTTTATGTTTTTATGGACATTATGTTTAATTTTTATGAAAATTAGGATGTTTATTTAAGGATAATTATAGTATTATTTTTGCCTCCTTATTTATAACCGATAATGTTTATCTTTTATTCAGTAAATTTCAGGCACTTGAATTCTTTCTTTATTCCGTTTAATAACCTGTTGAAGTAGATGCCATCATTATCCTCCACATTTGCCAAAGAGAAAGATGAATTTTAGAGAAGTAATAAATCCATGGTTATAGAGTCAGAAAATGGTAAAGCCACAATTAAAATTCAGGTTTGTCTGATTCCAAGATCGATGATTAGCTACTGCCCTATACTGTCCTAGATGAAACCAATTTTGCTTTTAAATCCCCATAATTGTGATTTTCTATAGGCAAAATAGTAATAAGTGAATTTAAGGGCTTCGTCAATAATAAGAACTATTATTATAGGTTTTAGAAATAAGTGTTCTGGGACATCGAGGTGGCTCAGTTGGTGAAACGTCTGTCTTCGGCTTAGGTAGTGATCTCGGGGTCCTAGGATCGAGCCTCATGTCAGGCTCTCTGCTCAGCAGGGAGCCTGCTTCTCCTTCTCCCTCTTCCTGCCATCCTGCCTTTTTGTGCTCTCTCTCTCTCTCAAATAAGTAAATAAGATCTTTTTAAAAAAAGAAAGAAAGAAAGAAGTTTTCTAAGTTCACTATACAGAACACATGAAAGCATGAATTCCTCATGCGTCCCTTGGTTTGCTTACCTGAGGGTCCAAAAATGCACTGCTTGGTATGGAGTTTTAGATGTAACTGTATTAGACTACATGGTTTGTTGTATGAAATTCACAGAGTGCAGCAAATCTGGAGAACATCCAGAAGCAAAAGGCTTCTAATTGACTCAAACCCATTTCCCTCCCATATTAGCTTGCGTAATTGCACCACTTCCCATTTGAAGTTTCAGAAAGCATTCTCTAAATGAGGAGGGATGACTGACTTCTGACTTGTACTTACCATTATACTTATTAAATTTCCTCAGTGTTAGTGAAATGATTACAAATAACTGATTATTAACCTTCTGGCATGTATTTAGAAATAAATGTCTTTCTCAATGTTCAAACTATACAACATTTGTCCAATACCATATACTTCTCCATTGCCCCATCCCTACTTCTACTTAACCTTCTAAGTACATGGCAAATTAGAAATAAGGACTTTACAAAGTACATATTTAAAAATCTGTCTTAGGTAATTGTCTATATCAGTACTGTCTATAAAAATATAAGCTACATCTAGAATTTTCAATATTTTGGTAACCATATTAATAATTTAAAAGATGAAGTTAGTTTAATAATAAATTTTATTTAACCTAATATATAAAAATATAATTTTCAAAACATGTATTCATGAAAAAAATTACTTGTAAGATATTTTATGTTCTATTTTTTCATACCAAGTCTTCAAACACCAGTGTGTTTTGTGCAGTTACAAAATATTTTCAATTTGGACTAGCTACATTTTAAGTGCTCAACAGCCACATGTGGTAGTGGATGCCATATTGGAAAGTATAGGTCTAGACATTTTTAGCTAGGTTTCTGGCTTGCAAATGACATCATTTAGACAAAATAGGAGTTTATTGTTCAGTAAAATCAGGAAAAGTTCAATAAACAAAGAAACAAACATGTAGCTGAGGACTCAACCAATTGAACATGGAACTTGATGACTTTCATTAGCTTCCTTCTCTCACATTGCCCAATGGCTTTCTCTATAAGGTTGGTAACATAGCCTTCAGTAGTTCTCAAAGTTCATATTCCACAGAAGTTTCCAAGCTTATACCTGCAGGACTAAATCTCCTCTTTAATTTCATCTCAGTAGTCCCAAGACAGAGATCTAAGATATATATCTATTGTTTTGCTTACCTAGTAAATTCTGGTAAGAAGATACCCTTGTTTCATTCACTCTGTCCTTCTGGTGGGGATGGGGAATTTGTGGCAAAACTTCTTCATCACAGCAATCACAGCAAGGTTCGGTGTCGAACTCTTGGTTTCAGCTCAGGTTATGATCTCAGGGTCCTGGGCTCAGCCGCATGTGAGCCCCACTGTGCTCAGCACAGAGTCTGCTTGAGACTCTCTCTCCCTCTGAGCACCCCTATCACCACCACCCTACCCCACTCTCTCTCTGTCTCTAAAATAAATAAATGAATAAATATTAAAAAAAAAAAAAAAAACAAACAGAGCACTCCAGAGAAAATAAGAACTAAGTTGCCTTATCAACAGTGATTTGGGGCATGCCAAAAAAATTAAGTAAAAACATAAAAAATGTTCAAAATATTAAAGGAAAAGAGTACAAAGTCTAAAATTATGTAATTGGCTGTTATCCTTTTTAAAATTTTTGGTTTATTCAAGTATAATTAACAGTTCCATATGTTTCAGGTGTACAATATGATGATTCAACAATTCTATACATTTCTCAGTATTCATCAAAATAAGCCTATTTTTAATCCCCTTTATCTTTTCCATCCATCCTGCCACCACATCCCCTCTGGCAACCACCAGTTTGTTCTCTCTGTTTAAGAGTCTGGGTTTTTTTTGTTTTTGTTTTGTCTCTTTTTTTCTTTGTTCATTTGTTTTGTTTCTTAAATTACACATGTGAGTGAAATCATGGTATTTATCTTTCTCTGACTTTTTTCACTTAGCATTATGGTCCATCCATGTTGTCGTAAATGACAAGATTTCACTCTTATTTATAGCTGAATCATAATCCATTGTGTGTGTGTGTGTGTGTGTGTGTGTGTGTATCTCACATCTTTATCCAATCATCTATTGATGGACAGTTGGGTTGCTTTCATGTCTTGACTATTATAAGTAATGTGCAATAAACATGGAGGTGCATATATCTTTTCAAATTAGTGTTTTCATTTTCTCTGAATAAATACCCAGTAATAGAACTACTGGATTATATGATAATTCTATTTTTAAGTTTTTGAGGAAACTTTATACTGTTTTCCACAGTGACTGCACCAGTTTGTATTTCCACCAACAGTGCGTAAAGGTTTCTTTTTCTCCACATCCTTGCCAATACTTATTAGTTCTTCTTTTTTGTTGTTGTTTTGTCTTGTTTTGTTTTTTGTTTGTTTGTTCTTTTGTTTTATAATAACCATTCTGACAGTATAAAGTAAAATCTTATTGTGGTTTTAATTTGCATTTCCCTGATGGTTAATGATGTTGAGCTTGGTTCATTGTGTGTGTGTATGTGTGTATGTGTGTTTGTGGTTCTTGTTGATTGTTTTGTGTGTGTGTGTGTGTGTGTGTGTGTGTGTGTGTATCTGCTGGCCATCTGTATGTATTCTTTGGGAAAATGTCTATTCAGGTCTGTGCCCATTTTTAAATTGGAATTCGGGGTGTTTTTTGGTGTTGAGTTTTATGTTATTTATATATTTTGGATATTAACTCTTTTTGGATATATCATTTGCAAATATCTTCTCCTATTCAAGTAGGTTGCCTAGCTGTTATCCTTTAAATAGAAGGTCAATATAAAAATATTCCCAGAAATGTCACCATGCAAAGACCCACTTTGAAACCTTTGGTGTGGGCACTCTCTATTAGGAAGAGAAATAAACCCAGGAGGTCACTATGACATGTGAGAGAGATAATAGTGAGCATTAATTACACACACACACAGATCCAAAAAAAAATAAGAAAAAAGAGAGAAGGAAGAAAAATAACTTATGTAACGCAGAATATAAAAAACTAGACAATTCTGGCTGATTAGCAGGGAAGGGGTTGACAAAAAAAGATAAGAACTTATTTGTTTAGATGGAGGATATAAGTCATGAGAAGTTTAAATAATTGGTAAGAAAAAAATGGGTGTTACTAAGTTTGGGGTAACCAATAGCAAAATGAAACAAAAAAATACACGATTTTTAAACCAGCAGAAATAAGAATATGCAATCTGTACAATAGAAATAGTAACCCTCAAGAAAGAAAGAAAGAAACAAAAAAAGAAACAGAGAAACAGAAAGAAACAAAGGAACAAAGAAGAAAGAAGAAAGAAAAGGAACATGGTATATGAAAGTATGATGCTACAAATAAATTTCATTACAAGATTACAATGTATTATATGTATTATTATGAAATATATTACAAGAAATCTAAATGAAACATCAAAATAAAAATCCAAGATTGTCCAATAGAATCTAGGAAAACAAGTTTAGCGATATCTTGTCAATCAGAGGATATATATATATATATATATATATATATATATATATATATGTTTTAAAGATTTTGTTTATTTATTCGAAAGAGAGTGAGAGCTAGAGAGAGAGAGACCACACACAGAGGGAGAGGGAGAGAAAGGAGCAGACTTCCCCTGAGCAGGGAGCCCGATGCGGGCTTGATCACAGGACCCTGGGATCATGACCTAAGCCTAAGGCAGATGCTTAACTGACTGAGCCACCCAGGGGCCCCAATCAGAGGATATATTAAAGCAAAAGAAAATATAAGCTATAGAAAAGGGTAAGTAGGTACTGAGCACAAAGAAATATGTGGTAGCAATTATAATGTCAGACAAAATGGAATTTGAAGTGGAAACTATTAATATGGGAAAAGTTGTTTATAATGGTAAAATAGTAATAATGCTAGTGATACTAATACTAAAGAATATGTATAAAGTGATTATCAATATATCAGGTGCTGTTCTAACCACTTCACATACATATTTAATTCTCATAACTACCCAACATTACAGATACTCTTATTAGCCACATTTAATAGAGGAGAAAAGGCCCAAAGGGGTTCAGTAACTTGCTCACAGCCAGAAAGTATTAAAACCAGAATAAAACCCTGGCACCGTGGTTTCAGATTACAACTATTATCTATTAAATATACGAATCATGAGCACATATGCAAGAAAAGACACTGAAGATTTAGGTAATAAATAAGGTTATTGAATACAGATATAGAGAACTTCACTTTTACCAATAAAATGTATATTTTTTAGCTTTCATACGTTATTAAAAAACATCTCTCTCATTTTTTCTCCAACTCTCACATTTCTTCTGACCTGTGTATTTAGCATATGAGTCAACATCTCAAACTTATTTTGTTGAAACTTATTATTACTCCCAAACCTACCTTACCCATCTTATACTTTGTCTTCTCTCACTGTTTGCATCTGATTTAGCAGAAAATTCTGTTTGCATTGCCTTAAAAATATATTCACAATCCAACTACATTTCACCACCTTTACTGCAATATCCATGATGCAATTCATCTTTACTGATTATCTTGATTATTGCTATAGTCTCCTAACTCTTCTTCTTCCTTCCATCCTTGACCCTGCTAAATAGCTAGTGTTTAATACGTGAGAATCATATCACTCCTGTGTCCCAAAACTTCTGTTGGTTTCTAACTCTGTCAGAATAAAAGCTAAAGTCTTCACAATGGTCTACATGATTCAATCATTTGGTCTCCACTACCACACATTCCTTGAAGAGTCTGGGTACATTTCTACCACAGGACGTTATGTGGGTTCTTTCTCCCTGGAATATTCTTTCAGTTATCCCAATGATTAATTCTCTCATCTCCTTTTGTTTTCCACTCAGTGTCATCTTTTCACTGAAGCAAACCTTGATTATTCTATTTTTAAAATTGAAATCCAGGGTGCCTGGCTGGCTCAGTCAATAGAACACAAGATTCTTGGTCTCCAGGTTGTAAGTTCGAGCCCCACTCTGGGTCTGGAGTTTACCTAAAAAAAGTCTTAAAAAAATAAACTTGAAATCCTACCCCACTTGGCATTCCGAATCTACTTTACCAAACTCTCTGTTTTTTCTTTCTTATAACGTTTCTCGATATCTTTTATTTATTTATTAGATATTGCTAATTATTTTTCTCTTCCTGTTAGAATGTAAACTCCATGAAGAAAGAGATTTTGTCTGTTTTATTTACTAACTTTTCCCAACTGCTTAAAAAGGCCAGACACAGAGTATTTATTAAGTATTTGTTGCATGACTAACATGAAGCCATCAAAAACTAAATTTTGACAATGCCATGTAGAAGCCTAGATATGTTTAAAAGAATCAATATTATACTGTATGTGTTCTCTAATCACAAAAAAATAAAATTAGAAATTAATAATTCAAAGAAACTTTAAAAAATTCCCTAAAGTCTGTAATAAAACTAAGTAATGTACTATGAGAAAAATCTTTGCGTTATAGAACAAATCTTTAGGGAAACTATAAAAAGGTAAGAATTGAAAAAAATGAAAATACTATAGTTGAAATTTATTATACACAGCTGAAGCAGAATTTGGAAAGACTATGCTATAATTAGTCATAAAGCAAGAAATATTGAAATAATGCTAATTTCATTTTGAAAAAGAGCAACAGAACAAGGCCAATGAAACAAGAAGAATACAATAAAATTAAAGGCAAAAATCATTTAAATAAATAGAGAAGAATACCAAAATGAGATTTGATAAAAAGTCAAAGCTTTAGCAAGATATATTTAAGATAAAAAAGGAAGATGCAAAGCAAAAATATAACAGGAAAGGAGAAAGTAATCTCAGATACAACAGAGATTTAAACCTGCAGAAAACATCTTTCCAAAGGAGGAAATGAATTTAGGTGCATAAGATCAGGAATATGATATTGATGTCCATCATCACAATTAACTTTTAGCATAATATGAAAGATTCTCACCAACTGCTATGGTCTGAATGCTTGCATCCCCCTGAAAAAAATTCAAATTTTGAAATCCGAATGTCCACTGTGATGGTATTAGTAGGGGGGACCTTTGGGAAGTGAAATAGGTCACAAGGGCAGAACCCTCCATGAATGATATTTAATGCCTTTAGGAAAGATCTCTGAGAGTTCCCTTGCCTCCTTCTGTCCTGTGAAGACACAGTGAGAATTCTGCGACCCAGAAGAGAACCCTTATCTGACCATGCTGGTGCCCTGATTTTGGACTTCCCCCCTTCAGATCCATAAGCAATAAATGTCTACTGTTGATAAGCCACGCTGTTTGTGATACTTTGTTATGGCAGCCAAGTGGACCAAAACACCAAGCATTTAAGAAACAGGCAGAAGGGGTATGAAGATCATAAGCAAAGAGAAAAAAATCTATGTAGATAACTCAATAAATAATTTATTAATAATAATTAGAGAGTTCACCTGGATGAAAGTTAAACTTAGAAACGCAATGACATTATCAGCAATAAACAGCTAGGAAATAAATTTTAAAATGGTATTCCATTTATGAGAGAAATTTAAAAGTATATCACTTTTATTAAAAATAATAAAATTATATAATAAACAATACACAAAATTTTTCAGAGAAAAACATTAAAAATCTTAAAGAAAGGAAATGAAAAAATGTTCAACATAATTAGTCATTAAGGAAATGCAAATCAAAGCCACAAAGAGATACCAGTTCACATTCACTAGGATTGTTATAAGAAAGAAAATAAGAAATAACAAGTGTTGGAGAGGATATGGAAAAGTTGGACTCACCACACCTTGCTGGTGGGAACGTAAAATGGTACAGCTGTTATGTAAAAAAACTTGACAGTTCCTCAAACCATTAAATATAGAATTACATATGACCCAGCAATTCTATTTCTCCAAGATAGAAAGTTAAAGAATTGAAAACAGGTACTCAAATGAACACTTGTACATGAATATTCATAGCAGCGCTATGCATAATAGCCAAAAGGTGAGGAGAAAATGTCCCTTAACAGATGAGTAGATAAACAAAATGTAGTATATCCACACCATAGAATAGCATTCAGCCATAAAAAGGAATAAAGTACTCATATATGCTATGACGTAAACAAACTGTGAAAACATTATGCTAAGTGAGAGAAGACAGACACATAAAGTCACATACTATAGCAGTCCGTTTATACGAAATATCCAGAATAAGTAAATCCGTAGAGACGGAAAGCAGATTAGTGATTGCCCAGAGCTGGGGACAGGCAAGAATAGAAAGTGACTACTTAATGAGTGCAAGGTTTTGTTTTGGGGTGATGGAAATACTTGAAAATTGATAAAGGTGCTCCTTGCACTACACTGTAAATGTACACACATCATTGAATTGTGTGTTTTAGCATGAAATTTTGTGTTATGTGACTTAACGCCTCCCTAAAAATAAATTTTAAAATAATAAATAAGTAAATAAATAAATATTAAAGGACTGAAATATTTCCGAATACATGGAAATGTGAACCATGTTTATCGATGCGAAAGTTTACCTTGAAAATATCAATTATCTACAAATTGCCTGTAAATTCTACTCCACAGCATAACCAATTAACATTCCAACAAACTTTTATATGGAAGATGCAAATAACAAGGAGAGGAAAATTAACAGCTATTAGGACGTATTATAAAGCCATAGTAACAATTTCCAGCTTCCACCCAGAATGCAGAAAGACGGAAAAAACTTCCCTCCCATTCTGTCAGGAAAACCCCAGAATATCTACAAAATCATTATTGTCTTTTAACTCCTCAGTGAGCTGGGATTGCAGGGTGACCTGTTTGCCCCTGCTCTAAAAAATGACTGGTGCCCTAAGCCCTGTTTGAGCACACGAGAAAGATAGCACTGCTGTACAAACAGTAGGAAGAAATCGCAATTTACAGATTGCTAAAGGCTAAATGTGGGCAAGGGTGAAGGTATAAAATCCTGGGGCTAATGTGAAGGGCGAGTTGGAAGCTGCAGGTACAGCAGGGTTTGCATGAATTTGTAGGCTCTTCCGCACAGACTTCAAGTGCGCACTCCTAAGAAAAATTGAAAGCCAGTCTGGAAAGCAAGAAAGGTCCTGTCAGTAGTGCAGGCTTGAGGAAGAGTCCTGGTTCTGCCATGGGAAAGACACTGAATGTGCCAGACCTTTCCCATCCACAGGGCCAAAGACACAATGTTGCCAAATGGTAATTCTCCCCAATGTGATCTCTACATTCATTGTAATCCCAATAAAAATTCCAGAAATTTTAGAAATTGAAATTTATTCTAAAATATAAGCAGAGGGGCACCTGGGTGGCTCAGTCGGTTAAGTGGCTGCCTTTAGCTCAGGTCATGATCTCGGGGTCCTGGGATCGAGCCCCGCATCAGACTTTCCACTGAGTGGGGAGCCTGCTTCTCCCTCTCCCTCTGCTTGCTGTTCTGCCTACTTGTGCTCTCTATCTCTCTGTCAAATAAATAAATAAAATCTTAATAAATAAATAAATAAATAAATAAATAAAATAAAATAAAAACAAAAAGGCAAAGCAACTAGAAAATCCAAACACATTTTAGAAAGAAGAGGGAAATAGACACACAATATTTGGTTTCAAGACTTACTCTAAAGCTACATTAATCAAGGCAGTGTGGTATCAGCAGTAGAGTCATATAGAACAGTGGAACACAATAGGAAATCCAGAAACAGACACCCTCATGTGCTTATTGTTCTCAACAAGGGTACAGAGGAAATTTAATGAACAAGGACAGTCTTTTCAACAAATGGCACTGGAACACTTGCATCTCTGTATGCAGAAAAATAAGCCTTGACCGATACCTCACAACAGATACAAAAATTAATTTAAAATAGACTGTGGGTCTCATTGTAAAACTCAAAACTATAAAAATTTTAGAATAAAACATAAAAAAAATCTTTGTGAGTTTGAGATAGGCAAACATTTCTCCATACCTCTCCAAAAGCACGATCGATAAAAGCCAAATTTGATATTTTAGACTTCTTCAAAATTAAACGTTTCTGCTCTTCTAGGAACATTATGAGGAAAATAAATGTCAAGCCATCAACTGACTGAAAATACTTGTAAAACACGTATCTGAAAACCCACCTGTGTCCAGACTGTATGAATAATTCTCAAAATAGTAAGTAAACAAACAACCTAACAAAAAATAGAAGCAAATAGTTTCAACAGACGTCACAAAGGAAGATACAAGGACAGCAAGAAAAGACATGAGAAAATGCTCGATAACGTGAGTCATAATAGAAAAGTAAATTAAAATCACAATCAGTACCAGTATTCGCCTATTGAAAGACAAGAACAAAGAGAAGAACCAAAGACAAGAACAAAAAGATAAAGAAAGACCAAAAAGAGAACTGCCGATACCAGTTGCTGGAGACAACACAGAGCATCTGGAAGTTTCATACAGTGCTTGCTGATGAGAATGTACATTATCACGACTCTGGAAAACAGTTCCGCAGTTTACTATCCACTTAAACATATAACCCAGCAATCTTGTTCATGCAAAAACCCTATGTGAATATTTATTGTTGCTTATTCACAATCACCAAAAATGGAAAATGGCCCAAACATTCTTTAACCAGTGAATGCATAAATGAAGTGTGGGATATCCAAAGGAAGCCTTGCTAGTCAGCAGTGAAAATGAGCAAGCTACTGATATGCACAACTTGGATGATCTCAAATGAATTACGCTAAGTGCAAGAAGCTATTCTCAAAAGGCTACACGTTGTAGGATTCCATTTATGTGACATTCTGGAAAAGGCATTCTGGAGGAACACAAAATGGATCAGTGGTTGCCAGAGTCTGCGTTGGGAGTGTATGTTGACTACAAAGGAATTACGAGGGTATTTGGGGAGGAGGAGTGAGAGAATTATTTTCTCTATCTTGGCTATGGTGGCAGTTACACTGACTCATATGTTTGTCAAAAACCATAGAACTCTACCTAAGAGGGTGAATTTCACTATTGGTAAATTATACCCTAATACACCTGACAAAACGGCAATATAATAAAGCCACAACAATGCAAATATAATGAAACCAGCATAAAAACAGAAAACTGACCCAGCCACTGGAAAGAGAACACTAGTGAGAGTTTAGAAAGAGATGCATATGGATGTGAGAACTTAGACTATGAGTTTTTACTCCAGAACAACTGGGAGTAGATATTGTTTACCATATGGAAAAAAACACAGCTCAATCCCTACTGCACACCAGATACAAAAGTGGATTTCATGTGGTTTATAGCCTAAATGGGAAAGGTAAGACCATAGGCTAAAAGAAGAAAATATTAAGTTGTAGCTTTGTAATCCAAGGTTAGGGAAGTTTCCTTGCATAAGATCTCAAAAGAGAAACCCTAAGGTGAAATCTGGACTTTACCATATAGAATTCATTGTTTTGGGATGATACGTGGGAAATCCAAGCCGCTAACGAGTGTCTTTAGAGAAATGACACAACTCATTATCAGTGATCAAAACACAAATAAATGAGCACTCGAAAGGTATATGTTAAAATATTAATGAGTGAGAATGAGGGAAGCCAAGAATTCCCTCTGTAAGCTGGTGTAGCCCTTTGAGAACACAGTTGGGAGTTCTTTTGTGAAATTAAGTATTGATCTATATTGTAGACCAAGAAATCACTTGAGAATGTATGTTTCATAGTTTCAGACAGGTGGAAAATTTGAGTGAGTTCACTGCCGTACAGCTTGCCACAGTGGGGAGATGGAGGCAATTTATGCCTATCCAATACAAAAGTATATAAGTACAATGTAGTAGAGTAAATGAGTAGAGCTCTCAAATACAATCCACCAGTGAGGAGCAATAGGATAGATGTACAAAAGCTACTTAATCTCAGTTTGTCCACCTTTAAAAAGGAAGTAAGAATACATACATAGTAGAGTTACCGAGAAGATAATGAGTTAATATAATATCTTAGCCCATTTGGACTATTATAACAACAGAAATGTATTTCTTACAGTTCAGAGGCTGGAGGTCTGAGATCAGGTTGCTAACATGGTAGGGTTCTGGTGAGGGCCTTTTTGGGGTTTCAGACTGCTAGTTCTCCTTGTAGCCCCTCAACGCAGAGAACAGAGAGAGGAAACAAGTTCTCTTGTGACTCTTATAAGGGCTCTAATCTCATTCGAGGGTTCTACCCTCATGACTTCATTTAATCCTGATCACCACCTAAAAGCCTCACCTCCTAATACCATCACACATCTCCATATGAATTTTGTGGGGACATAAACATTCAGCCAATAGCATACAGTACACACTCAGACTTTAAGACAGTGCCTAACAAAAATTATAAATACCCAATAAATATTAGTTACCACTATTTTTAATATTGCATACAAGAGTATGACAAAATGATTTTTTAAAGTGTTAAGTGAAAAAGGTAAAAACAGAGTTAAAAAGGTTAAAAGAGAGAAAGCTGCACAATTCCCACCACTTTAAGATGGCGGATTCTGTAATTCGATATAAAGCATTTCAAAGGCTGATTTTTCCCCCTTCTGGGATCTTTCTACCAACATCTCAAAAAACCTTGAAGAGTTGAAATGCCTTCTCTCTCATCAGTAACAAAACCTTGAAGACTTTTTTTTTTTTAAGATTTTATTTATTTATTTGAGAGAAAGAGGAGAAAGAGAGAGAACACAAGCAGGGGAAGTGGCAGAGGGAGAGGGAGAAGCAGACTCCCTGCTGCGCAGAGAGCCCGACATGGACATGGGGCTGACCCCAGGACCCTGAGATCATGACCTGAGCCGAAGGCAGAGGCTTAATGACTGATCCACCCAGGCGCCCCCCCAAACCTTGAAGATTTTATAATGAAATTTAACTGTATTGTCCTTTGCATGTTCACTGAGCCACACTTTCCTTCCTAGGCATTCCTCCCCTGTCCCTGTTCAGAGCTGAACCATACACATGCACCATTGCCCTCTGCTGGACGAACTTGCAGTGTATCATTAAAAGTAGGGTCTAATTTTCCAGAGCTCTAAAGTTAAACTCATGTGTTATGATTAACTCATAAAATAGTATCAGCGTTACTTAATGTAGCCTCTAAATAGAATTGGGCACTGGATTACACAGCGACATTTCTTCCCCTTAATTGTAGTTCAGAAAGTGTTAAACTATTTCAATGGAATATGTTCAAGGAGTTAGTTGAGTTTTCTGTTTCAGTTGTCCAGGCAAATAACACAGTGAGTTTCACTTTGTTTGATGATTCCTTGGGATGTTGGTTTGTTTCTTTAATTTTGTAGAAAGGTTTGAGATTCCTCTTCCCAAAAATAATAATATCTGCATTAATTCCAACTTTGAAATCTGAATTCATGCTCTCATCTCATATATATTAATATCCTACGCTCTTTATCCTCTTGTTAAATCAGTTTCAGACACTGAGACTCGACCAAAGATGGCAATTGGCTTCCTGGGAAAAAATGAATTCCAGAGAATGATGTCTTCATTGTTCTGGAGCTACTTCGATCTTAAATTCTCTTTTGGTTAGTGTCAGCTCAGCTAAAGTTGCCAAATTCTCTCTTAAAATAATCATGTCGGTATCAAATAACAATTAAACCACTTTAAAGGTAAAGAATTATGATTTTTGAAAAGATGAAGTTACAAGTCTCATAAAGTTTAAATTTTCTTAGTTTTTTTTTGACAATGGACAATTCTTAATTGTTTTTCCTAACATTCAAGAAAATTAAAAGCCTGGAAATAGCTTTCAGAATTTAACTCCCTAAAAAATGTTTAATTTGAGTTAACTATAAAATTTTCCATAGACTTTGCTTGTTAGCTTGTTAACTTATTTTGTTGTATCTTTAAACGAATTTTAGGAACTGTAGATCATGAGCTTTTTTAGTGTCTGCACCGTATTAAGGTCAAGCACCCCTCCTCCACACACTTAACTGAAATGTCACGTGCCGATGACATTTCTCAACACAGTTGTTTTAGTTCTATTAAAAACTAATTGTAATTAAAATAGACAGGTCTAAGCCTCCAGCCTTGTGGGTGAGTCAGAAGATGAATAATGATCTGTGGCAGGGAAGGTTCTTTTTCCACCAAATCTTCTGCCCTGACTCCTATGCTCATATGTGCCCATGAAGAAAATCTTAACTAAGACAAAGGCAGAAATGGCCAGACAGGCCCTGAAAGGGAATTAAATGACAGCATTAAAGCACGTTGATTTGCAAGAATAGAGTATGGAAAAAGAAGGTGACTCTCCAGAGATGAGATATAGGAAAACAGCTGTGGAAATGACCCGGATAAAACATTAAAAACTTCCCGCACTGGCTTTCAAAACCCATGACAAAGGTGGCCTTTGAATCTACTCGATAGACAGCTCTCTAAAGGCAGTTTATATGAAGTTCTGTCTAGCAAAAAGAAGGTGATTTTGGAGAATCTATATTTCATCCCATTATGGGAATAACATTCAAAGTTTACCGTTTACTTGTTAGAGGGTTCTGAGACTACCTCAATATATATGTAAAGCTTTACTGACTGACTGCCAGGACACAAAAACTGTGCTAAAAGTGCTAGAAACTGGCTTTGTATAGCTTTAAAGAGGGGCGGTAGAAGTCATATTTGATGAGATCTTTTTGTTGTTGGTTTGGTGAGCCTCTTTGCCATCTTGTTTGATATTGTTTGGGTTTTGGAAGGCTAGGACACTAGGGACAGCATCTGAATGCAAATGCGTAAGGCTGGCATGTTAGACCTTCTAGTTAGTAATTTGAAAGCTTGCATCACTGATGAAGGCACAGTCTTTGTAGAGAAAGTATTCTGAGGTCAAATATTTTCCCAATTTCCTTTGGCAAGAAACTCTGAGGCTAGGCGACGGAGTTTGTGGGGGAAGAAATGGAGATCTTACTAGAAGTCAGACATATGGCTCAAGAAGGAAGGTGGCCACAGAGAATTCAGTGTTATAACACACATCCTCAACATGGGCAACAGACGCCTAATATTAAAATTTACTAACTCATATGACACATTCTATTGGATGTTTAATTTGCATCTCAAGTCCATAAGACACATACAAGGTTTCTAACTCATTACATTTTCCAACTATAATTGAAACCCAGTCTAAACATTTTTGTACTTTATTTCTTGGCAGCAAGTTTTCTATTTTTAAAACCATTATAATTAAGACTAGATCTCTTCCCATATGCCATGAATTTATTTGATTTTCAAGATTATTTGCCATTCATACTTAGGCTTTTTGGCACTTTCGCCCATTCTTTTTCGCCCCAGCTGCTCAGCGTGGAGTCTGAGTCAGGGTCACCCTACTCGACAGGGCAACTAAATGTCTAAGTCTCTGCTTTTTTGGCAGATTCAGATTGGGTGGGAAAATAAATCCACAAAGCCTCCAGCATTCAGTAGTTGATGCTGGTCACATTTGTTAAGCTGGGAAATATATTTTCCAGAATGTCCTTCCCTGCGTGGATCCAGGTTAAACATTTGAATAAAATCTAGAAATAAATCAGAGATGAAGCAGATCTCTTTGTACTCAGATGTCTTTGGCAGCGGGGATTTAGGGATGCCCACCAGATCTGGTTTATCCTCTCTGTCCTCTGCTGTATGTTCAGATCTTCCCTGCGTCAAGTCCTGCTGACCGGCAGTGGACTCAGGACCACCACCAGACACTTGGCTGCGATTCCATAGAAGCGGAGGCTACACAGAAAGAAGAGCTTCCCAATGGCCTCACCATAAATTCCCCCCTTGCCTGGACTAGCGTGAGCAGCTGGGTATACTTGGATTCTAGAGTACCTGGTCTATGTTCCAGAACTTCATTTCCCAACTCCTCCCACAACTGACTAAATATGATTACTATAAGGAATTTTCTGTAACACTCACTGCTTTTCTGTTACCTCCACTGAACACTAAAGAATGAAATGGAAACTTACCCATCTCAATTTTTTTGAAAAATTGGCTCACACTGTCATAACACTTTTCTCATTCTCTCTTCTGTTTCTTCAGTGTTTCAGGTTAGCCTTTTGAGACTTTAATACTAAAAGGGCCACCAAAACTACCACCACCACAACAAAGCTTTTGTGAAGCTTATTCCTACTATGTGATGATTAAAATTTCTTTACAAAAAGGTTGATCAGAGTTCTTCTATTTGTAGGTCCAAATGAAACCTTAGCTGACTAGTATGAAACAGTATTGAGGGAGAAAACAGTGACCAAGACAAACATGATCATTACTCATGAAATTTGAAAACTAATGACTGATTACTAGCAAATAGTCAATAAAATGCAGTGTAAAAGTGTTATGACAGGGAAGATAGAGAGGTAAAGTAGCTTCCTAGACCGGTGGAAGGAAGGGTCAAAAATATTTCCTAGAAGAAATGTGATCTATCTTGAAATATATATATATTCCAGGGGAAAGAAACAGAATGTTCAGTAGCCCAAGATAAGAGGGAAATGGCACCTTCCTTAAGGAAATGAAAGTGTTTAGTATGCTGAGAACACAGTCTGGGTGGCAAAAAGTAACAGAGCAAGAAACAGGAGGTAAACAGGGAACTTTCAAGCTGTATTACTCTAAGAGTAATAGGGACCGATTATAGGATATTAGTCAAGGAAGTCATATAACTGTATTTTGTTGTAGAAATATTGCTCTGTACACAAAGAAATGAATTAGAATAAAAGACAGATTAACTAGGAATGAAAATAAAGACAACGCAATCAACCAGGCAATAATCCTGTGAATGATGGCCCCAAACTAACAGCTATTCTAACAGATAGCTAATAGATAGAAAATTTGTGGGATTTTGTGATTCACTGAATATAAGGGAAAGTAGCAATGAATGATGACACCCAGGTTTCTTGCTTGGGCAAATAGAGGGATGGTGGTGCCATTCACTGTGGTAAGAAACATAGGGATCATCAGGTGTTTGCAAGGGAGGTAGAAAGATAATGAGTACAGTTTTCTTTAAATCAGGCTGGAGGTGCCTGTGGAATATCCAAGTGATATTATCTTAAAGAAAAAGGGCATAAGAAGAGATCTTGGTAGTAGATAGAGGCTTTGTGTTTGTGATGGACAAGTGCTGTTTTGGCAGTGGAATCCTCAGTTCTCTGAGAAATCACCACCCCTCCACTCTCCATCTGTGTTATTCAAAAAGACTAACAGCATTCACAGGTTCTGAGGGTGAACATGTGAACCATACTTGAATAATTATAGTCGTAATGACTGGTTGTGGAATGGCCAAAGGCCTTAATTGATCCAACAAAAGTCAGTTCAGAACTTCTAATAAAACTATGGACAAAGAATGTTTCATTTTCTACTTAATTGCTAATCCAGAAAGAAATATACATCTGATGCTGCTGGTGATGACTTTTTCCCCAGATTTGGGAAAAGTCTACCTACAGAAGAAATCAGAGGTTAAAAATAGAATCTTGATAGAAAGGACAAGTGATTTCTCCTCCTGCTACCTTCTCCTTTCAGGTTAATAGCAATCCCATCATTCTGAATTGTTCAAGACAGAAACAGTTGTGCCGATCTCAACTCCTCTTTCTCTCATATGCTACCTTTAGTTTTTCAGCAAATTCTCTTGGCTCTACCTTCAAAATATAGAGAATCCAATTACCTATTTTTAAAAATACCCTGTCGTGGATCGTTGGCCTCCCAGCCTACCCTCTGCAACATGCTTTTACTGCTTTTTCCATAAACTGATAGAATTATTTTCTGACTGGCCTTTGACTTGCTTTGGCCAAAGAATGTAGCAGAGGTGACTGACAGGTCCATGGCTAGCTTACACAGACTTGGCACACTCATGCTCTGTCTCTTGAAACCCTGCCACCATCACATGAACAAGCCCAGGTCAGCCTGGTGGAGGATAAAACAACATGAAGAGGGGAGGTCAGACATCCCAGCTGAGACTGTCAAAGGCCAACCAACAGTCAGCCAATCTTCCAAAATGTGGGATGGCGAAGATCAACTAAGCTATCCAGCAGCCAACCACAGATGAGCGGGTAGGCTCAGTGAAGACCCCACAAAAAAGACATCCAGACCACCTAAAGATGAATGAGTGATAATTAATACTTATGGCTTTGAGCCCTGAGTTTTGGGGTGATACATTCATCAACTGGTCTTCCTGATTCCAACTTTGCTTCCTTTATACTAGCCACCAGAATAATTTTGTTAAAACATAAGTTAGATCAGGATGCTCTTCCCATCAAAACACAGCAACAAGTCAGATTTCTTTCAGAGTAAAGAGCTAAGGTCTTTACAAAGGCCCAAAAGGCACTGCATGGTCTGCCCACTGGCTACCTCTCTACCTCTATCTACGACTGTCTTCATCACTCCTTTTTCTGCAGCTATCTTGTACTCCTTGAAAGTTCTCACACTTCTAGACTTACTCTACCCTAAGGTATTTGCACTTGCCATTCACTCTGCCTAGGATGCTTTCTCTCCTGCTATCCACATGGCTCACTCCTTTAGCTCTTTCAGAAGATCTTGACTCAAATGTTACTTTCTCAGTGAGACTTTGCCCTGACCAACTACTGAAAATAGTAACCCTACTTTATCCCAGCCCTCCTTATCTCCCTCTATACCTTATTTTTCTCCTTATCATTTACCAGCATCCAACATACAATATATTTTGGATGCTTTTCAAATTATTATATTGTTAACTACACGGTGTCAGAGATAGTTATCTATCTGTTCACTTTCCTATCCCTGATTCATAAATTCTACTTGGCTTATAGTAGATCTTCAATAAAAGCTTGTTAAATGAATAGATACATTGAACACCTTTACAATAACTATGCCTAGGCTTTTGGTTGTTTTGGTCAATAAATACCCTTTTTTTGGAAATTCAGTTGGTTGGTTTTTTTTTAAAGATTTTATTTATTTATTTGATGGAGAGAGAGAGATCACAAGTAGGCAGAGAGGCAGGCAGAGGGAGAGGGGGAAGCAGGCTTCCCGCTGAGCAGAGAACCTGATGCGGGGCTCGATTCCAGGACCCTGAGATCACGACCTGAGCCGAAGGCAGAGACTTTAACCCACTGAGCCACCTAGGTGCCCCAAATTCAGTTAGTTTTATTTCAATTTCTGTCACTAGGCTCTGAATGAGCTCTGATCAATCAGGAGTTACTGTCAAGTGGATGAAATCTGAAGCCAAAGGATAGGACAGGATTTCCTGGGAGAGTCTGTAAAATGTGAAGGAAAAAGGATCTAGACTCCCAAAAAAACATCAAATTTTCCAAACAGAAATAAAACAGAGTAGGAGTCTGCATAGGAGATTAGTATGGAAATCAGGAAAAGAGAAAATTTCAAGAAGAGGGCATACAAAACAGTGTCAAATATTTTACCAACAGGCCAAATAAAATACAAGTTGGAGAAGCTGACTGGATTGTCATCCTCTACCTTCTTGCTTAGTGTGTGATGTTTTTGCATATGAATATCATCTAGGGGCTCTTTTTCCTCTCTGTTATAGAATTGCTTTTATAATTTTTCTGATTGCCCGCATTCTTCTTACACTGGGACTGAACCCCTCCAAGGAACTTTTGAGCTTTGCATCTTTTGCTCATAGATAATCCATTTGGATTGGAACACCAATGGAATGGTAAAATTATAGAGACTAGAATCCCTTCACCATAACTGACCTTGCATTTCTTTCCATATATTTTTGGAGCTTGAACCATGGTGAAGAATCATTCACCCCAGTCACTTACAGTGACTTTGGGAAGAGGTTTTTTTTTTTTTTTCCCCCTTTAGTAATTTTAGAAACCATGGGGACCACATCAGGACTCTATAAATGAATACCACAAATTAAAAGAAAGAGGAAAACCAGTGCAAAAAAAAAAAAAAAAACAAAAACAAAAACAAAAAAACACTTTATAATGGAAAGTGTTCACTTTTAAAGATGAGCAGCTGGGATTTCCATATCAGGCAATCAGAGCTAAACCCCTGTGTATTAACACACTAATGCATCCTAAAGATTTTTAAAAAGTGTTTTACACTGGGGTTGTGTATGTTCTCTCACTCTGTCTGGGAGCCTTCAGGTGCACAATTTCTAATAAAGATGACCGCGGCTCACTCTGTCTCCTACCCAAGGGAATAGTTATGCTGAATAAAATTTCTCAGCTTATTCATCACTTCTCCTTGAGGACTCTGATATGAAGGCTGCACATGAAATCATTCTATCTTTCCAAGTGATAAATTTTATGTTTCTTTATGTTCCCCAAAGACAGCATTAGGTTTTGGGAAGCACTCCTTCAAAACCCAAGTGCCCTGGAATCACAGGTCAGACTGAGAATAGGGTCTTGGCCACTACTTCTCCAGAGGTGACCACCACAGTTCCTTCCACTCATTCAGAGATGAAGCCTGTCAGTAGGAAGGAAAGGATGTGTCCCAATAGCCCTGAGTCTTTTTTGACACAACAAAGATTGCCAGTTGGACCAAAGCTGTCCTTCAGTTAAGTACTGGGAACTCTAGTTCTCTGGGAATAGTGCCAAGACCACCAGACTCATTGAACTCACAACTTTTTACCTTCACATCATCAGAATGAATTCCCATCCCTCTGGTCAATATTGGATTCCAACCAGTGTGAGTCAGGTGAAAGGTTACTAATGTTAAAAGTTATTTTGATTTTTTTCTCTCCCTCTGATCCCTTCCCACCGTTCCAGTAATTAACTTGTATTTATCACTTCTTAATGCACACACTGCATATGATAGGATTACAGGGCATTGGTTGACAAATGTCTGCTTATCTTTATATGGTTATAATTATTTAAGTTGAAAAATTTTAAAACTATTTAAGAGGGGTTAGTTTATAGGAAAACTTACAAATAAAAATAAAAAATAACTTTGAAATCTGACTCTCATGCTGCAAGTATGTAAATAAAAATTTCTGACTCCCCCTGTGGGTCTTGCCTTTCTGAAAAACTAAAACTTAAATAGAAACTGTGACTTCATTGCCTTGGCTAATTAGAGTAATGTCAATGGAGAATAATTATGCAGGGTGAGAACATAAAATCAAATACAAGGACATAGTAAATTCAATGTAAGTCATCTATGCCTACATGAGTAATGATATATCTCAAAGTACTTTTGCTGCACAATATTGTCAAATTATTCTTCAGTATCCCATAAACTGCCTCATTCTCCCTAAAAATGTATCCCCCCCCTCCATAAATCCAGCATAGAAAATGAGCATCTTTAACAGGCAAGGGTTTTGACAGCAATTTTCATTATTATAGTCAATAAGTACTTACTGAAAACCTCTATTTTGTGTTGGAAATACAAATAGAAAGCAATTTATGTTTTCCTTTTAACTGAATGTTTTCTCCCCGGTGTTGCTGAGCTAAACCTGCTGGTGAATTGAAAGGCATAGAGAAGACATAATGGAGGAAAGTGTACTAATGCTTTCAGATTTCAAGGTCTGAATAAATTCAGAATATCCCATTTTTAACAGTACTACCACTTAAAGTAGCTGCCCAAAATATCTAAATCAACCCACGGCAACAAAAATGTGTCAATTCACGGAAAGAACAGTGAATATATATTTTTTGCCTGATGTTTATAGAGGTTCACAATGGGTTTTTTGTTTGTTTGCTTGTTTAGATTTGTCTTACAGATTCAAGGAATGTATTTGAGATTTTCCAGACAGCGCGGCACTTCTCCTCCAGTCTTTGACCTCTCTTTTTTGAAATAAGAAAATTGCCTCCATATTACTATCAAACATGGAACAGAATCGTCCCTGTGCCAATAGAAATAGTCACTCAGCAAAGGTCACATGCACCCACCTAAGAACCACTGTGACGGTATCTGGAAGGGTGCTCACTCAGGGCTGGGGAAGTCCTGACCCATCCTCCCCTTAGCTAAATCTTTGTCCTGTCCCCAGAGTATGCTTTCTTACCTGAAGAAACAGGCCTGGTGTTTTCTAGGTGGAACACTTCACAGGGAGTTGGGACTTCTGGCTTGTATTCCTACCTACACCATCAGATGTTACATGGAGTAACCTCCATGTGAGCTCCTCTGTGATGATGTGTAGATGGTTACTCATGCTTGGGGAAGTGGTAGGATGCATGTTTAATGTTTGCTCCAAGCATCTGGCCTGAAAGGGGTTGTGTGCTCTTTGAGAGAGGAAGGTTAGCACATGATGTCATTGCTTCCAACATATGCTCAGATGTTAAAAAAGAAAAAAAAAGGGAGGATAACTAAAGCAATGCTGTTTTCTTGGAGGATGTTGTCAAGAATGGAAGGAGGGGTGCACGGATAAGTAGGTGGCAGGTTGTTTTCCTTCCATAAAGTACAACTTTTGCATCATATCACTCTGACAAGTGGAATTTAAAGGATATTTCCAGCAAGGTGTGATGCACAGTGGAAATGTTTGATGAAAGAACACAGGGAAGTGATTGGGGACCTGGAAATATGGACTCGATTTGAACTCTTGGATGAAAATCCTCTTTTCTGGGTTATTTCCATGACTTGTAATATTACAGTGATGACATTTGCATTCTCCAGCCCAGGATTAGCTAGAGAGGAAGTAAGGGCTCAGTTCAGTTGTTTTAGTGAGCACATAAACCATGACATCTCCTGGAAGATAAATCTAATTAAAGGATAGTAAACCCTAAGTCCATTTGCCTCTCAACATGGGTAACAGAATTATACACAATTGTGACATTTGCCTGGATATAGAGGAAATTTTTCTTCATCGTCATCTGCATCCTGGTTTTTGAGTTGAAAGAAGTCATAATTTTCAGAGGGCGATGTCAGATCCGTTCCCACAACAGAGATTAGACAATACCACAAACACAGATTTATGGTTTCATGGGAGAAATCTCCTGTTTTCAAACATTTATCTTTAACAATGGGCTACTGGCAGAAAGAGAGAGCCACCAGTTGCACGCGAAAGATACGGTGTTTTGTTGCCAATGATGAACAATACACAGACACAGATCCTAGTTGCTTCTGTTGCACCCGCCCCCCACTCAGGAACCCCATTTCTCGGCCATATTGAACATTAGCCATTAAATGTCAAACACGCATGAGATAAATGGCGTCGCAGTCCATTCGTGTAAGAGAATCATCAAATATTCATCACAGTTAACAATAAAAATATGCTACTTTGTATTTCTAGCAAGGCAATTTCTATATTCAAGGAATGAAGAACTTTTTAAAATCCATATTTAAGTTATGGAAAGGGAAGCAAAAACATTACTTCACTTTCCTCCCCTGTAAAAAGATGAGATTTGACTAAAACATTAAAACCCCTTCAAAAAAACCCCAAAAAACAAAAAACAAAAAACAACCCTTCTAGCTTGAAAATTATTCCATTACATGATTTTTTTAACTTCATAAAAGTTACAGGTTTTCTAGTATCATCACACTGAATTTAGTAATTTCAGAATAAATTACTTTAAAAAACTATTGTCCCCATTTCAGTCTTTTGTGGTGATTTAGTGCTTTTCTGTGTGTATTTGTTTCTTTAAATACTATGCTGTTCCAAAAGGACTTGAGGGCATTTGTAAAAATGTCCACAGTGTAGTAAGAGGAAATAAATGTCTGATAAGAGTAAGACAAAAAGGAAATAAGAGATGAAGTTAGAGTGAGGATAGCATTAACACTTTCATAAAAGTTCCCTTCTTTCCCGGAGCTGAATCTCATATATGGATCTCATCTTTCCAAAAAGCCAAAATGAAATGGGAAAACGGTACCACTTACAAGATTTTAGTTTCTCTAAAGCAGTAGTTCTCACAATGTTGCCTGGGTATACTTGAGGATCCTTTAGACCCTTCAGGGAGCTGCGAAGTGAAACTATTTTCCTAATGAGACAAAAACATCGCTTGCTTTTTCAATTTCATTCTCTCATGATCGCACAGTAGAGTTTTCCAGAGGCTGCATGACCGTGACTCTGATGGCCTGATATCTCTGAAGGTTAAGGGAATGTGTGCTTGCGTATGCTTAAAAAAATTTTGTTTTACTTCCTAAAGTCGTTAAGTATTGATAGATACAGCTCGCATAAACAAAAGCATTTGGAGGGTCCTCAATCATTTTTCAGCGTATGAAAGCGTCCTGAGAACTGCAGTTCGAAAATATGAACAGGACTCTTTGTTTTCACTTTCTGTATATTAACACCTGAAAACTCTTTTTCATAGAAGATTGATATTATTTATTCTTCTTGATTTTGGACAAATGAACAACTTTCAGGTTACATAGAATATATTCTAGTCATCAGGAGAGCACTAGATCTTACTGTTCAAACTCCTTTGAGGAACTGATAAACACCATGAGCCCTCTCAACCGCACATAACAGATACACACAGCAGTTTACAAAGAATTTCATAACATTTTTAAGCACCCTGAAGTCTGTCTTATTGATATCACGGGGTTTTAAGGAGTTGTGTACAAGGACAGAGAAAGAAACCCAGTTAGAATGGTTTCCCATGATTGACTTCTTTAAATTGTTTTAAAATACAGTTTTAAGGTAAATTTGGGTAATAAGACAAAGAGAAGCTCTCTGCCTGCCTCTCTGCCTGCTTGTGATCCCTCTCTCTCCGTCAAATAAAGAAATAAAATCTTTAAAAAAAAGAAAGTTCTTCTCTTTTGAAAGGACCTAGCGTGTATGCCCACAACTCTAGTATCTTATTCTTTCTTCTGGATCCTCTACCTATTTTTTTTTTTTTTTTTAAATCTCCAGTACCACTACCCCTCAGGTGCCTCCACCAGCAAATCTATAAATTGTAGCTGCAAGTGAACTGATATCACATGACCTCCCCATGTTTCAGACTGTGAATGTTGTTTCAGCCCTGGGATTAAGGGGTAGAAGACTTACTGTGCAGTATTAAAACCAGATGGTGTTATTTTAATTAGAGTAATGGGGGTTCTTAATCAGGAAAACTGTACTAACAAAGCCAGGATATATCATCATGACCATTTGAAAAAATCGGCAAGGAATCGCGAAGTCATTACTTTAGAATATCCTTGAAATTTTTCTGTAGAAATATCTGTTTCCATTAACATGTATTTGCGAGCCTTTTCCAAAATTCCTTTCCTAAGCTTTTATTTATTTTTTTAACTCTTTCAATGAAGAGACAAAACCACAAATACCTTAAAGGGCACATAAACATGCTTCATTTGGGGGTGTGGGTGTGTATGTGTGTGTATTTCTGTGTGCCTAAGGTGTGTTCTCTTCAAAAATAAATAAAATAAAAGACAAATCCTCCCTTTGGAACCGTTAACCACAAAAGATTCCTACGAGAAAAGTGAAATTTAATTTGGGAGGGATGAATGGAACAATCTGGTCCCATAAGTAGTGCAATATACTTAGCTCCATTCCAATCATTTTAATAACTCACGCCCACTCTTTATCCCTTTCACTCGCCTGTGTTTTAGCACTTCTATGTATATCTCTAGAGACCCCAGCATTCTTTCCATGTTTCTGACACTTGTGCTTATACGTATTGGGGCTGATCCTCTCCCCTCCATTAGATTTTAAATTTATTGTGCACCAAGAACTTTATAACTCCCCACTTCACTTAGTAGCCCCACAGCTGAAGTCTTACCTCTTTCATGAACTCTCCCTTAGACCCTTCTGACCCCCGGTGATCCTATCCTTCTCTAAAATCATATTGCATTTTTCATTGCATCACATCCCACAGCACTTTCTGTAATAACATGTACTGAGCACTTGTTATACGACACACGCTTTTCTCTGTGCTTTATATGCATTACTAAATTTAATTTTCATAATAACCTTATGCATCAGGTACTATTCTTCATGCCAATTCAACGGACCAGATGAAGATATTCGGACAAGCCATACAACTAGTAAATTCCATACCCACTAAGTTTTCTGCATTTAGAACATTCTTTTTAACCATTCTGCTCGATCATGGTACACTATCTCCCAAATACATAATGCCTACCCATTTGTGAATTATGTCCCATACATTAGTTGAGTCTCAGCCGAGTGTCATACTGTATTCAAACAGCCCCTGCAGTGCCCAGGTCTGTCTTATAGGAGGTACTCAATAAATACACCTTAGTGAATTCAGAAGCTGTATTTGTAACTAAGTGGTCTTCATGAGAGTCTCTATGTCAGCTCACCTATCTGCGTGAAGCCAAGTTTTTAAAATCCATGAGACTTTAACATTTCTGTTTTTGACATCATCAGAATATTTGAAGGAAATGGACGTATGCTGTGATTAAGGTTATCATTTTTAGGATCTAAGGAAGAAAAGGTAAGCCTGCAAAACCTCCCATGCACCAACATAAGAAAAGAATATTTTCTGCTGTGGACTGAGTTCGAGTATAAGTAGAAATACTTCATCTTAATTTATGCTGCGGGGGGAAACAGAGCTGACAAGAGGCAGAGGGGGGAGAAAGGAACCACTATTCATTAAGCTTCTCTTTATCTTTTTTTTTTTAAGATTTTATTTATTCATTTGACAGAGAGAGATCACAAGTAGGCAGAGAGAGAGGGGGAAGCAGGCTCCCTGCTGAGCAGAGAGCCCGATGCGGGGCTTGATCCCAGGACCCTGGGATCATGACCTGAGCCGAAGGCAGAGGCCCCAACCCACTGAGCCACCCAGGCGCCCCTAAAAAGAAGACCTTTTTGAAGAGATAGCATTTGACGGATCTCTATGAATCAAGTTCAGGTGGGGGGTGTATATGGAAACTATACTATGGTGAAAGGACTGAAGGAAGGGTGACTTTGATGGGAACAACCTTGGTGAGCTCAAGGAACAGAAAGAAAATCAATTCATCAAAAGTGGAGCGACAGAAGGGAGAAAGATAGGAGACTGGTCAAGAAGGTAGGCAGAGTCCAGATCACGTTGGATGTAGTTCCAAGGTAGTGGGAGACAGGGTGTTCGTAGCAGAGGAAAATGTGACATTTCTCTTTCTTCTAAATATACAAGAAAAAAAGCCCAACTGCAATAAAATATATATATATCCCCATATATATATAGATATAGGTCTATATCTATATCTAGCAATGGATGCTCAGAACACCAGACAGAAGTGGGAACCAAAGAGAGTTAGAGGTTAGAGAACTCCAGCACCGCTTAGCTCTAGTCAATCACTGATGCCAAGAATGCAGGCCCAGCATTTTCCTATAGTTTCTGGTGTTTTGTTTTGTTTTGTTTTTCAGGAGAATCTAGAAATCCAGATTTTCATGTAAGAACTTTCCATTTCCTCAATGTTAGCAAATAGTACAAATTCTCCTAAAATTAGGATACAAGCCATCACATTAAATTCAAGTGTTTAGTAGACAACACTAAACATATATGAACGCCAGATGAAGGCCTGGACTTGATAATTTACCATCTTTATGATGTTACATCTTGACTTTCAAAGACTGTGAAGGACAAGAGTGAAAAGGAAATGCAGATTAATATTTATACCTGGGTCAGGTATCAGTGAGCGTCCTGGCAGGAAACAGATGGCAGACAGAGACAGGTCACTGGGGAGAGACTGACAAAAGTGAATTTATAATGGCGTAGGCGGTGTTTGGGAAAAGCAACAAGGGATATTGATGCACTCAGGGCTAGGATCGATGGGAGGTAGCATTTCTATGCAGGAAGGAGTCATCCCTGAAACCCAGAGAGGAGTCAGAAAAAGGGTGCTTATCCCCATCTATGGCCTTTGGTGGAAGAATACAGCCACTACCAGACTACGCCATATCAGGGGAAGAGCCAAAAGCCCTGTATTCTCACTATCAGATACTCTTCAAACTCCTTAGCCAAACTCAGCAAGGAGTTACAGATTTAGGGAGCCTTACTCATGAAGTTGATATCAGTCAATCTCCTGGGACACAAGAGGGCAAAGGAAAATCATCGGTCAGGTACCATTTGTTTTTAAAGTGATTTAAAATATATTACAACTTAGTAATTATATCAATCCAATAATCAATAAAGATCTTTCTAACTTAGGACATTTTTATGGAAACCATTTACAAACTAAAAGTTGTGTGTATGTAGGGGGGGTTAAGATATATTTATTTTAGAGAGAGAGAGAATATGTAGGGGGGGGCAGAGGGAGAGAATCTTCAAGCAGACTCCCTATTGAGAATAGACCCCAACGCAGGGCTGGATCTCACGACCCCGAGATCATGACCTGAGCCAAAATCAAGAGTCAGATGCTTAACTGACTGAGACACCCAGGCGCCCTTGTGGCCTTCTTTTTTAAACAGCGAATTATGGTCATTATACAAAGTCTTTTTTTACTTCACTCTGATACAGTATTTATTTGTAAACTTTATAAACTGTTATATGCATAGAAGCTGTTCTTGTTAGCAATGTCCAAAATACTGACTGGGCAAGTTTGTTCCCTGGGAAGAAATCAGCGAGGAGAAATATCTGCTGGGGAGACAGTGATATATTGTTAGCCCTAATTCCAGCACTAACTACTATGTTTTCAGGGAAATAGGGGAACTGCTTTAGGACGTACCCAGTAAATCTTAGGGTGAAGAAGTGGTTACAAAAGATAGCCTAGCCTCAGCTCTGATGCTCGTGAGTGCTGTGTCAGTAGGCGAGCCACAGAATGCCCATAATCATAAGAGGGTTGATTATTTCCAATGGAGCCATAAGCTAATCATTAGAGCACAGACTCCTGCCTCACAGAGAGTCAGGGTCTCAAATCCTGACTCTAGCACTCTTGGCTGTAAAGGGGTTGCTCTGAAGAATGACATGAGATGAAGTGTAGGCACTGCTAAGCCAGTACCTGGTCCAAAGTAAACATTCAAAAGAGACAAGAGTTACAAGCATATTGTAAGGAATAAAGTATCACACATAATGGCATTCTGAGGCAATGTAAAAAATGCCAATTATTACCGTTACTATTGTCTATCTCCTATGGGAGAGTCCATATGAACATTCTTCTTTGCCAATTGATGATGAGATAAGAGCTGTGTTCTTGGTAGATGACCTGAAGAATACGAGAGGGACGTTGAACTAGCATAATATTCCGTTTGGATAGTCCCTAAGTCATTGGCTTTTCTGTGAAGCTCCCATCCTAACAGCCAGTTTCACCCAATGAATCCTTCTCTTTAAATGCTTCTCAGCCATCAGAAAGGATGAAATCTTACCATTTACATCAACATGGATGGAACTGAAGGGTATTGTGCTAAGCAAAATAAGTCAATCAGAGAAAGACAATTATCATATAGCTTCACTCATACGTGGAATATAATAAACAACACAGAGGATCATAGAGGAAGGGAGGGAAAACTGAATTGGAAGAAATCAGAGACAGAGACAAACTGTGAGAGATTCTTAACTATAGAAAATAAACTGAGGGTTGCTGGAGGGGAGGTGAGTGGGGAGATGGAGTAACTCGGTGATGGGCTTAAAAAGGGCATGTGATGTGATGAGCACTGGGTGTTATATACTACTGATGAATTATCGAACACTACATCTGAAACTAATGATGTACTATATGTAGGCTAATTGAATTTAAATTAAAATAAAATAGAATAAAAATAAATGCTTCCTTTGACTCATTTCAAGCTTACCAAAACAAAGGTTTCTTCAAAGAAAGTTCACATTGCCCTGCTCCCTGAATATTTTCTTGCATTGCCTCTGCCTGTCCTCCCAGATGGTCAACCTCTTCAGTCTATCCCACTCTTAACACTAGCCGGTTTTTTTTGAGATTGTCTTTCCCTGTTAAATAATAGATACCCATTCTCTTCTGAGGCCCTAAAACTGTTTTTGAGCAACTTTACACTCATTAAAGAAATAAATCTTAACTACCTTTAAGTTGTATTTACTGTTTTTATTTTAAGGAAAGTTGTGAGCAGCTTCCTCACATTTCTCCACAGCTAAGAATGATTTTTAACAGTCCCAAACTGAAGCCAAGTGGCGTACTGGGGAGTATACTTTCCATAGAGAATTCAAGATCCCTTGATACATGTAAAAATGAGTTTTGCTGTGTGTTCCTCTCAGGCATTGTAAAAGATAACATCGCTATATTTGGATCTTGGAAAGTTATAAGATGTGCACGTGTGTTAAACAGTTTGAATGTTACTGTGGAATTTCTGTAGACATTGCTTGGTTTTCCTGTTCTCTAATAAGCTTTAAGTATGGCATACAATTGGAGAAGGAATAAATGGGCATTGCAACAGACAAGAGTGCAGTGGTAAGGAGTGATAAGCAAGGTAGGAAAAGAAATGGAGGATAAAATGATCTCAATTTCATAGTCTGCCTGAAAAGCTTATGTGGGACTTAGAGTATTTTATATGCATTAGCTGATCTGATGTTCTCCATCTGTTACTAGCCCCTGGAGGCTGACCGGCCATTAAACACAGAATGATGACTGGTGTAGCAGGTGCAGTGAAGTGGGAAGGTGTGGAGCAAATAAAACAAGTCCATGTCATCTATAAGAAATGTTGACCCCCAGGAAATTCTAAAAGGTTGTGCATTGTGGTATTCATGACGTACGTGTGAGAGGTATGATGGCAAGTGTATTTCTCATGAAAGTACTTCAATTACTTGCATATTGTTATTTCTTTAGAATTCCCAGGTCCTACACCATACAATTACTTAAAACTCAAAGAGAACTATGACTTGCTTTGACAAATTGCCCTTTACTGCAACTCATTGGCTCAAAGTCAGTGGGAGTGTTCCCTGGGCTACACCCTTTGCTTAAATAATTTTCTAAACCTACTGCTGTGAGTCAGCCATTCTCTTCCAGTAAGTTTTCCTTGACACTGTTTGACATCTGTATCAAATTGAAGTTTCTTATTAGCACCTTTTAGGATTTCTAGCATTCCACTTGATGCATCTCTCTCCTACATTCTGGCTTAAAACTCTCTGCTCATTCTCTGTGCTCTGGCCCCTGTTTATCCCTTTTCTGTGTCTTTCTGCCACCCTCTCATTCTTCTGTTTCTCTGCACCTGCTTTTCTTCGTGCATCCAACAAGTTCTCTCTTTTTGTTGATTCAGTTTCTCCTTTATATGATTTTTTTTTCTCAAGCTCTCAAGATGGCCGATGAGAAATTTGCAAAGGGCAATTTTCTAAAGAGTTGTCCACATTCTATGAGGGAAATTCTTCCTTTAGATATTAAATACAAAGGTGCTGTACAGAAAAGAGGTTTTTCACCTTTTTTTTTTCTTATCAACAATTTCTCAAGGATATTCATCCTCAGTCTAGGCTAGAGAGGCTCTGCCATTCACAAAACCTGCATCCAGTCCAACAGCAAATCCAGCTAGCTCTACCTCCAACATACCCTAAATCCAAGGTCTCTCATGACCTCCAACTTACCTCACAAATCTAAGCCACCAGTGGTTCTTGCCTGGATGCCTTCTTCTTTTCTCTACACAGTAGCCTTTGTGAACCTTTGAAAATCTGTTAGCCCATGCTACTCCTCTGCTCAAAAGCTCTCACCAGCTCCATCTCTCTTTCAAAATAAAAGTACTTATGAAGATCAGTAAGGTTCTACACAATCGAACCCAACTCTTTCTCTGACCTCACCTTCCCTCTCTCTCCCCTTACCCATCTCATCCAAGTCTTCCACTCAACTTCTTCCCAATGTCAGATGTTTGCCCGTGTTCTTCCTGTGCTGCTGAATCACCAGAAATTCTCATTCCCAACCCCCCACTTCACTCAGTTTTCTACTCAAATTTGCCTCCGCTAAGATATCTCCCCTAGCCACAGAATCTGTTTCTTTACCCTGCTTCAATTTTCTTCATAGGGCTCATCTTCTGTCTCCTGTAGTATTGATTTAATTTTTATTTAGCTATTTTCTGTCTCCCAGCTATTGCCCTAAAAAATAACTGGAATGTAAAAACAATGAAAGGATGAGCTTTTTCGGTTTGGTTTTCTACTTCTATCCGCTGCGCCTACAAAGCTGCCTGGCACATAGAAGGCATTCTCCGTAAGTATGTGTTGAGTTGGGAGTGTCTTTTGTGCCTTGGGGCACCATTTGCTAAAATAATTTTCAGGAGTATCAATAGCAATTTTACTTCAGGAATGTGTTGATGTGTTTCTACAGCTTGAATAAGTGCAGGGATGAAGAAATAAATAATGCATGAAGTAGTGAAAGCTACCACTATGGCACACTCCTAAAAAAGATCAACTTACAAGATATTATGGAGGCCATATCACCAGACCAAACGTATTCTCAAGCACTGGGGATACTTTGTATACGCTAGGTGTGTAAAAAAAGAAGCCTCAATGAGGCTAATACCTAATGGTGAGTTTCTAAATTTGACCAGTTTTACATGAAGGCGGTAATGCTTCAAATACCACTCACTCTCTAGAAGTAGATGGAATGCACAGGTGGAGTCTCCTTCTATTATGGTAAAATATAGTGCTGTATCTAATATATTGGTGGGATGTTTTTCCCAAGTAAGTTTAAGTACATAGGTCCTGGGTTCCAGAACTGATTTGGATTAGTTGACTTTTTTTTTTTTTTTTTTTTGATTAGTTGACATTTTTAACAAAGCAAAAACAAAGAGGTTTTTTTTTTTTTTTCTATGTATCTTCTTTCACTCAGATTCCAACATCTTTGCTATGGTTTTCGACAACACCATGTCCTAGATTTGTTAATAGTGTATTGCCTGGTGTATGTATTCTAAGAGCTAGAGATTGCCCTATTTTCTAAATGTGGTGACATCTTTGACTTAATTATGTGTATCCAAAAATTGATTGGACATTATTAAAAATTAATTCTTTCAGTGGAGATGGTTTAGTCAGTTGACTCCTGATTTAGGTCATGATCTCAGGGTCCTGGAATCCAGCCTGAGGTGGGTTTGGAGCTCAGCAGGGAGTCTGTTTCTTCTTTTGCCCCTTCCCCCACTCATGTTAACACTCTCTCTCTTTCCCCCTCTCTCTCTCAAATAATTAAGTAAATAAAATCTTTAAAAAAATTCGAGTCTCTCATTCCAGTGAGATACTGTCCTGGCCATAGCTGCTGAAAGAGTCCTACTCTACACAGTCATTAATAAACCCTCCGGCTAAGACAGAGCAGAATACATCCGGGATGAGGAAGGAAAACTTTAGCCATTAACTTGAAGATTTTGAGTTTCAGTTTCTTTGGGCTCCTTATTCTAAAGAGGAAGATAACAAACGTAGATTTTAAATTCTCTGGCTTCAACTTATTTTGACTTTAACATGCAAGAAGATTTAAATTTCGTGCATTAATTTCTCCCAGGTATTTCTTAATGGAACAGATTTATATTCAAAAGTCTTTGGGTTGCTGGAATTTTATGATTGCGGTACTTTTTACACATTTTATTATCAGATACCCAATGTGTCATTTAATCCCACTGCAGAAACCACTGATAGATTGGATAATATGATGGACAGAAATTGAGATTCTAAAAAGAGAGAGGAGTTATTTTCCAACCCTGAGTATAGTGTGGTCTTGGAGTCAATCGAAATAACGAATTATCTTCATCCATCTTGCCATCTTCTGGGGATAAAAATCTAAACTTTTCACCCCTGGTCCTGGGAGTATCCATCAAGAAGTGACTGACAGTAGGGGGACGACCTCATCAGGTGCTGCTTTAGTAGATAGCTGATCTATGGTGGTATGTTCACCATGGACAAATGGCTACGTACAACGTGTTGAGAATATAAAGATCTAGAGAATGATGAGGGTTTTTTTTCTTTTCTAGCTCTTAACATTAGTTGAATGTGGCATGTATAATAATCTTTGTCTCTATCCCTCACTCACTCCTTTCATGTGCTGTGAATTATCCAGTTTTGCAGAATTTCAAATAAGATTCTTAAAGGAGAAATGCATAGTTCTCTTCCTTCCCCACCCTTCTTTGGCACAAATTGCCAGAAGAAAATGTTTCACTCTGTTCTGCCCATCCATGCAATATGTTTTACCGGGGCAGCTCCCACAGATAGAAATGATGTTATCTGGTGTTGTCTGAGAATGGGCAACTTTCTATTATCTTGCTCTGGAATCTGGCCCTTTCTAGTATCCTCTGGCCTGCACTACACACCACACTCTCTGATAACTGTATCAGCCCTGGGTAATCTGTCATCTGCCTTTCTTTCTTAACCTTTTTTCTCAAATGGCCTGAATTTGGGGGGTGGAGAAAAGTGTAACTGACTGTTTCCCCTCTCAAATCCTAGGGCTGTGATAAGGCATTGTGTTTCTTGGCTGAAAAGGAAGTCAAGACAATTTGTCAGTTTTCAGAGCATCTCCCTGAGCTCAGTGGAAAAGAAAAATATCACCCATATGACAGTTTTAGGCTAAAAATACACTGTAGCTAGGAAATACAAGTGTTCTCAATTTGAGGAAATGGATAACTATTTAAGAATAACTAAGTGACTAATTAGAATAATGTGGGAGTTATTTCAACAATATTTGAGATATCTTCAACTCTGACCTCCAACTATGGGACTGTTTGAGCTTCATTATGCTGCCATAGCTACACTTAATCCATCCCACTGTCACAGAATGTTTATTTCCCACATTTCCAGCCCATTAACATCTCTAATACAACATGGGATTCTACAACTACTCCCAGTCTCAAAATTGGTGACTTCCGTTTATCAAACACTCCTGACATCTCTGTGTTTAGGAAGCAGAGGAAAGACTTTGCCAGGGAATGTCTTTGAGTTCACTCAGGGCCCAGTAACTCAGTCTGTATCCATGTAGAGACAAAGATATTCTGTAGCTTCGTTGTGCCATCGGGGAATGAACCAATACGCTAAGCACGTTGGCATCTCTATTCGGGGAAATTTTAATCGAGGTAGAAGATTATAGGAAATAGGCTAGGTGGCTTCAAGTGTTTTGAAGAAGTTTGTGGAGAGCCCTTTTTCCAAGATGTTCCAGAACACAAAGTAAGAATAAATGGGTAGAAAGCACAGCCTGGAATATTTTAGTTTAATGAGACAGTAACTTTCTAACAATTACATCTGTTCTGCCATGAATAAGCTGCCTTTAGTGAAAGTAAACTGCCTTGGGTCATCTCAAGGCGATGTCATCCAAAGGATTCCTACCCCAACTGTCAAATCAGATTGTCCATTTGAACTCTGAGAATCTAGGTTTCTGCAAAATTTTTTCTCAAAAGCAAAACACAAGGAAATTTGAATTTCATTTTTGACGGAGAAAAATTTAATATATTTTATCTTATTATACATTTTCCCTAAATTACAAAGTCAATAGCTGCAAATATATTCTGCTACAAAGCTTTCTGTAAGAAATATCTCTATAAGAAAATACATCTCATTAACATTTCCTGTAAATAAATTACTTCAAATAATAATTTTGGGATGTACATAAGGGAAATAATGCAAAAACCAGATCGTAAATATGATCGCTATATAGGAAATGTTGGACTGAAATGTTCCATTTTCATGTTGCCAAGCTTATAGAAACCTGTTCGCACAGACTTTTGTTCTTGGATAGATTAGCTTATAATTTTTGTTTTAGCAGACATGTGGAAAAATGTAAATCCTAATCACCCTTGTAAATGTGTATGGGAAGCTGAAATTCTTATTAGACATGCAGGCTCAGATTTAATCTCTACTGGGAAAACTTGAATTTGAAACTGCAGAAGGGGTTTAAGTAAGAGAAAATTAAGGCGTGACTTGCAGTCTATAAAAGAAAAGGTCAAAAGTAACAACTATAAGATAACTTTTTCCTTTATGCTCTAGACATAAATATTTAGAACTGAATAAAGTAAAAAAAGTAATAAAATGGTTTCAAGGAATTTGGAAACTGGTTTCTATAGGTTAGCAATATGTAGATTTTACAAGTTATTCCATTTATATTTTTTACTTTCAATGGCTGCAGAAAACAGAAACAGTATCTTTGGCAAAATAAAACAGCTGTTGCAGAGAGAGACTGGTACAGAAATTTCAGATGGTGCCACTGGCAAGTTAGAAGTTGATGGAGGACAATGGAACCTTACGATACTATCTGCCTTGGGAGTCTATTTCATGAGACCTCCTCATATTATTTTAGGACCTCAAAAATATAAAATAAATATTTTGAGGTCAACTGGTGACCTACACAGGACTCATCTGCATAGTAAATATTGTGATAGCAAATCCCATGGAAAACTTCCATTTAGGTTGTGCGGCCTTGGGCTTCCAATATGAATAGTCCGTTTGTATTTCAGATATATGATTGACATGTTGCCAAAACCTGGGCACTTGACAAAGTGTTGTCCATTTCCTTTGTGTCCCTCAGTGCAACAAAAATTTAGATCAAGTTTCTATTATCAGCTCTTCCTGACTGTACTGCTATGTGTGTAAAGAATAAATGGATTTACCCATCTAATTCTATCAAACACAGGGAATGCCAAAGCTTCAAAAAATAACAATCTGTTAGAGTTGATTCTGTATCTTGGACACCTTAAAAATTTTTGCAATCTGTGAAATTCCGCTCTGTACTATTCACGGTTAATTGAGATACCTTGGAAAATAAAATATATTCAAGGTAGGAATCACATACAATCAAGAAAATGTGCAATGCCATTCCTTTAGAACGTGAATGGACTGTTTTGTCTTATACTGGTTCTTGGGAATTACCGGTGAAAATCAACTTTTGAAAAATGTAAACAGTTTAAAGCAAAACAAATTTGGTTTTTCCTAAAGGCATTCGTAAAAGCCTTGCAATTATTTTGAGATTATTTGGAAAATACTGACTGCTTTTTTTCTTGTCTACCAAGGCCTTTCATTGAGCTGTAGAAGTATTGTTCCAAACCAAAAGGTGATTCTGTGCTGCAAATTAAGTTCCATGCTTTCATTTCCTGTTTAACAATGCTTTTTATGTTAAAGCCTATTGTATGGCAAGGTACTACTTTGTTAAACTATAGCCTTGAATTAGAAATATGGCTTTTAGGTTATTTCTATAGGCAATCACCAATCTGAAGGAAACCGATCCTCCAGCACAACCTAAACTCTTGGAAAGTCACATGGTATTCGTCAGTAATTTTCACTGTGTGCTTTTTTTGTCAGTAATGGCATTTTCACAAATGTGTACATTATTTACATAAACAAGTTGCATCATGGAAATGCATCGGTTGTACTACATTTGTTACCCCTTTCTAATTTGCTTATTCTCTTTTCTTTTTTCTCTCTCTGTGATCTCTATATTCTTATCACCTTCCTTATTTGAGCCATTCTTCTGAGATCCAAATCCTATTTTCCACCATGCTATAATGCATTAAATACACAGATTCACAGTCTGCTAGGGATGATTTTCCTCAGAGGTGATCATATTTTCTGACACACATGGAGTCTGGCTTTGGAAGAGTAGGTGGCATCTTTCCATACTTTACACGACAGGCCCTTTGCGCAGTCACACCGCTGGAAAATTTCCAGCCCATGAGAGCCCTTCTTGCGCTGTTTGGTACAGACTTCTCCCTGATGGAGCACTGGTTTGCAGATTTTGGTCCAGAAGTGGCGAGCACAGCAAAACCCTTCGATGCAGTCTGATGATCGTAAGCAGGGGTCTCCTTCATGCCCTATGGAGATGGTGACCAAAAGATATTACCATGACACTAGAAAAAAAATCCTGCTTTGCAATCAGAAGTACATTCAATACTTGTACTGTCTTCCATGAAGTTATCATCTACAATGGAAAGTCTTAGATTCCTATCAATCAGCTCTCCCTCTAATCATGTCAATCCATTATTGTTTATTTTGATTATTTGCTGTCTGAATATCAAAGTTCATGAATAGCTAGGACTGTGCTTCATCTTTTCTTTACTTTGGCATGGTCTGCTCTTAGATACTTCTCCGATCATTTTTTTTTTTATGAGGTGAGTGAAAAATAAGTAAGTAAAGAGAATTGCTTTCAAAGTAATTAATTTGATACCTTCTTGGGAGGTGTAAATAAACTCTGTTTCAAGGAGAAAGCTGAAATTCTCAGGGACTCGTAAAACCCTGTATCAGTGTCTAGCCAGGAGAACAGAAACTTAAACAGAAGATGTTTAATGCAGAGAACTAGGCACGCAGGTGGTGGCAGGGCTAAGAAGGACCAGAAAATGGTAAAGCAACAGAGCAGGAAGCTGCTACCACATTTAGACTGGAGGATCCAAAGAAGGTCATGTCAGCATCTGGAGCCAGGAATCGCTAGCTGGGATTGGAATCCCAAAGGCCCATCTGACAGGGAGCCTAGGACCGTGCAGTCTCTAAAGAGCTATGATTCAGAGCAGAGTAGAGAAAAGGCAGACAGCCCCAGAGTCAAACAAGAACTCATCATTTAAACATGTGGAAGAACAAATCTGGATATTTAATTCAGAAAAAATGACTAAGTCAGCAAAGAGCAAACACACATCACAGCTGGGTTGATGTGTCACCTATATAAAGAAAGGGTCAATAAACTTCTGTGTATTTTTGCCAGACTGTAAATATTTAGGCTTTTTAGGCCATATGATCTGTCACTCCTCAATTCTGCTGTCACAAAAGCAGACATAAGTAATGCCTAAATGAATCGGCAAGTCTGTGTTCCAGCAAAACATTATTTTACGAAAAGAGGCAGTAGGACAGACTTGGCACACAGGCCATAATGTGCCAATCCTGGTCTAAAGGATTATCTGTCATCCCAGATGGAACCAGTCCCACTATGTGAAATGGACACAACCCACTAGCCATTGTCGTAAAAATTTTTCCTAGTTGCCATCAGAAAACTACACATAAAACTGTATAAAATTATTAGTAAATTTGAAACTGTACTGTGACTTAGCTATCTATTGGAATAAGGAAGGATACTCATGTAATGACAAATGCATGTGAATCTAGTGGAATAGAAATAGAAGATCGGGTAAAGACATAGGTCTTCAGGGAGCATAGACAAGGGATAATTGAAGAGGAATTGTCAATCTTTTTAGCACTATCCATGTCAACATTACTATTCCAGATCTGACTAATAGGTCAGGTATTCTATAGGACACTAGCTCTGCAGAACATGAAAATGTGGGGAAATGTTTCTGTGGTTAAGAAATATGGGGACAAAAAAAAAAAAAGAAATATGGGGACACACGGTGTTTAAAAACCTTAACCAGTTTTCCTCATTGCTGGGCTTCTCAGAACCCCTGATATACCAATTATATAAAGATATAAAGTTCCCAAACTGGGAGATGCATTATTACAAAACCCTTGAACACAGCATACTTTATTCACAGAATGTCTTAAAGGAATGATGCTCCACAGAACACATTTGAAAGAAGCTTCCTTTAAAGATAGATGTGTTTCATGCCTTCAACATTTTACTATTAGTAATGAAGTTCAATAATTTCATGCTTTCAAATTTTACTGTTAGTGATTAGGCTTCCCAAATATTTTGATACAAGTAAGGGGATTTTATGACCATATAATCCCACTAGAAACCAATTATTTTTGATAAGTTGGTCTATGAATAGTATAGTATGTGGTTGTTTAGTGAAATAAAATTTCTGTAAAGGTGAAAAAAAGATTCAAAAGCTTCGGGATTTAATCATATGACTGCAAACATTCAAAGGCAGGACTGTTTAGAGAGTGGCATGATTGATCAGGGGTGCTGCTGTTCTCATAATATATATTTCCTAACAATTTAACAGCTCTTAGAAACCTCCAGCATCCTAAAAATTAAGAATTAATAAATTCAGTTAAAATCTTGCCAACAAAGTAACTTCCTTGTATTTTTTCTAAAACCAATGCAATGAACTATCAATATTTTAATTCTACTTCTCTTAAAACAAGAAAAAGTAAGCATAGAATTACAGATCGCCTACCTTTTATGTGTGACATCTTAGTGTGTGGCCTTCCTAGATTTTGCCATCCCAAGTCATGGTTTGAGTAATGACCATGGTTTCGATCTCTGTGTCGAGCGCCATCCAGAGCTGGGATGTGAGGGGTTAAGATGCTCTCAGTGACAGGGATGCAGATGCCTGGAGATAGCAAGTAAGTAGTTAGACTGATCCAAATCTGTAAAGTCTGACGCTTATCCAACCATTGTGCTGATGTGAGGTGTGACACTATCTCTTATCTATTTATCTATCTATCTATCTATCTACCTATCATCTATCTATCCTCTATTCATTCAGCTATTCCTTTATTTACATAAATAATATTGAATCATATTAGTTAATATGAAATAGAATTAAATCTCTGAGCCTAAGTCAGGCTACCTTAATTTGAATCTAGTCTCTCTCAAGACCAAGTGACTGTGGGCAAAAATAGGAATAAAAACATTTCATTAAGTTGTGAATACAATACATGTAAAGTGTTTAGAATAATGACTTAGTATTAAATTAATATTAGCTATTTGTACTTTTAAAATGACCAGATATCCATCTTCAGGATCCGGTTTCCTTTGTTCCTCAACAATATAACCCTAATCTACTATAAACATCTCTAATGGTATGAGGTCTTTGTCCCTTCACCTGTCCCAGGTACTTCCAGTAGGACTCTGCCCAGAGGTCAGGAGCATGTATACAGATAGGTTATCTATCTATATTATCTTGGTTTATATGACTAAGTTTATGTTTCTGATCACCTTCTGTAATTATTTAATGGTTTTATCCTGTGTTGTCTGTGAGTCTTCATTTCATCATTATTGCTGAATTGTCTCCCTATAAATTCATTGAGATTGGGTGAAGTCATGCTTATGGGAAGGCTGGGGAATAGACTCCCGCGTTTCCGTTTGGAGGAACCAATCACTCCCTCACTGTGAGTGCGGTGTAGGGTGGGGCCTTTAAAAGAAGACACCCTGAATATAAGAATCAAGGTATGGACCTGGAAGAAGGACTCACCACCGTATTGCTAAATCACAGTAGGTTCTTCGGTCTTTTTGCATGTATTCACTTATGTGTTTATAGCTATTCATATAAAACACTTCAGCATGGCAAATCCTAGATTGCCATAGAATATAAAATGTAGAAATAGAGATCAGAGCCCAGGAAAACTAAGATTGGGGAGGTAATCCAAGTAACCATACACCTATCTAAACCATGATCCAATCCCTGCCAGTTCGGAAAGGCTCCTTCCATTTCAAGGGTCTGGCTAAGGAGAATGTAGTTGAATTGGCTAGACACGCCTCCTACATAAAAAGAAAGAGCCCCGTTGACACTGAACTTGATCTTTACCATTATTGCAGCGGGTCCCGGGACAACACATGCCATCTCTATGGCAGCGCTTCTTTTTCCTTCGACACACCATGCAGGCCGAGGATCCTTGGTGGGGACTGTGGCAATATCTCCCAATTTCACATTCCTTATCACTGCTACATGGGTAGGCCTGTCAGAAAGTGCAACAACAACACCAAACGCAAAGTAGATTAGATTCTGTCACACTCAGGAAAGTCACTGCAGGAAATCACGGTGGGAAATAAATCACAGTAGGTTTCTTGTCAAAAGAAATGTGCCATTGAAATCATGTTCTGAGCACGGATCCTACATAGCGACATATCCTTCGTGGAGGATGCTGTAAATACTGATTGTTGGTGGGGACAAAGATAGAGGTGATGCTATTTCTATATTTTTGTTGACACAACTTTGGAGCTCAGATTTACATTTTGTGTGGGTCAGTAGAGCTTTTAAGAGTACCTTTGGGGGCTCAGAAATAGTTGTAATTGTAATAATGACACTGATTTACGGTGTAAGTGAAACAGCCTCCCTATTCCGTTTTTCATCTACTAAACTGGATGAGAAGTTTAAATAAAACAACAAAGGACTGTGCTAGAAGCTAAAACACATATCCTGCCTCGTTAGGGAATAAATACATGAAGAGTGACTCCCCACAAATTCTGCCCATGAGGAGCACAGCAGAGAAGCACCGGTTGAGGTAACAAGCTGTTTGGCACAAAGAAATCAAGGAGCAGGGTCCCCATTCCTAACGCGGGCGACGAGCAGCAGTGGGGTTCTGAGCAGTGAGAGAAATCCTCAACTCCAATGACAGTGTGTTCTCAGGAAACAAAAAGGCAGGCTCTTTACATACAAAAACAGCCCTATGGCCTACGGCGCCTTCAGTTTATAAAGAAAGGACCTAGTGTCTCCATTTCTCACCACGTGAGGCTACTTAAACAATGCCCTAGATGATCTCCCAAAATAAAAATACATTCTCCAGTCACGTACTCCTTGCCTCTTGGAAGAGTTCGGGACACTTAAAATGTCCCTGTCTGTAGAGACGGAGTTGAGAGATTGAACTGCCACGCCACACATCAAACTTCTTCATATTTTGAAGCATGTTGACAGGGAGACTTATTTATAAGTTGTTTTTCTTTTCTTTTTGTAGTTCTTTCCTGTTTTCAGAGTAATGCATTTTTTTTTTAATTGAAAAATACAGAAAGTAAAAAGAAGCTATGTAGTTGTTTTTAAGCATGCATAAATGCTATGAATGTAAAGCTATGGGCTAAAGTTTTTGTGACTCTCAAATAATTAGTGGGATTTGAGTGCTTTGCTTATGAAATGAGGTCTGGTGACCTAGGTCTGCGTGCATGGTCTATTTCTTTTCCCTTACTTTCTTCCTCTCTTACACTCTCTTTCTCCTACCCCCCTCCCCCCCGCCCTTCTGCTATGTGTGGCTGCGTTCAGTGTCTCCATGTTTTTTGTTTCCCTCTGATCCTCTTCAGGACAGAGGAAGTAAATGTGAAGCTGACATGTAAGACTGAAGACTCTACATGTTCTATGGGGGAAAAAATACACTTTCAGCAACACTGCAATAGGAAAAGCATGAATTTTGAGTTGCAAGTGCTTTTGAAGGATTGTATAGTGGCCATGTTTGATGCCTACGTTATAATCGTAGCCAGATAAAGCTATAAAATGAATTTGCGTATTATTGTTCCATTCTGGATCTCCATCATTAAGCTTAATGGAGAATCTGAATGAGGTTAAATTCAGAGTATTGTCCATTTTTCAAGAATCCAAGACTGATGAAAACAAAACAAATGTCACTTCCCGCCTTGCCACACTCTTTCCCCCAAGCACTTTACTCCCTTCATAGTTAAACCCATTAATTTTAAGTGAAATACAATTCACATGTTTCTGATTCATTTACATTTATTTCATCAAATTGTTTCGCAAGAAACATTTGATGTCTTACAAGTTTTTTTTTGCTTCTTTAAAAATAGGACATGTTCTTTCAATGGAAATACACATGTGCTACCTAAAACATCATGAGCAATTTGCAACACAAAAAACAAATCTTCAAGGGATTCTGAATATAGAATAATACTTGATTCCATTCCTAAAAAAATAAAATAAGAACAATAGTCTATAAGGTAAAAAGCAAGTTGTTTGCTAAAAGTAGCAGTTCATTTTGCAGAAACTTGTGGAAGACACATCATTAACTTCCCATTCTCAGTTTGTGAGAAATGGAAAATGCTTGAAATGGAACATATTTGATGCATGGGGCACCTGGGTGGTTCAGTCTGTTGAGCATCCGACTCTTGGTTTCAGCTCAGATCATGATCTCAGAGTCATGAGATCAAGCCCCACTATGTGTTCACACTCAGCATGGAGTCTGCTTTAGATTCTCTGCCTCTCCCTCTTCCTCTGCCCCTCCCCCCACTTGCTCTCTCTCTCTCTCTCTCTCTCTCTCAGATAAATAAGTAAAATCTTTTTTTAAAAAAAGAAAATATTTGATGTAGATGGTATTGCAAGAAGTAATATGTATAATAATCCTCTATTTGAATGGGATCACAGTAAAATTCTCACAAGTTTTTCAGAGGAAAGCTTAGTTGGTCTAAGAGATAAAATATATTAGAGGACATGCAGTGTTATTATGCTATTTTTGTAGTTTTATTTAAAGTCAATTTAAGGGGCGCCTGGGTGGCTCAGTGGGCTAAAGCCTCTGCCTTCGGCTCAGGTCATGATCTCAGGGTCCTGGGATGGAGCCCCACATCTGGTTCTCTGCTCAGCAGGGAGCCTGCTTCCCCTCCCTCTCTCTCTGCCTGCCTCTCTGCCTACTTGTGATCTCTCTCTCTCTCTGTCAAATAAATAAATAAAAATCTTTAAAAAAAAATAAATAAAGCCAGTTTAAATAAAAATGACACAGGCAGAAAAAATATGCAGACTTTTATGTAATGAAAGATTATTGTTATTGTGATCTCGCACTTGAAATGCAATCCCAGAACATAACATTAAGAGCAATTCTTTGACAATTAAAATAAAATTTTAATAATCAAAATGCAAGGTTATATTATATAGCTACTAGTATGCTTATGAAACTCCTTGGTCCAATAAATAGCCTTCAAATATGAATAAAATAAAAAAATGATAAGACAAATAGATTGAAGCAGGTCTTAGGGAAAGCAAAGAAGATGGGAGTATGCCTCACCTTCTGAAATCATTTTCTCCCAAACCAGATCTATTCAGCCATATAGTTTTCTTGGGCATAACCATTAGCAACAAAACACAGAACATGAGAAAATATGGATCTGAACTATTAATAGTAATTCTCATATTTTCAGCCTAATACATTACTTTTCAATAAAGAGCTTTAAATCAGACATTTTCATCTCAAGGATGAGGTCTCTGCATCTTGCTATTGTTTCTTCCCGCATTTCCCCCTTAAAATGTCTGGAAATGCTATCATAGTAGGCAAGAGAGGAAGGGAGGTAGAATGTAAGGAGGGAGAGAGAGAGAAAGAAAGAAGGGAGAAGGAAGTACATGGGTAAAGTAGTTAGAGATGATACTGAAGAAGTGATGACTATGGCATTAATAGGCCACTGAAGGGAATTATATACATTAATAAAAGTGCCATTCAGAAACTTTCCCATAGAAAAATCTTTATTTTCCACTTACTTTGGCCTCAAAAGCCTATTGCTCTTCCTGTCTGATGATGGTTTTATGGCAAACAAAAAATGAATTTGAGTATCCTAGTCTAACTTTCCATTTAACAAAAGCAATAATATGCTTCCCTGTTACTTATTTGTATAAATTAATAAGAAGACCGATTTTTTTTTACCTGCTATGGAAATTATTAATAGTGATTTTGCATGGTTCTTCATTGACTCATCTAGGTAAACAGTCTGAGGAGCAGTGACATTGGGCTGCATGTGCATCCAGGAATACTGGCCTTCATGCAAAAATCATTCATGACTTAGCCTGGTCACAATTAGGAGATGGGTTCATTTGAGACATCTAATAATAGAAGATGATGGGCCATGAATTAAGAATATATGAGAGCTATCCATGATCAGGCCAAAAAACAAAGAAGTTTTGCCCAACCCCCTTTCTAGGCTAAAAATAGAATGATTTCTGTAAATAGCAGCACTAGTTAGACATGAACTAAAAAAAAGAGTGAATGCATTGGACACGGCTTGAAAATAAAGTCCATCAAACATGAGCATTTCTTTTTAGTATAAAGGATTTTTTTTTAATATCCAATCCTCGGTGCTAATTTGGAATCATTATTTAAAATGTTAGCAATGAAGTAAAGAGAGCACGAGTAACTTCTGCAGATAAGTCTTATGTGCTCCGTAGCAGGGAACTTGGGGATTCAGGGTCCTGCCCAGGCTTTCAGGTCTCCCTGCAAGGTCTCATGAGGAAGAGCATTAAGGAGGGACAGTCTGATGCACACATAGATAAAGGGTTTTCAGTGCTGACCTGTGTGCCGAATTCAGAGATGAGAAAAATAAACTTGGCCACTTCTCTCTCTAGAAGCCTCCAAATACCAACAGCATGTCCTGGTGCAGCTGTTGGAAAGAGAGAACACTGGAGGACAACGGGGGCAATACCGTAAACAACATTTTCTCATTTCATTTCTCGACGACAGTTTTATGTCCCCTCATACTCAATGTAATCGGAGTTACAAGTAAAAGTCATCATGCGATTAGTGATAATTAAATAATATTCTAATGAATGAAAGAAAATGAAATGTTACTCCATCTTATTTGAACTACTTGAGGCTTTTTTTTTTTTTTTTTTTCAATTATTCTCAAAACTGTAGGGAGAAAAAGACCTGCTAATTCGAGATTAAGATTCAGGGTGAAATTTATTCTAATTTTTCAGGGCTGCGCATCACTTTAAATATGTAAATGCGACCATGAAGGAATCAGACCCCTAAGAGTAAGACACAGAAAAAAGTGTTTTAGGGATCTCAGCAGCACCAGCTACTGAACAAACCTTTGGTCACAACTAAAACCTTAGTGTAACTCCTGAGTTTTCAAAATAATAACCTTGTTCCTGTTTAATGATGGGGAGGAAAAAAAAGAAGAGAGAAACATCACATAGTGTTCATGCGGGCTGGCCACCCATCCGGATTCTTGCAAGACCGTCCTAGTTTTGTTGTTGTTGTTCTAATCGGGACAATCCTTTGTCCTCCCAAGCACTGTTTGTAACAATCGGAAGTTTTCTGGAGCCAGAAAAACATCATCAGCTGGGCAGGCAGAAGAAAGCCTGCAGGGGGACGACCCAGCTGTGGGAATGAAAAACATTTGGGGCAAGTAGATAAAAGGAGGTAGCAGCAAAGGGCTGGGGACTAGAATGTCTGGGGTCTCAAAGAGAACATAGCAGAAGGTTGGCAATTATTGGGAAATTGACACCATCAGACTGGCTTCCCCTAGGTCCTTAAAGAAAAGATTAATTTCCCTTGCCCCGACTTTCCATATGATAGTTCTCTGTTCCAATGTATATGCAAGGTTTGCTATCCTTTAAGGTGGTGATTTCAGAGTCAAACCTTAGGACTGCAACTTCAGGAGGTGCAGGGACATAGAACTCAATCTGGCTAATGTGCAGTTGTGTATACTGCCTGCCAAAGGCTGTGCTCTCGGATCTTTCCCTTTGTCTACAATTACCTCTAGGGGATAAGGGTGTGTCTTTGAGGATTCCTGAACAGAAGGCCAGGAGGATTGAGCTACATTACACTGGGCAGGAGAAGTTCAGATATTTCATGATGTTCCAGATATGTGCCATATGTTCATTAAGGTGGCTGTTTGGGTATTCATTCAATATCCAATAATTGTTTATTCAGCATTTATTTATTGAATACCAGCTACAATCCAGACACAACCAGTTCTGTGATCTACAAATGTTTTCCCTGCACCATCCCTAAAATAATTTTGGAAAAGTATATATCCTCTCACACATTTGACGTGTAAAATCTTTCAGCATAATTTTAGTTTGTTTTAGGAATATGGCATGTAATGTTTATAAGGTGAAATTCACAGTTGACATGATTCAAAGAAAATAGCTTTTACTTACCTGATTGATCAATGCATACTGATCCTAAAATAAGTCACCACATAGTCATGGATATTTTTCTTTGAGAAAATTAGTTTTAGAAAACGTCCAGTTAAATCTTAAAATATACAAGTCATCACAACTATTTTTAGATGTCCTGTATCCAGAATTTTCCAGCCAGGACCAAGCTTCACTTTTAAAGAATTAATGACAAGACAAGGAAAGACGTGTTTAGGATGCCCTAATCAACCGTTAAGAACATCTTTGTTAAAACCAAAACTCCAAATTTTACTTTAGTGTGTCATCCATAAAAGGTTTTATACTGCTGGTTAATGCACTATATCAAGATTTGGAATGCATGACGATTTTGCCTTTCTTTCCACATAAAATGGCAAAAGACTTATTGTAAACACAGGCACATTCCCAGACAACTTTAAGAAAAAAAATCATGGGAGTTAAGGATATGGAAATTGATTTCCTGAAAACAATTCATGCTGTGCGCGCCATGGAAAACCTTTGAGTACCTTTTCCACATATTCATTTTAGGGCTGGGGTTGTTAGATATTTTGACATAGAAGTCCAGAGCTGAGAGAATTCTGCTAATGCTGCCTGGATCATAAGTTAGGAAAGATGGATCTCTGCCAGTGGTCAATTAACTTCCCCAATGTATTCAGAGAGCCTCACTGAAATCCTAAGAAACAATAATTCTATGAAATCAAGGCAAGGTCCTCCCTAACTTGGGTTGTTCCGCCCTGTTCTCTGTATCTCATTAAGCTGAAAGGAGATTCCAGGGAGTTCTCTACTTTGAGCACAGAACACATTCTCAACGTAAGGTAGCAACGTAACAATGTAGCAACGTAACATGTACGTTGCTGCTATTGATCTTGGGGCAAATGGGCAAAGCCAAGCCTTCCCATGCAGTCTCAGGGCCTAGAGAAATCGACACCTTGTAATTTGCCTGATTTTTTCTTTTTTTTTCCTGTTTTTGACCCATTTTCCCCTAATTTGGAATAGACAGGACAAAAACGCTTCTGTTGCATGCTCAAAAAGCAGCATCTCGGAGTGTTTTTGCAGCAATTGTTGGAGCCCTTTATGCTCCACGTGTAATTATAAAGCCCTTTGTAATTTGGCGATTGGTGGAGTATAATTGTTCTAACAAAACAGAGAAAGAAGCCACACAATTTCAAGTTTTCTTCCAAATCCAGTGCAGCCTTACACATTTTCCTGACCTCATGACCTTCAGAAAGGTAACGTTGTAGGAAGAATTTTGGAGTCATACTGCAGTTTGAATTATGCCTCCACAATTAATTCATTGTTGTAAGTTACTTAACGGAGTCTCGGTTTCCTCCTTAATAAGACGGATATAATTCCTGCCTTCAGCAATATTTCCCTACTTACCTAATCTTTATAATCTCATGGGGTTTCTTTAAAAACTACTTACTCACAGACTCCTCACAGAGACTCTACTTTTGTAGAACTGGATATGGTCCAGCAATCTGTATTATTAATAAAATACTGTCCTGATGATCATAGATAAGGTAAGACAGGGAAACACGGCTCTATAGAATTGTTGCAAAGATTAAGGATGCCTCTTATATATATCTCGTACAGAAAATATCTGGTCCGTATGAGATGTGGACTCAATATTATCTTTCAGATAGACACAGGTCTAAGTGGGAAATTGGTTCCCTGACACATGAGTCTAAGTAAGAGATTCACTGATAACTATTTCCAGACAGCTTCATCTTTACTCCTACTACGTAGCCACTGTGCTTAGGGGTAGGCTTGAGAATTTCTGGAACTATACGGAAAAATAAAGTAACGCATAACAAACACACCAGTGCACTTTGGGAGAAACACAGTGTAGCCTCAGAGCTGTCAACACACGCATTGTGGCAGGATTGTTTCGTATCCTCATGTGGTATACACCTGTGTCTTATTGGCAATACACAGCTCTGCAGTTTTCTTTGCATCTTGTATCCTGTGGGTCTTAGAAAACAAGTACTTTTCCTCCCCATATCAAGTATGATAAATAGATGATGTGTGTTTTTATTTCCTATTTCTTGTAGAGCATCAGATTCCCTGTCCCGTGAAAAATCATATTCAAAATTCAAATACTGATGTCTAGATAGTTATGAAAACTTAACATACTTTCAAATAGCTGTTTATGAAAGACCGTCCTTACAATTACAGAATAGGTCAGCGTTGGTAATTATTTCTGAGCCCAAGTGTAAACACTTGTGAATTTTAAATGTTACATGAGTTTGAGCCATTTTTCACTTGTAATATCATGCTTTATAAATAAGAATAAAAATCCAGTGAAGATATAGGTTAATGTGTGTATCTATATATATATGTTTGTGTGTGTGTGTGTGTGTGTGTGTGTGTACATAAGTTATCCAATGTATTACTTTAGGAGCTACATCCAAGAAACGTGTAGTGGAATTTACCCATGAGAAGGTAGGACAGAGTTATTGAGAACTGAGAAAAGAGGAAAATTTTAGCTTCCATGTAAAGTCCTTTAAACATTTTCTAATTTGCACTAGGTTCCTGTATTATCTATTAAAATTAATACAATTTTTAAAAGACCTAATCTTATGAGATTCAAGGTAAAGTTTCTTATTCCTTGCTAACTTACGTTTCAGAGTTTTTGTAGTACGAAGGTTTGGAAGAACTTGGGTTTCCTAGAGGCAGAACTTCTTGCAAGACTATCAAGAATCCAGACTGAAGTTTCTTAATTAAAAATTTTCTGTTTTGTTTTATTGATGTCACCTTATTAGCAGAGTTAGACTATTAATACATTTAAATTATATATAAATAATCCATTGTTCCAACAATTACTTAATTGAAGTAATGTTTATTGTCTTATTCATTTAGTATAGAACATCAAACTATATACTTCTCCAATCTCATTTAATTCTCTTCCATCCCCACTAGGAATTAGGCTAGACTAATAATCAAATGGCCACTTGCCACATTCTATTCTGATTTTGAGGAAATAGTTGATAGAAGCTAATAAAATTGAAAAGCTCATTCTTCTATGGTTGGGAAGATGGAAAAATCACAACAAAATATAATCCTCAATATTCGTTTGCAGTGAAAAGACCCAGTTCTTAATTAAGAACTATTTTAAGCTCTGTATAAATATTGCTTGAAAATTTAAAATGTTATCATTCAAATTTAGAGTCATAAACAAGAAGGCAGGTAACATTATTTCCCTCCAGGGGTGCCGGGAAGAGAAACAAGGACTTGAGAAGAAGCATGGCCCAATGTGATTCCCCAGAGGCTTGGAGCAAGAGGTTTACTAAATCGTGATAGACACAAAGATTGACTTGACTAAAAACATTTTGATGAAAAAAGTAAGATCCAGGGGCACCTGGGTGGCTCAGTCAGTTAAGCGTCTGCCTTCGACTCGGGTCATGATTTCAGAGTCCTGGGATTGCCCTGCATCAGGCTCCTTGCTCAGCGGGGAGTCTGCTTCTCCTTCTCCCTCTCCCTATCCCTATGCCCCCTCCCCAATCCATGCACTCGCACATGCTCTCTCTCACTCACAAATAAATGAACAAAATTTAAAAAAAAAAAAAAACTATTGAAAAAGAAAGGAAAATAAAAAGTAGAATGCAGAGGTGGTTCACAATTTTAACAAGAATCCTGCCTAAATAACTCATCTATTTCTGCCTCTGCCATTTGGAAGAAAATAAATAGTAAGTGTGTGAAGTCTCTTGGACTGGAATCATTAGGACATGACACACTAGTGACATATGGAGGGACTAACGTGCAAGTTACATGTGCAGCAGAGTGAAGGACTTTAACTCCTGAGCCTTGTATAAGCCAATTTATCTGTTACAAAGAGAAAGGAATGGAAGTCATTTAATCCACTATTTTGCCATCCCAACTCTTTCCCATTTCCCAGCTCGAGTCCTTCTCTAGTTATCTCAAGCTAATATTTATATAACCTATAAAACAGGTTAAGGTTCTGTGCCCCCTGCCCAGGTTTCATTTTTACTTTTATGGAATGTTCAGTTGATGGGACAGGCCTCACATAGAAATTCACAAGAGGAGCACACTAAATAGACTCATATCATCATTTTTGGGTTCCAAAGATCAGGGCAAACTGTGTTGGAGAGAGTTGGAACCAGTCTCAGGATCTCTAACATAACAGAAGGGTAAAAGCATCTGGGTAGAATAGTTGCCTGACTTCCTGATGGATGAAATTACAATAGCTAAGGCTACTCATTTATTTCAGACATTTGCAAGATGATTGGGTTCAAAAGCCCCAGCTTGGAGAGTACTTTTATTTTTAGGGCCTGATAATAGCAATTATGTGACCACATGTTGTTTATTAAAATAAAATGCTTTTCCAAAAAACAATTGATATCTCAACACACACGTGGTCTTACTTACCAGCCTTCTACCCCCATGAACCAATTTAAATTCTTATTGTGTGGAAGAAGGAAGAGAAGGTCAGCACAAAAGGACAAAGGAACTTATTCAAGCAAACAGCATGGCATAAAAACATCACTCATTGGCTTATAATCTATTTCTATCAAAAAATTCTATTTAAATGCTTTGTTACAGGGTTGGAAAGGGAGGAAATTATAAGCCAGATGACAGATCCTTTGGTTTGTGTGACCCTAGTGTTCAAATCTCAGCCTCAGAAATGTGGTACATCTTGTGATGACATACTCAACATGTTAGTAATCCCAAAGAAAACACATTGAAGACGTTGGTCCCCCACGCCACCCACATCCCATACATTTGCTTTGCTGTGGTGACCAGCACATTCTCCACAGTGCAAGGGAGGTCAGATGATTTGTAACTAGATGAAAAAAAATGAAATCCTGTCTCCAGGCTTAAGTCACTTCCCCTCCAACCCTCAGTCCTTCTAGCCTGTGCAAAAAGTATGCTCCTCTGTATTTCTGCTGCTTCCTTTGTTGGCCTTTGTTCATTACTAAGAATCCCCAGATGTACTGGCAATGGACACTTTTTTTAACACCTCTGTGTCTGGCTTACATTCCATACTCTGTAGAAAATATGGGGCTTTAAAATGTGAGACAGGGGAGAGAAGGGTGGGAAAGAGTAGTGGAGCACAACTAGGAAAGGGAGGACCATCCCCCCACACACCTGCCCCTGGGGACCGGGGACCAGAGGAGAGCTGTCCCACCTCAGCACAACCCCAGTGCTGTTGGCTCGTCAGAAGTCTAGGTGAACAAATGGAAGAGAAATCATTAGCCCAATGGCTAATAGAGTTTTTAGACAACTGTGCTAGGGTTGATCTGTAATCCTATACTTTTTTCAATTTTGTTTTCCCTCCTATGCAACGCTAAAACGTTTCTAGAACTATGTTTGGAATGCTATCTGAAATCTGTCCTGTTTGTTTGTTTGAACTGAAGGAGGCAGCTGTGTCACAATAAAGATGACCAGAAAACATTTTTGTTCTTAGTATGACATATGATCCCCATCTCCCTTCCCAGCATTTGCATTACACATGCCAGCTATATGGGGCTACTTGCACATCCGTTAGCCACACTCCCTAAGGACGAGGCATTTGTACACATTTTTCTTCTGCCAAGAATACCTTTCCTCCATTTACTTCATCATCCGAATAAATCCAACTCACCATTCAGAGACTATATCAAGTAACTTTACTTTGGGGAAACCTTCTGGGCTGGCTCCTCACGTCCAGCTGATTTGGATGTTCCATTTCACCTGCACCCTGTTAATACTTCACGCTTATCTATACATGATATAGACTATACTCTGTTAAATTCTTCCTCTGCCTTCTTTATATTCTTTGATTACAGAAATCATCTTTCACCTCTGTATCCCCAGTGGTCACATTGTGCCTGGAATAACAGCATTCCGCATTTTGCTCGGCAATGAATTAATGAATGAGGTTTTGTTGCAAAAGTGTTTGGAAATTTGTACCATGAATTGACAAAAATGCTCACATAAGTACCCATCAGAAGATGGTAAAAGAAACAAACAAACAAAAAAGCCCCACAAAAACTTGAAAATTAAATGGTGATTTTTTTTTTACGTATATTTTGAAATGGATTTTTAAAAATCAGCTATGTTCTACATAAACCATTTCTCACCTAGCACTATATCCCTAAGGACATATGTGTTTCAGAAGAAAGGAGATTGGTTGATAAGTAATTTTCCAGCCAGCGACTTGGCGTCATATTTCATGTGAAGCCTCAGATTCACATTTTCAAGTACGATCACCAGCTTCTTTATATTACATTCCTGTAGCTGGTGGTATTTTTCACATGTAAATTATCTAAAGTGAAAAGTAGGCTCTTTCACTTGTAAGTGGTATCAGTGGTCTCTGCCAGAACCATCACGCTATCCTAATGGCCCTTCACAGTAGTGACTCTGGATATCACCTCTTTCCTAATTGTCCTCAAGCAATTGTTTAAGCCTATTGGTGGGTTGGAAACTATGACTCAGTACTTCTGAGGATCAGATGAAGCTGATGACAATCCATCCTAAATGCTTCTTCCTAACTTTTCTTTGCCTTTAGCTCTTACTACTTTTCTCATTGGTGGATCATATCTGATAGTTTTTGCAGCGAACCCCACCTCTATGACATATTATTGCAAAGAAGCAAGAAGGTGAGCAAGTAGCTCATGATGGCTTCCTTTCAACATGTTGGAGGTACATAGATAGAATACTAAGGGGATTCCGTCTCTTGATACACCTTAGTTACAGCAATATAGCAACCGGTACATAACAGCGAAAGCAATTTTTCCAAATGTGTGCCTCATGGAATGCCCCACCAAAGCATTTACTGGATTTCTGACTTGCTTATGATCCTAAATAAGTTGAGCTAAACGAGGTTCTCACCAGCCATGTTAAATTAGTTAAGTCTCACGGGCATGTCAATATTTACCAGAAAACATGGACAGTGCTTCTAGATTTTAACCAAATTAATTTCAAATCACGTCTATAGTTCTTGTACAAACCCATCCAACTCCCCTCATTATGCCCCACACATTAGAATTTTAGAGACACCTGTATACATTTCACACCCACTTCCAAGTTTAAAAACTCAAAGAAATTTATGAAGGACTTTATTCAGCCTAAGCTAGGTGCATATTTGGTATTTATAAAACCATAAGATGGGCCTATTACCTGGGCAAAGAGGTAAGAAATAAGAATTCTACTTCCTAGGTTAAACTTTCTAAGTTATATATTTGCTACATGTTTTGAGTCTAGGCAGGGATGTCATTGTGTATTTTAAAAAGCTGAGTCTCTATATGAGAGACTCCTGTACGGTTTAGCTTCCCAGTCTAGAGACTAGAGTGATTGGATCCCCTTGTTCCGTAGAAAGAGGAAAGACACAGCCACACCTGGGCACAGCAGGTATCAGACAGGATGGATTATGGTTTGACTATAACATTTCCTGGGTTTAAATGAGATCACCAGAACTTCATTCACACAAGCAAGTCAAGTTGTTTCCACATTAACATTGGATGAAGTGATTTTTATTACAAAACCCAGTGCACTAGCCAGGCTCTTTCTGAGGGCAGATCAAAAGCATAAGGATCTGGTCATGTGCTGCTTTTCATCTCCCCTCCTTGAGCACAGAACTGCCTAATACACGCCGATCGAATTCTGCCTGGGATTTTAAACAGGATGGTCTGGAAAAGCCAAGAATAAGCTCTTGAAATAAGACTGCTCATCCCATAGTAATGAGGGTTGGAGCTATGATTTTGTAAATGGTACATTGAAAACTGTTTACAACTTGCAAATGATCATTCCAAGAAACATTAGAATGCCTTCCTTATAGAGACACATTAATAACTAACAGCAAATTTGCTAAAAAGTCCAGTTCTGCTTTCTGGGAAACTTCCAAAAAGAAATCACAGCTCTTTAAAACACAGTTTCATAGAATGAATCTGTTAAAAGAGTAATCAGCCAGTTACTGATTATAGAATAATAATTAATATTAGTATTTAGCAATAACTGTCCATAGAGCTATTTGTCTTCAAAGTAGCGAACTCCTTAAGTATTAACAAATTAGCTCTCTCTGTCACAACTGCCAACATGTGTTTGGAGAGCTCTAGGGAGAATTTTATTTTACATCCATGCGTTCTGTTCTGGTGATATCTTCAGGGCGATCTTTCCACTGTTAGATAAACATGTTTGGATGTACAGAGATAGGGTAATAATGCACATCCATGTCCCGCTGTCTGGCTAGTTCGCTGCTGAGTCCTCAACCAATACCCGATCAAAGGCAAAAATGTGTTTCCAGTGATAGAGCAGTATGGTTTTCATTGAGGACAGACTTTGCTGAAAATAAGACAAAAATTGTCTGGGAATTTGGGTGCATAACCTGGGTGTGGTGAGGATGAGCTTTTCACATTTCTCGCTAGAGTTCAGTAACTCTCCACATAACCTCAGCCCAGCCGTGGAGCCTTAAATTCACCACCTCACCAGCCAAAAACACTTCTCCTGCTAACAGATGCCACAGTGGCTACAGCTACTCTACGAACTGCACATATTTTCATGAGACCCTGAAAATAACAGCCTCCTGGAAACTACAGATATTTTGCAGATGTGCTTTCCACCAAAATGATTTCACAATTTGCCTAGGTACTTGATCGGTATGTCCCTTTATAAACGAAGGAAGACCATCCTTCATTACAAATCACAAATTTTGATGGTAATCACTTCTCCTTGGTAATTTCCAAAATTGTAAGCACTCAAGAATTCTATTTACTGGATATTTCATGATTTTAAGGAAGTGTTAACTTTTAGTTTTAATAATAGTATTGCACTTATTTTTAAGAAGTTCTTTTCTCTTGGGGTGCCTGAGCAGCTCAGTCTGTTCAGTGGCTGACTCTTGATTTTGGCTCAGGTAACAATCTCAGGGTCGTGAGATCGAGCCCTGTGTTGGGCTCCACTCTCAGTGGGGAGTCTGCTTGGGATTCTATCTCTCCCTGTCCTTCTACCCCTCCCCTCCACTCCGGCTTTCTCTCTCTCTCTTTCTCTCTAAAGTAAATTTTTTTAAAAAGTTCTTTTCTCTTAAAGAAACAACTGAAATATTTGCGGATAAATAATATGATATATAGGATTTATTTTTAAATGCCTTGCAGAAAGTGGAGATGAGTTGGACAGTGAGGATGAAGTGAGATTAGCCGTAGGTTTAAAACGACTGGGCTCATCAAGAGAAACGAAATCTTGCCATTTGCAATGATTATGCTAAGCGAAATAAGGTATTATGCTAAGCGAAATAAGTCAATCGGAGAAAGACAATTATCATATGATCTCTCTGATATGAAGAATTTGAGAGGCAGGGCGGGAGGTCATGGGGGTGGGGGGGGAAATGAAACAAGATGGGATCAGGAAGGAGACAAACCATAAGAGACTCTTAAACTCACGAAAAAAACTGAGGGTGGCTGGACGGTAGGAGGGGTAGGGATAGGGTGGCTGGGTTATGGACATTGGGGAGGGTATGTGCTGTGAAATGTGTAAGCCTGATGATTCACAGACATGTACCCTAGGGCAAATAATACATTATGTGTTAATTTAAAAAAAAAGGAAAAAAATAAAAACAAATAATAATAAAAAAATAAATGGGAAAAAAAAACGACTGGGCTACAGGATGGGCACGTGGGGAGAGTCACTCATACTATTCTCTCTACTTTTCTTGACATTTGAAATTTCCAGTAGGGAAAAAAAACTAAGAACTCCTGTAATCTACACAGAACTCTAAATCTAATCTTCAAGGAGCAGCCAACTCTAGACACCATCTGAAATCCCTTGGTTCCACACAAAAAGCACAGGAAGCATCCTGACAACATGAAGTCCAAATTCTCTCCTCCCGCTTCCAACTTCACCTCGGAGAGGCTGAAAAGGCAACCTCTGATAAGGCTGCATCAGGTTGACAAGCCCGCTGATAGTGTGAATACGTTTCTGAGGTTGCCTGAACTGGACTATTCACAATTTACTAAGTGGAGGTGGCTCTGCATTCATTGTATTCATGAATGAGTGCTCCAGCTCTGATGTTCCAATCTCTAGAGTGAAAATTATCCCGGGAGCCCACAGGAAAACGCCCATTCCAGGCCATTGCCATCCATTGAGAATTTAGTGCCAGGCTGCTGATGTAGGCATCTTAGGGGTGGTAGAGGTGCGTCAGATGTGGTTCCTGCCCGTAAGAGAACCACGGAGGGCAGACACAAGCCATTCCTCATGTGGCTGGTCACACCCAGGTGGTAATGATACACTCACTCTCAGCCCATCTTTTCAGGGAGCACACAGGAACCCCATTACCTTGGAAAAGGCAGACAAAAGGAAAGAATCAATATCAGACTGAGGGGACATTTTCTAAGTACATGGAGCGTCTCAATTTTTTGGTTTTGGTTTTGGAAGAACTAGAGGTCTATGTATGACCTGGAGGTATAGAATTGTATCTCTGGACACCAGCCACATGAGTTGGAGCCCGTATTCCCCTCCGCCCGCCCCAAATTCATGCCATGACAGCTGCTTTGAGAAGTACTATAAAGATAGAATGTTTTCTTTAAAATGCCACATTATTTGGCAACACTTGCTAAATGTCTAATTGAAATGACAGGGCTCTCTGTTTTTCAGGAAAAATAAAAGTAGCTAAGAATAGTTACTCTCTGAATAGACTTCCCACAAACTCACATCTGTAGAGTACCTTCTGGTTGGCACAGAGCCTTCAGGCACATTTTCTCATCCTACTACGGAGGTGAGTTGGGTAGGCAGTTCTTAAAAAAAAAATTATTGATGTGAAATTCATGTATAATAAAGTTAACCATTTTTAAATGAATAATTCAGTGCCCTTTAGTACATCCACAGTGTTGGGCAACCACTACCTCCATCTAGTTCCAAAACATTTCCATCACTTCAAAATACACCCCTTCCACCCCAAACCCATTGAGCAGCTTGGGTAGGCATTACTAACTTCTGCTTTACGAAGGAGGGGGGTTACTCAGCTGCTATTAAGCGACCTCCAGAGAGTAAATGCCCGATCCAGAACAGAACCCTGATATTCTAACACTGTGCTTCTTACCAGACAAGTGGTTCTCAAACTTTATCCTACGTCAGAATCGCCTGGAGGACATGTTAGACCACAGATTGCAGCGCTCTGACCTCAGAGTTTCCGATTCGGTGAAGTCTGGGGTGGGGGCTGAGAGTTTGCATTTCTACTAAGTTTCCAAGTGATGCTGATACTGCCGGTCCAGAGCCCACACTTTCAGAAGGCTGTGCTACACTGAGTTGCCTAGTCTCCTATTTTCTAATTTTAGATTTTGCTAATTTCAAACAGGGATGTTATATATTTAAACAAAATGGGCTAAAAGGAGGTGTCTGCTTTCTCTGCTTCACAGGCTGGATGAACATCAAAATGAAAACCTGCAGGTGAAAGCACTCTGTCAGCTTAAAATTGACCATGTAGATTAGAATCTTATGGCTTGCTGAAAATCCGTCCTTTTTCTTAATTAGCAAAGCATATTATCTCTTCCAGCGTGCCTGAGAAACTATGAAAACTGTGTAAAGTTTGTACTTCCAAAATGCCAGAACGAGAGGTATCTCCTATCATGGGTCTGATACACCATGCCTGGTATAGAGTAGTCGTTCACTGTTGAATTAATTAGTTTCAAAGGTATGAATCAGTATCAAAGTTAAGAGGGCGTCCTTTAGAACGACTTGAGGAGCTTCTAAATACAGCGCTGTATAGCACCCGATGTTCTTGACACCGTGGACAGAGCTTTATGCACAGGTTGGTTATTATGCAAGTCAAGTTTCATGCCAATATCACAGTCTAACTGCACTGAAAGGTCTTAAAGGCACCGAGTGGGGCACCCCCTCTTCTCCTGGGTCTCTGCATGAGTTGATGCCAGTGTTTCAGCATCAACCCCAAACCACTTTCTTTGCTCGCCCCTCCCCCATGTGCGTACATGTGTACAGATGACAACTTGTAATACAGCCAACTTATATTCCAACATCTGCCTTCCAGATCTGTGCACCCTCTCCTGGTCACTTAGCTTGAGGTTGGGCGAGGAGAAGCATTGCAGGAGAGTAAACGGTAGAGCTGACAAGGTCTTGTTTCTAAAGTGCTGGGATCCTTTAATCTTCTTTCTTCCTTTGATGTCTGAGATTTCCTTCTTTATGCAGTGACACTGGGACTAAATGAAACACCAGGAAACCATTTACCAGTAAAGGGTGTGTGTTACAAACACCTGCAGAGCCCATGGTACCAGGTGACTTGAATTACCCACACATTTCTAGATCTCTGCTCTGTGGGTGGGTGGCTATTTTGACTCTTTTTAACTTTGGGCAAAAAGATGACAGCTCTGGTCACACCGCTACGACTTCTATTTATTTTCCGTCCATACATCAAATAGCAGCACAAACAATTGGAGGAGAGAGGGAGAAAACCCCCTGTGTATAATGAATAATAAGCAGTTGTGCACGTAGAATCTTTGTACAAACGGTTTTTTGGCTCAAACAAAAGAGATAACATATTGTGGTCCAAGTAGCTGAGGGCCAGGAGACTAAAATCGGGGTTCAAGTTCTGACCGCCATCGGTCAGCATATAGACTTTGCACATATCACTGTGTGCCTCTGGTTTGCCATCTGGAGAATGAAGGAAATCACCTAAAAAAAGTTTTCCTTTGTTTTTTGTTTTTAATAAACTAGCTGTTGCAACTGACAAAAATTTACCCATCTCCCAGGGGCAATTTGTCATTAATATGCTTTTTTTTTTTTTTTTTTTGCATTACAGAAATAATATGACACCTCCTTTTATGGTTTGTTTGCACCTAGTAAAACAAACCAGATATCGAATCAGAACATTTGATAAATGCATAACAGGATCATTGTTAACACAGCCTGGCATTACGAAAAATTTCTAATCATAGCTGGTATTTACTGAGAATTTACTACGCACCACTCTCCGTGTTAAGTGCTTTACAAACAACAACTTCCATGTGAGGATCCTGCGTAGCGTAAACCATGTCTTGAATTGCAAAACTTTGACAATTCGATTCCAAATTGGTCGATACATATGTTTTGTGAAAATCCACATGGGAAGGGATGACTGTCCAGATTTTCAAATAATGCTGCAAATGCTGCTCCATTTCTTCACAGCAATCTTCCCCATCTCAGTAAACGGTAAGTCTACAGGGCAGTGGTCAGGCCGAAAACCTTGGAGCCAGCTTGGATTCCTGTCTCTTACTCCTAACTTCAAATGCATCAGCAAATCTAGGCAGCTCTATCCTCAAAGAGTCTGTAGAACGCAACCCCTTCTCACCATCTGCACTGCGGCACTCTGCTCTGAGCCTCCCCTTCTAGTCCTCCAAGGCAGAATTCTCTTACTCCACTTCATTTCCAACACGGCAGCCCTAGCAGGGTTATTGGAATGGGAGCTAGATCCTGTCAGGTGCTGGGAAACACTGTCCGTGGGCTGTGCATCTCATTGGGCACAACAGCCCAAGCTCATCCTGCTTGACTTGAGCTTGCCCTGTGCTTCTTTCTTGCTTCTCACCCGTTCCTTGGCTCACTTTGCTGCAGCTACACTGGTCTCCTTGCTATTATTCCTACACACCAGGCGTCCTCCAACTTGGGGCCCAGAACTAGCTCTTTTCTTTGCCTGGACGGCTTCTCCCCAGAAGGCACATGGCAGACACCTTCCCGTCCTTCAATCTTTGCTCAAACGTCACCTTATTATTGAGGCCTTCCTGACACCCCACCCTGCTGGTCTCTCGCCTCCTTTACCACTTTATTTTCCCCTGTGTATAGCACTTCTTACCCACTGGCATGCTAGGTAGCCGTGATGTTTACTTGTTTATCATTTCTCCCTCACTGAAATAGAAGCATAGTGAAGGCAGGGATATTTTTTATTTGTTTTGTTTATGACTGCATCTCCAACATCTAGGAGTATGTCTGGCATAGGATAGATGCTTAATAAATCAATGAATGGATATATTTTCTAAACATAGTTTTACGCATCTAGCATTAAAGAGGTCCTTTTCCTCCCTCTTGCTCTTTTAGGCTCCATAGACTATCCCTCTCCCAGTTGCTTTTCCTTTCTCCTATAAAACTTTGCCCCACCACCAGCATAAATTGTTTTCCTGAGTTTGACTAGTGAGAGTTTTGTTAAAAAGAAATCATGTCATTTTTTTTCTTCCCACCCACTAGCAAATTTTCTTTCCCTTGAGAAAATCTCTTACTAAAAACCAAATCTCTAACGATGTTCTTTCTCTCAATGGCAGATTTCTTGAAAGAGTGCTTTTATACTTGTAGTCTCCTCTTTCTGGTTTCTTAAGTCATCATTTAATCTGAAATTTGATGCTACCAACGTGCAGAAACTCATCAGTCCTGGGTATACTCACCCTCTAACAGCTCAATTCAAGGCATCATTCTCTACTCTTTCCAGACCGGATCGTCCTTTGCAAACAATCATTTGCTCCTGAGATTCGGTCGCACACCATCCTGGTTCTTCACCTTGTCTGACCTGAGTCCTCTTCATCCTCTCACCTAACATAGTAATTCTAAACAGCCCTGGCCTCTGACTTTAACTGTTCTTAAAGAATCTTGCACTCTGGAACCCTACCCGCATCTATGGCTTTGGCTGTCTTGTGCAGATGGCATTCTACACCATGATGACTAAAACTTGTCCCTTGTGACTCCAGACATTTCTCATTCACTGCCTAACATATTCTGGATCTCTCCTGGCACCCTAAGTGTTGAGAATTTACATTTGCATTCACTAAAATTCAATCGATACTGTTTCTTCCTCATGACTGTCCTGCTTCTCCTTAAACATCCTCCAAAAAAGTAAAAGGATTGCATGGAGCACTGGTGTGGTGCATGAACGATGAATCTTGGAACACTGAAAAAATAAAATTAAATTTAAAAAAAAAGTAAAAGGAGTGGTTCAAAACATTTAAAAGAAAACCAGAAAAACACAGAAAAACCTGTGACTAAGGGAGTATGAGATGAGACGGAAGAGGGAGAGAAGGAAAGGGAAGCAGTGTTCAGAGCATTCTTAACACTAAAGTTGAACGTGTTAAACTCTTAACATTTTATTTTTTAATCAAATATGGAAAAAACATTAAAAAGCTCCTAATTCTAAGTGATGGAACTCAGGGACTTGATTATTTTTTTTAAATTTTTAGTATTTTAAAATTTTCTTCAAAAATATTGGCTCTTAAAAAAGGTGATATATCTACCATTTGGGAAAATATTTGCATTAAATGGAAAATAATGTGGTCAAATATTTGCTTATTTTTTCTAAATGTCATTAAACAAAAATGCAAGTCTGGAACTAGCCACATGTTTGGTGTGGCATTCAGCAAACAACAAGAAAACTAAATCTTGGATTTGAATGTGAGCTTAGCAACTATTTAACTTAATATGAAGCTTTTACTCAGCATCTTTGACAAGTGGCCATCCAGCCTTGGTTCCAGTGAGGAAATTATGACCTCGAGGGGCGGGCCATTCCATTTTGGAAACAAATTCCAAAACTGTTCTTCCCTGTATCAAGTAAAACTCTAATTCCCTTTCTGTTTCTGCTCAGTTTTTCTGGTTCTGCCTATTAAATCAACTTACCGCAAGTTTTACACCCTGATTAGTCCAGTGGTTTTATTTAACTTTCTGTGATTGTATCTTAAACCACAAGAAAGCCTCCATTTGGCTTTGGTCAATGCCCTTATAGGCAAGGACCTATTTCTATTTTAAATATTTTGATGTCACCTAGTATGAGAGTAGGTAGAGCAGAAATTTTTCTAACCAAAGAAATTGGGAATTTGATGAATTTTCTAACTTAAGAGATGAAGGTGAAGAACAATCACTATGACTCTGTTAACAACTTTTCATAAATAATCAGATCCTGTGCTCTTATAAATGAAGAGTAATATTGATACCAAAACTCTTCATTCGTATTAAGGATATGATTTAAAATGGGCACTACTTCAATGTCAGTATGTTCGCGGTGAGTCCATAAAGTACAAACAATCTTCTCAAAAATAAAAAGAGCCTCAAATCCTTCAAATATAGTGATACCATGTTTAACTCCATGAAAAAAATAAGAAGTTAGAAGTTATTGGTCAACCACTTCTAGGGGAAGTCTCAAGCATTTTCTAATCTTTGTATACCTTACAATGAGTTCTCAAGGGGCTTAACTGAAATGACAATCATGGTTACCACTTCTGCTAGGATTCGTAGAGATGCGAAAAAATAGTCTGCTTCTGTTAGTCCAAATTCTCCAAAATTTAATCAGGTCTTTCATCTTCCCAACATGTTGGTCAATTTGCTTATAGAAATAATATAAAACTTAAACTCACAATCTTCATTTTATTTAGTTTTGGGGGGACAACATTATCTCTTATCCATTTTCTAAAATCTCCAATATATTTCTCTCTGTCTTTTGCAAGTTACGTCTAATTTCCTGCTTCAGCTTAGTTATTTCTTGGTATACCTCCTAGGTAACCACTTTCATTTTGTGGTATTCCCATTTGTGTTTCAACTCCTTATTCAAATTTTTCTGTAGGCAACCAGCTGTTAGGCTAAGAACACCAGATGTTAGTGTAAGATTTGAGATGCTGTTGCCAGGACAACCAGCATTGAGTGCTGGCCACCACCATCACTGTATTCACTACTCCAAAGGGGGGGATCGAGCTTCACCTTTCTCTATGGAAATAAAACAGACAAAAACATACTCGAAGCACAAATTTAAAGAGGTGGCTAGAACACCCTTCTGGTGTAAACCCTATTCATACCTTCCCAGTGATTCTGCTCTACATGAAAAGAACAAAGTAACAAGTGTTTAACAAAGAAAAAGGGGAGACAAGGAAGGCTTTAACCATAACCACTTGGAGGATCAATTACATTTTGATGATTTTCAAGATTATAGGTGAGTTGCCTCACTCAGTAGATGAAAAGGGAAAGTTTTGAAATATCCCATCCCACCTTTGCTTTCCTCAGATGCTCAGAAGCTACTGAGATTTCTTTTCTGTTTCAACATGAGTCAATTCCCTCCATAAAAAGAGAAATTCTACATTTAAATCACAATATAGCCCAGCAAAGACATAAGCGAGAATTCAGTGTTCCCTGTAGGAAGGGGAATACTTGAGCCACCTCTGACATTCTCGAATCACAGAATCGTATGATATAGAATTTATGATAATGTAGCACAACCCTATCACTTTCAGGTAATGAAATCAAGTATTTTAGATTTCAAATCTGTAATAACTTTATTATTCTAGTCAATTTCTCCATAAGCTCTTCACATCTAGTTTTCTTATGGTATAAAAATCCTACTGTGCAGTATGGTGAAGAAAATCCAAGACACAGCTAGAGTCTATCTCCTGCAAATTATCAGCCAAGCTGCAATTTCTACAAATATACAGTGTGTATAATAGTAACTACTTTTCTGTTTACTACAGCATTGAATGGTCAAATGAGATAACGTTATTTAAAGTACATTGCAAATGTTGTAAAAGTGTTCATATTCTCAACAATTTACATAAAACTCCTAAAACTGAAAAATCACCTCTGATGAAAAGTTGTCTCTTCTCCCATATGGAGCCAAAGTCACCACTGTGCCAGCTAAAATTTCACAGACAAAAGATTTAGAAAGTAAGCTATTATCTAAAAGTGCTACGGCTGTGCATATGAATTTTTGAATTATTGTTTTGTCAGTTGATTCATTTTCCCTGACATAATACTATCATCACTTTCTTATGTTTTCCATTTAGAATACCTAAAAGTTTATTTTTATCATAGAAAAATAAGAGAGGAAGAAGAGATGACTACTGTAATTGCATTTAATCAAGATGAAATACATTCCCTAATACACTACTTCATTATTTCAAATGACAGCCTAAATAAAATTTGAGAAATGCCCATATTTATGTGACAGAGAAAAGCAGGTCTTTGGCAGTTCATGGCATACAGAAATCACCATCAGTGTTAAATAGAAGGCCAAGTCTATACAAACTGGAACGGAAACATTTCCAGACAATGTTGAGGGATTTCCCCATTGTGGAATATGACCTCACAGGTTCATAATTAATACTGCTTTGCTTCAGTTGGAGAGCCTCGGGAAATTGCATAGTGAGGCAACTTTGCATGTCTCCTCAATGGAAATTTTTTTAAATTCATAAATCAAGTAATAGTGAACAAGACATAGTGTGCTAGATTTTAATGTTAATTCTCCTTTTAAATAACAACTTAATGGAAATGTCATGGGTTGTATTTTCTCTTTTAATGTTTTACTTATGCCTTCCCAAATACTAAAGGCTGAGTGGCTTTTATGCCCCCCTTCCTTACCCATATTCTTCTCCTATCCTCCCAAAGTCAGAAAGGTAAAGTATCTGGGTACCTGGGTGGCCCAGTCAGTTAAGTGTCTGCCTTCGGCTCAGGTCATGATCCCAGGGTCCTGGAATTGAGTCCCGCATCGGGCTCCTTGCTCAGTGGAGAACCTGTTTCTCCCTCTCCCTCTGCCTGCCACTCCCCCTGCTTGTGTGCTCTCCCTCTTTGTCAAATAAGCAAATAAAATCTTAAAAAAAACAAAACAAAACAAAGTATCCGTACAGCTAAAACTCTTTCAAAGTAAATGTAAGGTGGATACATTTTTAAAATAGATTCATCTCTGACTCAACTTATTAGGCTACAGCATGAAATTTGGGGAGGTTTTATAGGGTAGGCAAAGGAACCACTGCACCAGAGCGTGTGTATGGGATAATTGTTCTCCCTTCTGTGGAATCACACCCAATCCAAATAACACATCATCCATGAAATCAGCACAATTCATTTTTTCACACTGAACAATACTAAAGGAGAAGTCAATTATTGCTTTTTTTTTCCCAGTAAACGTCAACAATTATCTGGTGTACCATGGAAAACTTTGGTGAAATTGTAGCTAAACCTAGACATCCCAAAGAGTTTCTATTTGTCATAATCAGAAATATGAAGAGAGCAAATGAAAACATTTCCTGGTGGTAAACCACCGCTATTAACTACAGAACACTGATAAAGAGAGAAATCTTACATTTAAGTTACGACATAGCCCAGTGAAGAGTTAAGTGGATATTGCCCCTCTGTGAAGCCCTCTCTTCCATGTCCTCCTCCTGCACCTCAGCCCCAGAAACAGAACTCCCAACCCTGCTCCCAGTTGAACTCATTTCCCTTTATTGCATTTCCACAATCTACTGTGGTTGTTTAGAAGTTTCCCTAAAAGCAAGTAAGGTTTAGATCATCTCTATATGCAACCTCACAATACAGTTTCTGGTGCATAGAAAAGAATCAGTGAATAATTATCGAATACAAGATTTCTGAAGATAATTTAAAGAATAAGAGAATGTAATCCACATATATATTTTTTGTAGTCCATATTTTTTAAAATGCTACTCTCCTAGCACTTTTAAAAGGAGCAAGAACTCTTCAAAAAATTTAGCTGACCACTTTTATCAAAGTAAAAGAACTGAGAATTTATTCAGAATTGTCTGCATTGCAAAACATTCGGGTAATTACTATGATCTAGGATAGAAATGATTGATAACAGGATAATGTATATTAAAATGTATATTAGATATATAAATTATATATAGATTTTATTACAGGGTCTTTGGAATGGATTGGTTTACTTTTATCTTTGTTGGGAGCTTTATTAACAAAATACAATTATCCCAAGCTCAAGCAGGAATAGTAATCACAATCCTTTTTTAAAGGATCAATTAAAAATACATGCAAATCTAAGATCTATGAGAATATGCCTGCATTACACATTGCCTATAATTTACAAGATTTGCACATATAATTAAGAAATGAGTGTAATACTGTGACCCTTAATCTCCCATCTATAACTTCCCCAAACCACACATATAAACTAAAAAAGATAAAGTCCTCTTATAATGACTATGTATGTGGTAGGCACTGCGTAGGAAGTCTGAATTCATGGATGCATGCCTGGCATCATTTTTAAAGGTTATAGCTAGGTAAAATTGTAATTAACCAAAGAGGGCAAAAATTATGCCTTTCCCAGGTTTATGCTGCTTCTAATTTTTGGTATCCAGTTCAACCAACTATCCTGCTGTCCAATAGATTCAGTTCTCATCATTCCTTAAATAAAACAAAATGACCCAAAAGGTTATTATTAAGAATTTAAGAGATGAAAAAGCCTGAAAACTGAAGCCTGAGTGGCTTTTATGCCCCCTTTCCTTACCCATATTTTCCTCCTATCCTTCCAAAGTCAGACAGGTAAAGTATTTGGGCGCTTGGGTGGCTCAAAGGGTTGTGTCTGGCTTCTGCTCGGGTCATGGCCCTGGGGTCCTGGGATTGAGCCCCACATTGAGCTCCCTGCTCCGCGAGGAGTCTCTTTCTCCCTCTCCCTCTGCACATCCCCCGACCCCACTCATGCTTTCTCTCTTTCTCTCAAATAAATAAATAAAACTTCTTAAAGAAAAAAAAAAAGAGAAAAATGACATTAGATGCAGATATATGTTTCCATTTCCCTTCTTAATAGTTGATCATATCAAGCAGACATTATTTTGGAAAGCCAAAAATATATGCCCAATTACTATATTTGACTTTCTGTAATCACAAAACATCTAAAAAAAGATTTTATTTGCCTGTGTGGGAAAATATTCCAAACATATAAAAGGGTTTTCCTGGTGGATTAGGAATGAAATATCCCAAGTCTCTACATTACAAAAGTTCATTACATTAAGCTGTTTTTATGAGTGCCTGATTGCCTCACATACGTTTATGTTCTTGATTGATCTCATTCTTCTTTCTCAGGGACTTTAGAAAATTGGTCTTCCATGTATTAAGAAACGATTGGCTTGCAGTGCGCAATGCAAGGAAATTACTCCTTTCCCTTTCATGTAAATCTCTTCATCTATCTGGGAAGTCTACTTGATTATTTATGCCTACTTTTTCAAATAACTCTTAAGAGGATGCAGAGATTAAGTGGGACCTAGACCATAATTTATAAAAGGTCCCCACAAGTAACTTCATTCCTAGAACAGAATGGTTGCATTTTAATGGGAATTTTAAAGATTTAATAAGGAATATACCTAATAAAAAATAAGGTAAAAATTTAAAAAAATGAGCAAGCCCATAGCAATAGTAATTTGCAAAAATGAAATATATTTTAAAAAGTTATGGTTGGCAGAAGTTCACTTTTCTTTCTCTTATTCCTTCATTCAATCGGCAATTTCTTTTGCCCCTTGCAAAACCAGTTTGTCCTTCCTACCCTAAAGTGTATAGATATTCAGTTAAGCTCAGACACAATGACGCTCAAGTAATTTTTCAAATGTGATTTCTGAGCTTGCTCAACATGTCATCAATTTATGAAACAATTTGCTCATTGGCATGAAAACTGAACTGAGGGGGTGCAAGCTTAGACAAAAGGATAAAACAAGTGATGTGCAGAAAGAACTTGGATTCTAGATATCCGTTATAAATTTATTTTATAAATGGTGATTAATGTGTCATTAAATAAAATGGCCAACTGACCTTAAGACACACTGCCTAAAATTTCAAAATGTTTCATATTGACATTCACATTGTTATAAGATGTGTAAACTTTCCTTCACATAAGTTATAATTTATAATTAGAAAAAATGCTTATAGCTAATTAAATTCTTTTTCCTATGTGTCTTAACAATAATGATTAATTAAATTATAAAGGAACAATGAAATGGATAGGTTTATATTTTTCCTATTTTCTTCTCCCCTACTGTTTTCTTCATTCTATTGTCATTGGCCTGCTCTACATGAGGAAAAGGATTTAATACTATGGTCATTGAACATTTATTTTTCATTATAATTATGCATATTTGTGGAATCCAAGCATTTTATTTTTTCCTATTTTCATGTAAATTTTTCTCTTTTGACCAGTTAATATATAAAGAGGTTAATTCCATTTAAACAATTCATCTATTTGTTAGAAGCTTAACTAATATTTTGATAAAGGAGAATGTCTATTTTAAGTACTAAATTTAGCTCGACACTATGTATGAGTCCTCATGACATCTCACCTCCCCTTTCTCCAGAAAATTAAGAATTGGCTAAATTTCTATGTGTTCTAAAACAGTAAACCTAAACTCATTAAATCTTTCAGAAAAAAAAAAAGTATTTTGACTTTGTTGAAAAGTTGGTACATGTTGCAGGTTGTCTCCTTTACAAAATTTTTAGAATTGAAAAATATTTAATATTTAATTATAGTAGCTATGTTTTAACACCATGTTAGTTTTCCTTAATTTTTAATCTTATTAAAATTTCTAAGAGCTTAACATTTTCATAATGAAGTAGTTCTAGAATTCCAACAGAGTCAAACAACCATACAATAAATTTTAAAATGTTTTAACCTTGTAAAGAGATTTTGAACTCTTACGTTTGCAACCACTAACAGCTTGTATTAAAAGAAAAGAAGAAAGTCTGTTAATAGTTAACAGTCACAGACTTCCTTTGTAAGCATGGGTTTTCTCTTTCTTGTGCTTCTGACATGAACAATTTAGTTACAATAATTTATAAATTAGACCACAGTAAACCCCTTATGCAAATTTATAGATATTCAAAATACAATTTTTTCTATTGAAAAAAATTTCTCACGTAATTCTGCCCTTCCATTATTTACCATACAGCTCAGGCAAATACAAAGAAACAAGCTATGAATTACAGTAGTCCTACTTTATCTACAAAGGATACATTCTAAGACCCCCTGTGGATGCCTGAAACCCTGGGTAGTACGGAACCCTATATATACTATGTTTTTCTTATACATACATTCTTATGATAAAGATTCATTTATAAATCAGGCACAATAAGAGATTAACAATAATAACTAATAATAAAATAGAACAATTATAATACACTATAATAAAAGTTATGTTAATGTGCCCCCCTCAAAATATTTACTGTATTGTTCTCACACTTGTGAGATAATAAAATGCCTATATGATGAGATGCAGGGAGGTGAATGACGAAGGTGTGGTGACGTAGTGTTAAGCTACTACTGATCTTCTGATGATACGTCAGAAGGAGGATCATCTGTTGTTGAATGTACCTGAACTGCTGGCAACTGAAAACACAAAAAGCAAGACCACGGATAAAGGGAGACTACCAGATCATAGTACAATAGTTAAAAGACCATGATGGACCTGGACGAATCACTTAAAAAACTGTATGACTTTGGGCAAGTTCCTTCACCTCTCCGTGCATTTGTAAAATCTTACCTCATGAAATTTTTTCTAAAAATGACATGATGTGATATGTATATAAAACTCTTTGGACAATGTCTGGCACTTGATAAGTGCTGTAGGTGTTAGCTAGTGCTATTATTATTCTTGTCATCCAGGCAAAACTTGAGAAATTAAATCCGTAGATCATCTCCAAGTCTTAGTTGGTCAAACCATTATTTTTTTTTTTCTCATCAAACAATGAACTAATTCTTAACCAGAGGTCTCTGAACTTGGTTGGGAAATATGACATCTTTATTTTCACTAAACTCTACATGTCCTTCAATTGTGAACATACACAATGGATCGCAGTGCTATTAGCAGTATCTGTGACTTTGTCAACAATAGAAATCACAGATACATTCATATCACATTACATTGGTTATTTCTAGATCTCAAAATACTGTTTCCATTCATCACCATTTTAAAATTATGGTAGCTATTAAAGGTAGAGCTAGATCTTGTTTTTCAATATAAACACATCACAAATTTGGTTAATCATATTTCAATATAAATGATGTTTCTCTTAGTTCTATTTTATTTAAACATTATTCTGAGAAGGGGTTCCTAAGTTTCATGAGCCTGCCAAAGGAGTCTTGTATACTTGACCTACTGGTCAAGTACATGAATGGATAGGGTTATCTTTATTTACTCTCTTCTCTTTCCAGGTCTTAGATGAATGTACAGATATACAACAAAATAAGTAAAAGGATGAGCAACTAAAGGAAAAGATAATTAAAAAAAGATAATTAAAAGCTGCTTTATTTTGAAATTTAAATTAAGAATATGAATTGACTTGCCAGCACAAAACAGATAAAAACTTGGAAGACTAATAAAGCAACTTGGTGTTTCTGATGGTTTGTTTTGTGTTGACTATGGTAGGTTAACGTACTCATTTTTTTAAATTTAATTTTATTTTTTCAGTGTTCCAAGATTCATTGTTTATGCACCACACCCAGTAATCTACTCATTTAATCAAGCACTGATATACCTAGGTATTGCCGTGCAGTATTTTGTAGATGTGATTAACAGCTACAATCAGCTGACTTTAAGGAGATTATTCAGGATAATGGGAGTGGGCCTCACCCAATCAGTTGAAAGGCCTTAAGAGCAAAGCCTAAGGTTTCCCAGGGAGGAAGAAATTCCGCCTGAAGGCTGCAGTATCACCTCTGAGTTTCCAGCCTGTGAATTTCAGACTTAGTTCCACAATCATGCCAGCCAATTTCTTTCAAAATATACATAGATATAGACATACAGATTTATATGTTTCTGGTTAGTATCGATTTATATGTTTATATATGTCTAGATAGATACAGATATAGATACATACATAAGGATATAGATCTATATAGGATCTATACAAGGTCTATATGTCTGTATTTGTGTCTATATCCATAAATATATTATATACCTCTTCTATTAGTTCTGTTTCTTTGGAAAACCCTGAGCAATTTATGTTTATTACTACTCAATCTACTTGATTTAAAATAGAATAAAGCTAAAAGAAGAAAGCTTTTTCTCTTCCCCATTTTTCTTATACTCCTTTGTCCTTTTTACTTTGTCATAGAATTTTATTTCTTGACATTTAAATACCACCAAAAAGCAGTTTTAAAGACACAAAATAGAAATATACCTATTTCATGTTTTGTTAATATATATATATATATATATATATATATATATATATATATATGAGTATATTGGAATAGCTAACATCAACCATTGTATTAAAACTATAGCAACATATCTTTCTATGAGCCTAATGAGTTATTTTTAAGTTTGGCAGGAATAGGTTTCCCAAGAATGTCAAAGTCAAGAGTTATGCAGGTCTTCCCAATTAAAAAGCAATAAAAACTATTTGAAACATCCCACCAAAAATAAGATTTAATACATGCAAGCTATTTTGCTTGCTTTTGATCTTTTATATCATTCTTTCAATTTTTTCCAAAGAATATTAATACCACTTAGAAGTCCTTGATTGCATTTGAAGTCTGGTGAAAAATCCAGTGATACATAAGTAATTTTAGATTTAAAAATAACTTGGGAAAACATAAGGGCTTTTAAGTACATAGTTTCAAATGAACTTAGGTTTAGATCTTTGTAATAAGACATGGATAATTAATTTAAGGTGATGTCAGGTGATCGAAATTATGAGATAATGACCAAGTAGTCATTTAACACAATAATCTGCCAAAAAGCAGTAGCTAATATACTAACTCTAGTAAAAAGTTGCCTTTTATGACATAATATTCCTTCACTAAAGAAAAACAGCAAATGTTAACCGAACTTTGGAATCAGACTCTGAGCTTAAAGAAGCATGCAGTCCATTCATTTTCTTCATTTACAACGGAATTTATGTGGGAATATGCATTATAGGCCAAAATGTACATAGCCTTACTCTCAACTCCAGTCACAAGTGCAGCAACTGAGTGCAACCTCATCAATAGCCTGGGGTTTTCTCAATAGTAGCTAACTCTCCATCCCTTCTACATTTTCACCCATTCTAATTTTCTCAAGAATGCACGTGTGTTTTTTATTTAAATCTCATCTGTTAGGAAGTAAATTAAATGTCTTGACCATTGTTCACAAATAGTCATGTTTGAAAGAGCATATTGTAAGCCTCTGGGTTCTTTCTTTCTTTAGACAATATGCATGTTAATGAGCAGCCTGCAAGTCATAATTCTCTGGAGGCTGTCTCAGAACTACCAGGCTTTTCAGCCATAGGTTTCTGGTTAATAACGGATTACAAGTAGAAGAAAGGTCGCAATAAGGAACTGTCTTCAAAGAATTATTTTCATTATTAGAGTCTGTTTGCGTAGTACGGAAGTCCACAATTTTTAATTTTTTTTAAAATTTAAAGGCAGACTGCTTTTTTTCTTTTTTAAGCATTATAAGAACTGATAGGGACAAGAATTGATGACAGTAAAGTGTCTTGGTGGATCTACTCATTCATTCATTCATCCACTCATTCAACTAATAAATATTGAGCACTTATCCTAAATCAGGCACCTTGGAAGACACTGGCTTCACAAGAATGGAAGAAGACAAACGATGTTTTCTTATGGAGCTTGCCGTTTGGTGGGGTAGAGATTAATAAATACACTAAACTTAGATAAGTACTCTGAGTAAATGGGGCACAGGGCTGTAGAAGCACAGAGCAAAAAGAACCTCATCCAGACGAAGGGTCAGAGAAAGTTTTTCCAAAGAAGTGATATTTGAGCTGAGATCTGAAGGGTGCCTAGCAGTTAACTAGTTGAAGGGAGAGCCATGCTGAGGAAAGTTCCAGAAAATGGAAATGTTTTGTGTAAAGTCCCTGTAGCATGAGACAGCTACAGCATGACACAAAGAAGGATGAAGTGTCCCAAGGGATGAGAGCAAAGTGGTGACCCAGTGAGATGAGACTTACTCAGACACTGGTTTATTGTAGAAGAAACAGGAAGTCACAGAAAGATTTTGAGGAGAATGATGACATGATCCTAGGGCACACATCTGTCTTCCCTGCTGGGGGTTTTGTTAAATACCAGAAATGCAATGCCTGACACTTAATAGAGCTGATAAATAAGAGAAAGAAAGAAGGGGATGGGAGTGAAAAGAAAACAACAGAGAGTGAGATAGAGTAAGTGGTATAGATTTGAAGATATCGAGGTTAAATAGAGTCCCCACCCACTGTCATGGCTCCTTAGCTTTTTCCAGAGCTTGTCTCATTTCGGTTGCTATCATCATTTTTATAGATGGTGTTAATAAGGCCAGGATAGCTAAGTAACTTGCTTAAGGTGATACAACCAGTTCTCATATCAGCCCTCTCTCCAGCATCTTAGTGTGTGTGTGTGTGTGTGTGTGTGTGTGTGTGTGTGTACATGTGCCCACACATGTGTATCATTTTCTCTCTCTCCACTCAGAGAGGTCTTGATCGTGATTAAGATTTAAAGTAAGGGTCTGAATACTGGGGCCATGTTTTATATTCTTAAAATTATTGCAAATATAGTTACTTTTAATTCAAGTTGTTGTGAAACACAGTGTGCCCAACAGATAGCAGATATGCATAATGCATAAAATGGACTGCATAATGAGGTAATTGATTTTTCATTTTCCATATGGCTTTCTGGGCAGTTTGGCTTTGAATGTGTTGGCAAGATTCCTGAGCTGTTGTCACACTTGGGATTTACAGAAAATTGAAGAGCTGGCTCTAGTTGTAGTTCCTTCAGGTTAAGAAGAAAGAAGTTAATATTATTGACTCCCCCACTGAAGAGAAGATAAAAAGACACTCCCTCAAGATGTATGGTCATACTCTTCATCCCTTTCTCCCGTTGCCAATTTGGATTTCACAGAAGCGTAACTTGGTCAACTTAGAGACACTCCCAGAGTAAAACAAAACTACTCAAGAAGAAATTTTAGCATTTGACCCAAAACAAATACCAGGTCTTTTCTGGCATTAAGTTGAGCGCTAGGTGTCTGGAGAAAAAAACTATGCTTTTTTTTTTTTTTTTTTTTTTTTTTTTTAGGAGTCAATTACCCCAAAGAAGCAGTTTCATGATCATTGCTTGGAATTGAGTCCTGGCTTCCCTCACTCTGCCTCTGCTAAAACTTTTGCCCCCAGTTTGGGATCTCTGTCCTCTCTCTTGTCCCACATAGCCCAGGTCATCCCAGGTACTCCCAGTTCTCCTTCTTTAGGACTATCTTCCTGGGCTCCTCACTCTTAGGGACCTATTCTCCCAGTTGTGCTGATGCCCCCTTTTCCTCACCTCTCCCTTCCCGTGCTTCCTAGCCCTCCCCCCAGGAAATTCAGTCCCATGCTGACTCCAGAATTTAAAAAGTTTTACTCCGAAAATTAATTACATAACTTTTACCAAGTATAGTGTTTAAGTGTTTAAGTGCCAAGGGGTAGGGTGGGGAGATAGCTAAAAAAAAAAAAAAAAAAAGCAGAAATATGTTTCCCCTGTTTTATACTTTCGCCCTCTGTTGTTTTCTGGTCCTTGGCGATTCCACCTTTGAAAGCTTTTTAGACTTTTACTTTGAATGCTTGCTTCAGGTGTGAGAAATATTCTACTGCTCTCCCAACTCAAGAATGCTGAGAGGAAAAAACAACTTGGAATGATTCATGGTGCCAATGGAAAGGAGCTGACAAAGAGAGACACAGACTCCTCAAGAGCACAGAAACATGTCAGGAGTTCAACTTGGTCAGAAACCTCCCCCACCCTCATTCCAACCTTCCTGTCAGCTCTGCTGTGGGGAACCAGACCCCAGGGACAGAAGCCTTGGGGAACTTTTTGTGTCTACTACGGAGCTGGCTGCAGAACAAAGGAGGGAGATGCTTATCATCTAGTTTCAGAGATATTATGAGTTGGATAGAACTTTATGAAAACTCAGCCACTGTGATTATTTTCCTCAGAACACGTATTTTTGAGTTTGGGTCGAACGTGAATGTGCTTTAGCCAGGTGGCTTGGATTTGAATCCCAGTTCTACCACCCTTCAGATACATGATCTGTAACAGTTAATTTAGCCTCACTTTTCACATTTATAAAATAGGAACATTATTGCTCCCTACCTCACATGGTTATAGTGAGAATTAAATGAATCAATTAATGTAAATAAATGAGAACATTTTCTGGCACTTTATGGAATTGCTAAGTTAAGACTATAAATAAACAGAAATTTTGGAAGACTTCCGACTATATAACCGCAAGCATGAAACTATAGGTCATTCAGAAAGGAGTAACGATTATCTATCTTTGCCATTGTCATTCTGAAGATTCAGTGAGATGATGTATGTGAAAATCTCAACAAAACAACTCAACAGTTGCTGTTATTCTTATTACCATCATCATCAAGATCATCAGCATGTATTAATTTTGTCATTACTAGTTTGTCACCTGCTATATCTGAACGGGGCCTATTGTACTCACAGAATGTTAAAATTGTGGCAAAACTGGCATTGCCGATCTTTGGAAAAATCTTTAATCAAGACAGTGCAGTTCCAAAATTGCGAGTCAACTCCTAATACCCATATAACTAGTTTGTATCTAAAGGGAGAAAACATGGCCACAATTTACATCTGACAGCATCTTAGGAAATCTTGCGGCTAAATGCAAATGACTACTTCTTTGAGAAGGGCTAGAAAAGTCAAGCTTTTAAATGTTAACACAACTATTTAGAAACAGGAAGAAAATGGAATCAAATAGCTGGTGGTGTTAGGTTTCAACCTTTTAAAAGACCAAATTTTTTGTCTTGTTTTGCTTTAGAGAAGTAAACATTTGTTTGGGTGGTCATCTTAGAACCTATTCTAGCACTGACTTTTGTCACAGTGTGCAAACATTTTCTTGCTTTGGGTTTTCTCTGGGTAAACATATTGAGAATGTGATTTTCCATATGTACCCTGTCATTTGCATTGCATTGAGGGATTTGATTTGCCTGAGATACGCAAGATCCCTGAGTCAGGATAAACCCAGCCACTAGCTTTCTAAGTGATATTGAGCTATTCTCTCTGGATATCCAATTTCTTTGTATCACAGATTTCTTTCTCCTAAAAGAAAACCATGTTATGTTATTCCTCGTGCTCTCTATATTATTAAAGCAAAAGTAACTGCATGATTCATTTCAAAAATTATTATTAAAAAATTTACATCTATACTCTGTTGAATGCTGGAGGTGGAAAGGACCAGAAGATTAATGGCGCACTGATGAGACAGAGCAGAGAAACTCCTGCCCCCAAGATCATCAAAACCAAAGACGTGTACACAACTACCTACAATGTAGGCCAGACCACATAAATGTTAAGCGATGCTTTAAAGTCTTCTGAAAAATAATGCCTTAACTAAATAAAATCACCCTAAATCCAGAGTATGAATGATGCTGTTATTACTTATTTCTACTGTCTTCCATCTATTTTATAGTGTTCTTTGATCCATTCTTTGCATTATTCTTGTCTGAAAGTAATATTCTTGATATGTTTAATAAGGAGACCCCTCCTTTGTTCCTAGATGCCGTGGCTGCTGATCCACAAAAGCCATTGAAGGACTTAATCCCTAAGCTTGGCACTACATCAGTCTGGAAGTAGTTTACATGCAGAGTCCTTTGGAGTAAATACTCATTAGAGGTTCTGTTGGCTCATTTGGTCACCCACATTTGCAGTGGGTGGCCCAGTTGGTATCCTCATTATTTTATTTTCCACCCTTGAAAAAAATCCAGCTGTAGCAACCTGAGACTACTTTCTTTGGTACTCTAAATCCATTGTAATGGAGCGTCCATTCATTTGTGATGCTAGTTAATAGGTACAAAGAAGTAAATGCCTCAGGCTGGTAATGCTATAATAATTTTTTTGCTAATATACCTTTTAAAGTGCAACCTCCTGAAATGCAATCTGATCACTTCAAGGATAATTCACTAGTAATTTCTCACACCTGAGAATTTAAAGAATTGTGTCTTCTCCCTTCCTCCCTCTCTTTCTTCCCCCTCTCCTTTCTACTCCATCTTTACATCAATGAACAAACCAGTCCACAGAAGCAAAATTTATCAAAGTTATTCACAAATTACAGAGCAAAATTCTTGCTTTTTCACTTATCACCTAAATAGATCTTTACTACCTAGAGCTTCTTGATTAGTACTTGGATCAGAGAAGCAGAATTTCTATAATGCCATCCTCTGGACTTAGCAATGAAGGTTTTCAAGGGAAAAAAAAATCAATGTTTCTTGACTGCCTATGAAGTGCAAAACAAAGTGTTGTAAAAATACAAATAGCATAAACATGTCTTCTTAAGGAGCTTTCTTGTTATAAAGTCAATATAGGTAAGATAGTACTTTTTCCTTCACAATTATTATGAGCATCTGCAAAATAATAGTATCTACTGAATGGAGTATTTATCAAGGCATATATTCAAATCTTAACACATATAAAGCTCTGGAGCACCTGGGTGGCTCAGTTGGTTAAGTGTCCAACTCTTGGTTTCTGCTCAGGTCATGATCTCATGAGTCATGAGGTAGGGACCCTGCTGGGTTCCACACTCAGCGGGGAGTCTGCTTGAAGATTCTTTCCCTCTGCCCCTCCTCCCCACTCTCTCTCTCTCTCTGTCTCTCTCGTTCTCTCTCAAATAAATAAATCTTTTAAAATAACATATATAAAGTTCTCAGAACAATTGCTGGCTTTTTTTATAGGTACCAATATAAGAGAAGCCATTACGCTCTTCTCAATAAATTAACATCAATTTCCAATAAGAAAACATTTAAAGTTTTTAATTTTAGACTTTATAAAAATAAGATTCTTTGGTTAATTTCCCTGTAGATGAAAGGAAATGTAGTGGAGATACAGTGTTGGACCATGAGGGAATGTGACCACCTAATAGATGTTGGGCATTATATTGTATATTTGCATCCATTACCTCACTTACTACTCAAAATGACCATGCAAGTTACATACTGCTCTGTTTGTTGTGCAAAAAAACTAAAACATGGGTCGACAAAGATTAAATAAAGAGCCAGGATTTGAAGGCAACTTGGGCTGACTCAAAAGTCACATTTTTCTCATTCCTTGAGTTCTGGTCAGACTACCTAATCTCATTTTTTCAAAGACAGGAAGACTGTGGGAAGCATCCTGTCATCTTGTGCAAAGTTATACAGTATCTTGGACTGTAACTTCTCCTAAGACTTAATAACTGTAGAAAAAACAACCAGGAAGGTATCCTCCTGTGTACCATAAATAGGCCACTCCATGGTAAATTACATACTTGTGACTTGTCCTAGAAGGAGCCCCACGTGGCTGTCGGACAGTGCTGCTGACCAAACCATAAGGGCTCGCGCGTGTTTAGGGTCTGCTCTGCTAAGTGTGTAACACACTCAGCTAATGCTGTGCTGTTCCCAGCCTTACTACCAACTTACTCACACTCACTGCACTTGTGCACAGATGCACTGCTGTCTTTTCTCATCCATCACAGTATCCAGATATTTGTTTGTTTGTTAAACCTTCACACCCAGCCACAAAAGACTTATATAAATGGTCAAATAGATTCATAAGGGGAAAATTCATAAAACTAGTCACTTCAGTTTATTATCATAAGTCTTAAATTATTCATCCACAGACTTACACATAAAATTTCATTTTCTGTCTACATTATGGCTTCTGGTACGCCAGTCTCTATTACAGAGAGCTCCTCCCATCCAGAATGCAATAAGAACTCTGAAATGGTTTTAATTTTAATAAGACAATTCTTGTAGAGCTATACATATTTGTTTTGTTTCTTTTTTTTTTTTAAGATTTTATTTATTTGACAGAGAGAAATCACAAGTAGGCAGAGAGGCAGGCAGAGAGAGAGGGGGAAGCAGGCTCCCTGCTGAGCAGAGAGCCCGATGCCGGGCTCGATCCCAGGACCCCGAGATCATGACCTGAGCCGAAGGCAGAGGCTTTAACCTACTGAGCCACCCAGGTGCCCCTGTTTGTTTTGTTTCAATGTGATTTGAAACTCAGCACATTCTGAGGCACTAGTACTATTAATTTCAACTAAGACTATATGACTGTATATGTATATCTATACATCTGTATATTCACATATATAGATATATACCAAAAGATATATTTACATGTACATATACATACCTGCACATATGCCTATAACCTGTCTATATGGTATCAAAAATTAAGTTTAAATGCTTAGGCTTGAAACTTTGAAACTTAAACTTTTTAATTTTTCTGCGTGTTATATACTATTACATCATATATAATGTCTACTTACGCACAAAGTAAAACCAGTGGAAGACATGTAATTTGACTTTTACTCAGCATGACATTATCTATCATATCAGAAATAGAACAGGTAATAATTTTGGATACAAGTAATATGTTTTCTAGTCTAGATGCTTTACTATGATTAAATAAGATTAAAACATTCTAAATTCCTTGTAAATAAGTTCATAGAACATTCATTAATTCATCAAAAAAGTTATTAAACAGATTCTAGGTGTAAAGGCAAAAAATATACTTTGGTATTGTTGCTATTTTTGGTAATTCTACCAAAAATAACTAGGTGCTCTATACTAGGTAGTGCAGGAGGCACTTGGGAAATGCAAAATATCTGAGAGGTAGTCCAAGCCATCCTAAAGTTTATTACCTAATAATATTAAGTTAGCACTCTACCAATTTTCTTTAAAAAAGAAATACATACATGGTTTCATTTTATCTTTACGACAACAATATGAAGTAAATGTTATCATCTCTCCACTCAAAGATGACAAGTGACTTGAGCAAAGATTCAATATGGGTCAGGACTCCAACCCTTAAATATGCTGCTATTACCAGAAGTCAGCCTATATGGGAAAAACGGACAGAATCAGAGTAAAGCAAGATTGTGCCCTATGGATTCACGAAGGAGCAATCTGAACTTTTTTTAAAGTGAATTGAAGCAACAATAAAATTTTTGCGATTTCATGTTGACACATTATGCAAACAAGTATTTTTAGCCTTTAATTGGGAAAATATTTTTCTTATAAACCACTACATTGTATCCATTATTCAGTCTAAAATCTTAAAAACAATTACACACAAATGGAAACATTCTTCCATCTTATTTTAAGCCTATATCTTTGAATTCTTTTGGAAGTTGCTGTGAGTATAGGGTGCAGGTACAAATAGGCATCTTCCCACAGCATTCAAAATGTGTTGCTGTGCATTTATTCCCTTTGTATTTAAATCTCCTACTTTTTAAACTATAATGTCAAAACTAGTCTGTCACCCCTGAAACAGAGGAGCCGTGTTTTCTCTGGACACTGAACCTCTGTTAAGGCAATCATCCTCACTGTCCTTCGCCTCTTCCGCAGTCTTGAACTATATGAAATCCTGCCTCCACTTTAAAGTTTACTTCAAAGCCCATCTTTGTTGTTCAGTGATGCTAGCCCACACTCACTCCCAACAGAAAGGACTTTTCCTCTTTACTGAACTATTTTTGTTTTTAACCTTTATCGTTCATTCTCTTTATATGACACTTGTTTAATATATTTATGTGTTTTATGTATATTCTTATCTCTTCAGGTAAAGTACAAATCTTAGAGCTCAAAACTTATGCAATTTTTTTTCTCTAAGGTTATATCAGCAACTAGGATAACTTTGGTATACTCAATAAATATTGGGCAAATCGATAAAATATTGCCAACAAATTCAACACCGTATCATTCTAATGACACATTTTGTAATTCTAATATTACCTTCTACACAATGAATATTCAAAGATTTATAGTATTCCCATGTGTAACCGATAAAACATTTTACGAAATGGCATTTATTCTGATCTGTAATTATTTCATTTATGTACTTAATTTCTCCCTCCTTCATTAGAATAAGACCTCCATGAAAGCATAGACCAGTCTACTTTGTGCAGGGAGGGAGAGAGGGAAGGACAAAGGAAAGTACAGGATCTGTTTGCCTAAGTTACTGTTCTCACCACTTTTGTTGACTGGAAAGTCTCCCATGTCCCATTTCCTAGTTTCTGGGCTTCCCAATAGAGCAGAACAGGAATAAACCCAGAGGAATTGGTGTTGCTGACACTGGGTACATAGTATAACAAAGAGAGGACTAAAATATTCTACCTGTTTCCATCTCTCTTTTGATCATTAATTAACATGACAACTATGAAAGTACATAATTTTCAGACCAGTAAAATGCCGATGTAGATGTTTTGTAAATATAGGAAAAATGTAAATTTGTGACTTCTCTGGACATGTTGAGCATCAAACTTAATAGGACAAAGTGCTGAAACCTTAGTTTACACAAATGAAAACCAGCCACAACGAGATTCTGTAGATTATGTAAAGCAGTAGCCAAAAAGAAAGAGAAAAAGGAAGGGAGGAAGGACGGAAAGAGGATCATTTTAAGGTTATTTAAAAAGTTCAGTGGAGAAAGGATAGTGTTTTCAATAAGTGGTACAAGATCAATTGGATATTCATGAGGAAAAAATATTAATTTTGATCAAAATCTCACACCTTATACAAAAATTAACTCAAAGTGAATCACAGATTTAAATGTAATTATAATATTATACAACTTCTAAGAAAAAAAAAGGCAGGAGAAATTTTTGAGATCTAGGACTAGGCAAAGAGTTCTTAGATTTGACCCCAAAGTATAATCCACAGAAAGAAAAAAATGATAAATGGACTTCATCAAAATTTTAAAAATTTTGTTCTATGAAATTAAAACAGGTGACAGAGTAGGAGAAAATGTGCAAATTACATCTGCAACAAAGGTCTAATACAAAGAGTATATAAAGAACTCTCAAAACCCAACAGTAAAAAGACAATTCAATTAGAACGTAGACAAAAGACATGAAAGGGTATTTCACTTAAGAAGACATACAGATGGCAAAATGCATCTGAAAAGATGTTCAACATCATTAGTTCTTAGGAAAACGCAAATTAAAACCACAGTGAGATATCAGTATGCACCTATCAGAATGACCAAAATTTTAAAAAAATGAATGACAACACCGGATGTTGGTGAGGATGCAGAAAAACTGGATCATTCATATGTTGGTGATGGGAATGAAAATGGCACAGTTCTTGGGGAAACAGTTTAGCATTTTCTTTAAAAATTAAAAATGCAACTATCATATGACCCAGCAATTATACTCCTGGGCTTTTATTCCAGAGAAATGAAGACTTCTGTTCATACACAAACCTGTGCACAAGTGTTTATATATTCTTTTTTCATTATTGTGGTAAAATATACATACCATAAATTTTGCCATTTTAATCATATTTAAGTGCACAATTCAGTGACATGTAAGTACATTTGCAATACTATGCGACCATTACCACTACCCATTTTCAGAACTATTTTATCCCATTAAGTAATAACTTCCATTTTCCTCTCCCCTTCAGCTCCTGGTAACCTTTACTCTCCTTTCTCTCCCTACGAATTTGCATATTTTAGATACTTCATATAAGTAGAATTATACAATAGGTGTCCTATTATATCTGGCTCATTTCACATAACACAGTGTTTTCAAGATTCATCCATGGTGCAGCATGTATCAGAATTTCATTCCTTTTTAAGGCTGAATAAAATTTCATGCTATGTATATACGACATTTTGTTTACCCATTTATAAGTTGGTGTACGTTTTTGTTGTTTCCACCTTTCATGTGTTGGAAATAACACTGCTATAAACATTGGGATGCAAGTATCTAAAACAGCTTTATTCTTAATGGACAAAAATGGGAAACAAACCCGCCTTTTGAGAGGTCAATGGTTAAATGGTATTCCATACAATGAAATATTGCTCAGCAATAAAAAAAGAATAAACTATCAATACACACAACTGCCTGTTGTGAAGCTCCAAAGAATTATGTTGACTAAGAAAAGTTAACCCCCAAATATTATAATAGTGTCTGAATCCATTTATGGAACATTTTTGAAGTGACAAAATTAGGGAGGGAGAGAAGTATACATGACTATAAAAGGCAATATGATAGATAACTGCAGAAGGGAAATATTTTGTGTCTTTTTTTTTTAAAGATTTTATTTATTTATTTGACAGAGAGAGAGAGATCACAAGTAGGCAGAGAGGCAGGCAGAGAGAGAGGAGGAGGCAGGCTCCCCGCTGAGCAGAGAGCCCGAATGGGGCTCGATCCCAGGACCCTGAGATCATGACCTGAGCCAAAGGCAGAGGCTTTAACCCACTGAGCCACCCAGGCGCCCCGAAATGTTTTGTATCTTGACAAATGTCAAAACCTGGTTGTGATACTACACTATGCTTTTGTAAGATGTGACCACTGGGGGAACCCTGGCAAAGTTCCCCAGATCTCTCTATGTCACTTACTACAACTGCATGTGAATCTACAATTATCACACCCAAAAAAATGTTTAAAAGAAAGGAAGAGAGAAAGGGAGGGAGAGAGGAGGGGAAAGAAGGAGGGAGGGAGTGTGGAAAGGAGGAGGAAAAGGAGAAGGAAAAGGAGAAAAAAAATCTCACTCAAATATACAAATATATGTACAAATTCAACCTGAGTCTCTGATGGGGCACAGCTTAGATCCATCCGCCACGTCTCCCCGACACCGCCCCCAATGGCGGCCCGGAGGCACTGTGTGAATTTTAAGATCTTTCCAGAGTGGAAAGGTCGATGACTCAGACTTCAGTCTAATACCCACAGTGAACTGCACACAGTACAATTACAAAATGGCACTATTTTAAATTTCTTTCAACTATATTTATTTACGAATTTCCTGAAAAGTTTTTGCAGGAGCTATGTCATGATACTAAACACCTACCATGAGTGTAGAGGAGTTTCTCTTACTGGGGATGTGCCATGCAAGCAAAGGGCATACTCTGTTCGTCTTCATATTGTATACATATTTTGTCTTTTACTGAAGATTTATGATGAGGGAAATAACTTTGAGTCTTATGTTAATTGTTTGAGGCCTTGCTTCGACAGTGCTAATTGTTTAGTTTTAATGGAAGACATTGTTGTGAAGTGAAAGCAGAAGTTTAAGTAAAAAAAAAAAATACAGAATTGGTTCCTTTTAAGTTCCTGGTGTTGTCATGCAGTCCCTAAGCAATTTTAGGCCAAATGTAACTAGATTCTTTCTTAATGTTCTTTCAAAAGTTACAAGTTGCAATGCACGCTAGCAATCTCAGTATGGCAAAGTGAACCACAGAATATATTCCTCTATAAACTATGTCAGGAAATTAAATGTTCTAGATTTTCTGTTTGCACATAACTGGAGGGACTTACTCACACACACACACACACACACACACACACACACCATCAATGAACCCATGTCAGAAGAGTCTATAGTTTCTCTAATTTGAAGCAGCTGGTGTATTCTAAATATGGTGAGTCCAAGCTTCCAGGATCATCAGTACCATCATTAAGAATCAGAATCATTGATTTAAGTGTTCTTTATTATTCTCTCTGTTGGAGAATTTATATCACATAGCTGTTAGCTCTTCCCCTGTTGTTTCCAGACTGTCATGCACAAATGTCAACAAGAGTGTATTTCATTCATACTCTAAAATTAAATCCTTTATCCCACAATTAGCCATAATCATGACCACACATGATTATGATTTACCATAACTAAAATAGATGGCATGGGATTTATTGTAGGCTTGTGTTTGAAATGGCAAAGGCAGATTTTTGAATTAAATAATTGCATGCTATTTGGAGCATAATTACTACGTACCTTGTTTTCCATGTATCTCCATCTAGTTAGAGAGCAAATTATTATAATGTCCCATTAGTAAAACTTAAAGGACTGCTGTGTGTGTGTGTGTGTAAAATAATGCTCTTTAAGAACATGACCATTCTTAACAGCGAATAAAATACTGGATTATGAACTCTTTCTTAATGACAATTTTTTAAATCATCTTTATTGACAACTTACAGTCACTGTGTGTAAAGTTGTCAATGATCTCATTTGAATGGCATATGATTCTATGTCAAGAGTCTGTAAAACATTTCATTTCTTTTACTTGTTCGATACCCATGTCTCTTTCCTTAGTAAGAGCACCTTGATATTTTATTTAAGAACTCAGTCTCTCAGGGCCCCTGCGTGGCTCGGTTGGTTAAGTGGCTGCCTTTGGTTCAGGTCATGATCCCAGGGTCCTAGGATTGAGCCCCGAGTTGGGCTCCCTGCTCAGCGGGGAGTCTGCATCGTCCTCTGCCCCTCCCCCTCCCTGTGCTCTCGCTCTCCTTCTCTCAAATAAATAAATAAAATCTTAAAAAAAAAAAAAAGGAACTCAGTCTCTCTTATTTATTGCACCCTACCTTCTCCTGCCCTCCCTTGGCCAAGAAAAGGAAGGCAGGACCCCAACCAGGCCATGCAGACTCTTCCTGGGAATTTGCCTCTTGAGTAGAAAGGCCAAAGGATGAAATTTGATTAGAGCTTTCTCATTCTGGTTGAGGTACCCTAATAACGCCCACCAAGCTTTATTTTCTAGAACCCTGGCACTCCATCTGTTCACACTCTTTTGAGACCCAATTCATTCTTTCCTTGGATTCTTTCAGCTACATCATATACGTACAATAAATTCTCTTCTAAAAAATATTTTTCATAAGTTACTTAAGAGTTGGTTTCCATTGCTTACATCTGAATAACTCTAACTGATATGACGTTACCCTCTTTTTGCTGATAAGGAAATTGAGGTGTCAAGAGGTGAAGAAGCTAGTCTAAAATCCTGCAGCATTTAGGTAACACAGCTGAATTCACATCTGCCTGATTTCAAGACTGGCTTTTAATCCCAGATAACACTGCCTCTGTTTTCATCTTCAGAAGAGTTTAGATGAGAGGATATCTAGGTGGTCACAGTCATATTAGATGAGGCCAAAGAATAAAATGAATGTAAAAGGAAGCATCCCTTGTTTCGTTACATTTAATCAGATTGAATTTATCACGCATCCAAAGGATTCCTTGCACTAAATAAGGAATACAAAACCATGACCAACTTTGCAGTGATCCTGCAGGTTCTTGTCATTCCCTTTTTAGTGCATAATGTCACAAAGCTGTGCCCAATTCCAGACTTAATGTGAGTTCATGTTCAGTCCCTATGTGCATTTAAAAAAATATTTTTATTTCACACTCATTTAATGAGAGGATATGTAAAGTCCAAAGCAACAACTGCTAACGTGTGTGTAAACATCACTTCAAAACTCCCAAGAAGTTATAAATTGGAGTCAATGCAGGAGAATCAAATTATGCATAGATTGGAAATAAGAATGGGAGGCGGCACTATGACATCTTCAACCCCAAGTCGAGGACCTTCATCTCTTTTGTGACTTGGATACAGTTTCCATTTCTGAGCCTCTATTTCATTCTTTCCCAGTGTCACTAAAGGGAAGCAAGACTGTCTAAAGCTACACATAGGATTCTGATTAAGGATCAAGAGCGGGGGTGGGAGGGGTGGTGAGACAGTGGCTGAGGTTGAGGCTGGGCTCAGCAGAATGCAGCCCACCCAAATTGGTCTGATTTACTCCACTAAACCTCTGGCTCTCCCTTCCTGCAAGTGACGTGACAAGTCACTCCTAGAAGAAATTTTCATGGAAGTATTGTGAGCTATGGTCTTTTCTAGGGCTGTTCAAAAATGATTACCTTTGGGGCCAAGGAAGAAGTAGAATGTGGCATGAGAGTTTGGGTAGGAGGGAAAAGGAGTCTTATGAGCATCTACATTGCAGAGAAAGCTTAAAAATCAATATCTAGTAAAATCAACAACTCTCCCCTTTAAATTTTATCTAAGATGCCTTAGAGTAAGGAATATTTCTTGCTTGATGTGTTAGAATGATCCTGGGATATAAAGCAAAGTAAATCTGGGCTTCATTTTGGCCTCCATGTTTACCAACTGTGTGACCTTGAGCAAGTAACTTCTCCATGCCTCAATTTCCTGGTATGTAAAATGAGGGTATCTCAAAATTCCTGTCTCTCAGGATTATTGAGAGAGTTGAATTAGACAGTCTATCCAAAAACTATCTGGCATATGATAGCTACTTAACAATATTAATACTTCCTTCCAGTTGGGAAGTATTTTTGAGGATTATTCCACTAGACCACATTGTAAAAATTATTTAGGAAACCTCAGAAGCTAACTGTCACCTAGTTACTAGTTCCCACTAGATATATTCCTCCAAAATAAGCCTGTTTCTTTTCTGTTTAAAAAAGAGAGTGTAACTTAGCTCATAAAGAAAAAATGAATTAATCACAGATTTTTTTTTTTTTTTTTTTTGTAGTAGTGGTGGTGGTGGTATCAGTTGGGTTCCACCAGTCAGAAGCTAATGGTGTATCTAAGCTGTGTATTTGAAAAGAGTATTAAGGGGCTATTTACAGTAGTGTAGGCAAGGTTTAGAGTAGGAAAGTCTAACAGTGGGAACCACTATTTAGACTTTTCTAGTAACCACATTAAAAAAGTGAACAGAGAGAGGTAAAAATTACTCTTAGTAATGTATTTAGTTTAACCCGACATAGCCAAAATACTATTTTAATATAAAATAAATATAAGGAAGTCTTTAGTTAGATGTGTTTCATTTTTTTTTTTCACATCAAGTCTTTGAAATCTGGTGTGTATTTCATCTCAGTTCAAATAATGTCTCAAGTAAAATGAAGTCCTACCAAAACAATAAGGTGATATTTAATGGAAAAATGTTTTATATTATTTCCGTTTCTAAAATTTTAATTTTCATTAGTTAATTTTAATCAAATAAAATTAAAAATTCATCAGATATACTATTATGATAGTCACACACCAGCAATTGGTCAATAGCCGCATGTAGCTAGTAGCTACCATATTGGATGGTGCAAGTTTAGAGAAACAAAGGAGATGGTGCAGTAGTCTGAGGTGAGCTGGCAAGAAACCATCATGTCTTTTAAGCCTGAAGAGGAAGCAGTGGTTACAGAACCCTGAATAGCATTGCTTTATGGAGAGAGTCCCCTCCATCCACCCTCCGTCCAACCTTTGGTTGAGGTACATAGCCAACTTAGATGGCTAGGAAACAGGGAATGAAAGGCATAAGTAGCTGGACACACACTCTTCTAGTGGTATGCTGGCAACTTGATTTTCCAAAAATGAAAATCCTGATTTATAACATGTGCTCTTTCCCATGGTCTAAATTCTCCTATCATGGCTGATTACAAGGTAACAACATGATGCCACTGAAAGTAGAGTTGGGAGAAAATGGGCAAAATCAGCTCTTTCCAACATACCACTGAATCTCCTCCTACCATTCAGTCCCCTGCTAGTAGTGTCTTCTGATGGCCAGACTCAACTGGTAACCAGAGGCAAAGGTGCCCCGGATGCACTTCTTGCAGGTCAACCTCCTTGGGCACTGAACAGGTTATTGAAAGATGAGAAAGAAGTGGAAAATATACTCAATGCTTAAATAAAAAAGGTCTGTCTACATTTTTTTTCTTTTTTCCTTCTGCACGTACAGAAAAAAAAAAAAAAAAAGACTACCAGGAAGCTGAAAATCTATGGCACAGACCTTGAAGGTTGGATGCTAAATAGGAAAGGCATCAGATGATTTCTTTCTGCGATTAAAAAATGTTGTTCTCTGTGAGTATAGAATTTATGCAAAGGAAAATTACCCTTTCTATATAAACCCTTGGTGGCTACCACTTGGGAAAAACAATTAATGTAGCCTCATGGATGATCAGAGAGCGTATTTCTTTTTTTGCAGTGGATTAGGAAAATTCCTTTGTGAAAAGAATTTCAACAGACAATTATTGAAATGTTACTGTTTGGGTATGAAACAACGAGCTTTTTATATTAATAGTAAAAATTATTCAGTATAGTGACAAAATTGATTTGCCACATAAAGTGAGGTTCAGAGTCAACTATTTCAGCCTCCGTTTTAGGAATCACCCAGGTTGGTACACCTGCATTTTCCTATAGCTGCCTTCACCCTTATACCCAGAAACCTTTCAAACCCTTCCTTTTAGTTCCATTCCTCTGCAGTAGGAATCCAGGTCTTCATCATGGTGCACTTGTGCCTGTACCAGCTGCATGGCCCCCTGCCTTCTCTCTTTCTTTCCAGATAAGCCCACCTAGTACCACTAAGGGATTCCTCCTAAGACGCTGCTTTTCATGTCATCCCCACTGCTCAAGAACCTAAAGGGTTCTCTTTTGACTACTGAAGCAAATTCCAAATTCTTGGCCTGGCCCGCAAAGAATACCATAACTTGATTTTAACCTACTTTTCTGAATTTTCATGTGAGCCCTTCCATGTAGCCATATCAAGTTATTGCAATTTCCAGAACACAGGCTCAATTTGCCACAGTGCTTCTGTTCCATACTGACTCTTTTTGGCCTGGTCTCTAGTGCACACACACACACACACACACACCAGAGTACTACTTTTCCTCATCTGTAATTTTTCAAATCCTACCCATCACCAAAGTTCATCACTGAGGCTCTAACTGTTCAAAGCCTTCATAGTCATTCAACTGTTCTCCTCAGTTCCAAAACCTGAACTCCGGTGACAATTAATTCCCTCACTCACTTTGCCACTTGGATTCTCTCTCAGGTTGTTTTCCATGGACCTTGCAACACTCCCTCTGTTTCCATCCTAATACTACACCCTAAAGTGATCCCATGGAGCCAGAAAGGTGACCAGATTTTGAATCTGAGTCACTTGCTGACCCTCTCCTCAGAGATAAGCAGCAAGCCTGAAATGACCAACAACAAAATGAAATGAAATGACCAACAGTGAAAGACCAACAACTCTTACCAGTAAGTGTAACAACATTGTCTCTGCTTGAACAAATTGATCCTATTATCAGCAGTTACATGATGCCAGCCTGCCCTAAATCCTGGAATCACCATATTATTAGATGAAAGATCTGTATCAGAAGTGGCAGAAACACTAAAGGTTTGGGTTAAGTGCCAGCTGTGGTGAAGTGTCAAACTTTTCATAAATTTATTTTGACATTGGCAAACAACGTTTCGATTGACATGTCAAATGCAACTTTGGTCACCTGAGCCCAGTGTCTCTACTGTGGTCTCTAGAATTGATGGAGTAACATCCCTCCCCACCTGCTGCCTCTTCCCCACCTCCTAGCCATTAAATGTTTGCCCAGGGGTTTGCTCCTGAATTCAGCTGTTATGAATATTTGGAACAGTGATCTTCAATCTGTTCTCTATGAGATGTTGATACATGTTAGTGGAGATGGGAGCATATATTAGAATAAATTCGGGATGTGCTGGCTAAAACAAAGCTGTTTCTTTACTGCAGAATTTCTCAGAGACTTTACTAGGCTGATGTGAAATGTGAATTATTAAAAAGAGAATATAGTAGGTCGCATTTCATTCATATATTTGAATGGGAAAATGTCCCCCCACTACATCCTGCCCCCAGAACATGAGAACTTACCTCATAGGGTTGTTGTGAAGATTGGAATGAGTTATTGCATGGAGAGCAATTAGAACAGCGCCTGGCAGAAGATGAAAACTCTTTGGGCTTATTGCTATCATTATTGTCACAAACATGTCTGAGACCTCACCAAGTGATCCTGTCCCTCTGAGAAAGAAAGAGAATTGCGTGTAGATTGAATGGGGATCTTTTCAGGAGCTATGAAGATCCCATACAAATACTACATAGAACCTGTATATACTTCTCCTTGGGAACCTTTGAATCTGAAACTAGTTCAAGAGCAAAAAAGTTTATTCTTTTCCATTCTTCCCAAAGCCTGGCTAACTGGGGTTCAATTAAATAGCATGGAGTAATGATTCAGAGCACAGCCTTTGGTGTCTACTTTAAATCTTGGCTCTTTTATTGCTTACAATATACCCTTGGGCAAATTGTTTAAAGGAGCTGTGCCTATAAATCTATAAAATTGGAAAAATAATATTCATCTCTCTGGCTTGTTGTCAGTAACTCAAGAGATTATGCATTTGAAGTATTCGGCCCATGCCTGATACATGGTGAAATGCTTAATAAATGGAAGTTCCTGGGTATCGAAGTAATAGACTCATTTCTTTAGTTTATATAAACCATGAAATACTAGCTAACTTTACCCTTGTAGTCACTGCCACAGTATCCACAAGGACCAATTTGCTTCACATCCAATAGCAATTTAGGAAATATGTCAGCCACTTGGATTGTGGACTAATTGGATTGCTGGATTAGGCCTCTGAGGCCGAAGCGGTAAGTTTTAGTAGCTGAATGGAGAAGCCATACAAGCTCTTGGTGACCACTGCTCTGGGCAGCCAGAACGGGCACACTAGATTTCACAAGATCAAAAAGTAATCTCAGAAGCAACTCTGGTATTCTTTTTTTTTTTTTTTAAACCCATCAAGAATTTCTAATATCATACATAAAGGTTTAGTTCCTAGTTAAAATAAAAAGTATTCCCAAGTCCATTGCTTTGATTAGGAAGGTGGTGAATAATCCTGAAGTTATTCACAATCCAGTGGTCGGAAGCTGGGGGAAAAATAATTTTAATTTTAGTTGTTTCACGCAACACTGCTAATGTTATCTATCCTTTTTGGGCAGGGAGAAAACTGGCAGGCATCGTGAGATGGGGAATTTATGTGAGTTAATGGAAATGTTGTGGCTGACCAACAAAGGAACTTCCCCAGCCAAAATCAAAACAAAGATATTAACTTGGAAGGGGGGAAAAAGCCTGTGGCATAATAATATCATGCACTGAAACCTTATCTAGTGGTTGAGGTAATTTGGTTTGAAGAACTCTTAAAGAGCATTTTGTGGTTGATGGAAACGGCCAGCAGACACTGTATTTAGCAGCCTGTCCACTATTAAGTTCACATGCCTTCCTCTCTTCTCACAAAGGGGGGCCATTTAACTTTCCTTATCTCTGAGTTGTTACCAACCCATGTGAGATCTCCTAAGGATAAAAGCCTAGCTCTCGGAGCTGGCAATGCACTGTCCATGCATTGCTGGCTATTTCCAAACACCAGAGTGGCCACAACACATCTGAGAGTTTGCTTACATTTGCTGAAGATAATTTTTCACAGTCCACTTATACAATTTCAGTCCAGGATTTAGACACATCCATCCCTCTTTCTTCCAGAAAGGAGTCTTTCAAAACAATCACACACACATACACACACACACACACACACACACACACCATACTTGTTGCAAGTTCACAATTAAACTTTCTAATAATTCTCAATTAAGTAACTCAAAGAGTGGGTTGTTCTGAGTGATCCAGCTATTGCAGATAAATAATTTGAGAGTTAAAGACTAATCCCTTTTTTCTCTTTTATCATTCAGTATCATGACTTTCTTTGTGTAAATAATAAGAGAGTATCCAGGGAAAAACAAGAAGATCTTGCTAAGGAACTTACCAAAATAGCACTCTCATGGCTACCACTGGCCCCATCTGGCCCCCAGTCGCTCTCCTTTGAAGTCCTGGTGCCCCTCCAAGGACTGTCCTTTGCCCCTGAAGCTAGAGCAAGTGCTACAAAGGCTCTTGTTTGACCCACACATGGGAACATGCAGTTAACTCTGCTCAGACAGCTGTAGGGAGACAGTAGCTCTTATTTCCCCATTCATTTTTGTAGTAAAATATGCTTATTCTGCCACTGACAGTTTCTCAAGACTGGCATATTATTATATTACAAATTGGATTCATTCACTATAGATAATATTAATATCACTCACAATATTAGTTACATATAGTACTAGAACTACTACCTAAAATGTTAATTTCCTGGGGTGGCTCAGTCATTAAGTGTCTGCCTTCGGCTCAGGTCATGATTCCAGAGTCCTGGGATCAAGCCCCGCATCCCCTGCATCGGGCTCCCTGCTCGGCGGGGAGTCGAATAAATAAAATCTTTAAAAAAAATAATAAAATATTAATTTTCTATAACCCAATTTGTTTCCTCTTCTATGTTTCAAGAATTTAACATTATTAAAAGCTCTATTAAGATTAATTATAGGGGCGCCTGGGTGGCTCAGTGGGTTAAAGCCTCTGCCTTCAGCTCAGGTCATGATCTCAGGGTCCTGGAATCGAGCCCCACATCAGGCTCTCTGCTCAGCAGGGAGCCTGCTTCCCCCTCTCTCTCTGCCTGCCTCTCTGCCTACTTGTGATCTCTCTCCTCTCTGTCAAATAAATAAATAAATAAAATCTTTAAAAGATTAATTATAGTCCTAATTTTATTTTCTACACAATATCCTTGAGAATTATTGATGCAGGAATTAAAATATATAGTATTTTTAATCCTTTTATTTTATTTTCCTTTAGCTATAAACATTATTGTAAATATGTTGATTCAAGTTCTGAAAGTCTTTTTCCTACTTAAACTACTTTATCTAAGAATGAATAAGTTAAAATTAAACTTTATCTTGGAAATTTCACCAACATCCTATTGTTGTCTTGTTTTTTTCATTTTCAGATTACATATAAATCTCAGTGGATGTTTGTTCTATTGTTTTCCATGAAATAAAATACAGAGAAATAATGTATTTTGCTCTTACTTACTTTTTGCTGAAGAAGTCTTTAAAAAATAAATTTGCCAATACGAATTCTCATAAACCTACATAATGTTGTAGGGAAAACAGAACATTCTCATGTGTAGAATGAGGCCACTGAGGAACAGGACTCTATGTACCTTTAAGTCCCCTTTGCCATGAGAAATTTAAAAAAAAAAAATTACTTTCATTTTTTTTACTTAGCCATGTGAATATCTGTCCCAACTTAATTCTGTGATATTGAGAGATCTTAAAGGGCGTCAGGGGAAGCATTATGAAGCATTAAATGAATGCATTAAAAACTAGAAAGTTCTACTTTGGAAATCTTTCACCTGAGAGTCAAATAGGATGTGTAGAGAGTATTTGTCATTCTGGATCTTCAAAGTCTCTTAAGTGATAAGTGTTCAAATACAAAGCTGGCCCAATTTACAAAAATTTATAGATCAGATTCTAAAAAGAGCCTATGCTTTAATGTATGGAAGACGGAATATACAAATATAGGGGGAAAAGTATAAACTTAGAGATTTCTTATTTCAAGTATTCTGATATGGATTCCATTCTATTTCTAGGAAAGGTAACTGAACGCCTCTCATAGCACATTATAAGTTTAGTATGTTATGAAGAAAGGTTTTTGAATGAAGTTCTTTGGAGGCCAGAGTTCTAAGGTAAACTATGAAATCACGTGGGTGTTGAAGTTGACAGATCTTGGAGGCCATAACTACCTTTATACTCCAAGACATCAAAGAAAGGGCAACGTCTGGTGATTAACCTCACACACAAAATTACTGTGTCATGGGCTGGAGACAGGTTTTCATGGTTCCCTCGGTGACTTTTTGCTAGCCTAAAAACTAGCAGGATGCGGGAAAACAGCTGCACAATGTTGGCTCTCTCCTTTCTGAGGCAGGTGTGACAGCAATACAACTGGTAGGTTTGTTTCCTGCTTCTCTGAAGAGTGTCTGTCTGACACCTAGTTTAGCCTTTTCTGTCGGCCAAGTTTAACTCTGAAAAGTTCCTTTTAATCTGACTAATAATAAATTATACATGATTTTAAAAATAAATCATTGAGTTGACAGGAAGCATGGACGTTTTCACCAACTATCATGTATGAACAATTCCCTATAAATTGGCGCACGATTACCTGTAGAACACACCTAGAGAGATTTGTAACATAAAATAGCCTATTATTTTTATAAAGCCTCTGATTTTAGAAATGTTTACCCTATGCAAAATGCAAGCTTGAATCTCAGTAATGCCTCCCCATTATTCTCAGTTCTTTCTTCTAGTTACGAAGAATAACGATCCCCATCATACTAGCTGTAACACAAGAGCTCTATCTCCTCAGCCTCTAGCACAGGACTGGCACACAGTAGGCTCTCAAGAAATGTTTGTTAAATAAATGGTTCAATGAATGAATAAATAAACAATCACCCCATGGCAATACTGAAAATATTGCTAGACATTCCTTCCACGTTAAAAAGTTTCAATTATTTGTTCATCCTGTAAAATGGTTTTCAGATTTTTTTACCAGCTGTGACTTCAAAGATCCAGAATGACAAATACACTTTCTCTTTATACGTTCTATTTGACTTTCAGGTGAAAGATTTCAAGTGAATAGATTAAATTCCTCCTGAGATATAGGAAATTATCAACAAGGTTATCTAGGACCAGTCAACTGTCTAGATACACTTGAGTTGTATTTCTTAATTTCCTTAGAATTCAATTTTTCCTTTATCATGCCAACTGAAAGCCTTCTTTGTGATTTCATTCAAAAAAAGTTATTGGAGGATGGGAACTTATTAGGTCAACGAACCAAAGCATCTTTGATAAAGTTCCAGGTAGCTTAAATACTGATTTTTCTTCTGAAAACATCTCCAAGACTCAGGCGTATTGAAATAAATATTTGGGCCTGCAATTATACATGTATGCATAATTAGTTACTCTGACACTTTTAATAGGGATTATACTTGCCTTTCTCATTTTAAATAGTTTCTTCTTTTTCTCTTTTATGGTCTACCAAATTACATCTGACTAAATGTACCTATTTAGTGAAAATGGATTCCATTAGAGCATAATCTTACCCAGCTATTGTTTTCTTCTGGAGGAAATAATGGAGAACATGTGCAGATGCTTAATACCAGGCTCCTGTTTCTAGAATTACAGTCTTAAAGCTGTCAGGACTGTTCAAGAACAAGAATGATAGAGAGTTCCTTCGGCTTATGAAACACCCTTTTTGTGAACATTTAAATAGGTGAGGCAGGAGAATGCTAAACGACTGGCATGGAGAGCTCGAAATATCCAAGTGAAGGGACGCTTTCTTTTCTTTTCAGTTGTCAAGACATCTTGTTTTCCCACAAAATAAAATGAATCATATTTTCTAATCTATTTTGAATGTACTGGATTTTTCTAGTCCATTCTGTTTCAATCTCACAATGTGGTGGCCCTCCATCTGGCCACCAAACAAGTTATTTTGCTTAAATTTCTTCTGGAAGAAGGGTACATAAAGTATATCCATATTTTTCTGTCAAATTGTTATAATTACTTTGGGTATACAAGGGTATAAAGGTATGTTTTCATCCCTTCCTTTACTTCAGTAAGGACAACCAGTCAATGTGTCTTCAAAAAGCAATCTCTGGAGTGGATGCCAGCAGGTTTACAGTAAATCTCATTTAACTCAGTAGCTCTAGTCAAAAAGAATAGTGATTTAAAAATTATGATAATAACTTTAATGATTATGGTAATAATTTTAAGATAATTATGATAATAATTTTAAGATAATAATTATGATAATAATTCTAATTTTTAAAATTACGATAATAATAATCAATTGATTCTCTCATGAAAGGAACAGTTCTATAAAATATCAATAATACTTCCTAAAAGTACGTGCTCGGTAAATTTGTTGTCAACTTTCTTAAGATGAGCCATATTGAATAGCTAATAGCTAATCAGAAAAATTACCCTATTTCCTGTTTAGAAAAAGAAATCAGTTTATTTGTGCAAATTACAGAAAGCATTAAATAGGAGTTCATATTAAGGACCATATTAAAAAGCTTATGTTTGAGGCAATAAAATCCCAAGTAATTTTGTTGTGACATAAATTGATCCTATTATAAGCATGTGACTTTGCAACTAATAAAAATAGCTTCCTGAATACCATGTGAAAAACTTTCAGAAGAGCAACCAAAGGATTAAAAATGGAGATCATTGACTTAACCAATAAGCAAGCAAAGTGACTGCTTAGAGTCATGCACTTTAAGTTTCTCCAGGGAAAATAAAAGGCAGAATTGGCTACAAGGAAGCATACAAACTCTGGAATCAGAAAGTCTTGGATTAATATATGGACCTCGGTGCTTAGCTTTTGTGTTCTTAGGCAAATTACTTTACTTTCTTGATGATAACCCTATTCCTATCTTCTAGATTTGCTACAAGAATAACCACTAAAGTATGTGAATCACTTCGCCCAAGACCTGGGTCACTGCAGATTATAGGGTTTTAAGAATGCATTTGGGGGTGCCTGGGTGGCTCAGTGGGTTAAAGCCTCTGCCTTCAGCTCAGGTCATGATCTGAGGGTCCTGGGATCGAGTCCCGCATCGGGCTCTCTGCTCAGCAGGGAGCCTGCTTCCCCCTCTCTCTCTGCCTGCCTCTCTGCCTACTTGTGATCTCTCTCTGTCAAATAAATAAATAAAATCTTTGAAAAAAAAAAAAAAAGAATGCATTTGATGTGACCCCACTTCATGAAAAGTATTTGTGTGTGGAGGCATGTGGAGTGTGAGTGCATATGAACATACATATATATCCACATATCTTTTTTAAGGAGACTTCTTTTTCTGATTCAATCTTCATTCCTTTAGTTAGAAAGGTTATGGCTAAATGAAAGACAAATAGCTAATTAAAAAACCTAAGTTCAGGGGCGCCTGGATGGCTCAGTGGGTTAAAGCCTCTGCCTTCAGCTCAGGTCATGATCTCAGGGTCCTGGGATCGAGTCCCACATGGGCTCTCTGCTCAGCGGGGAGCCTGCTTCCCCCTCTCTCTCTGCCTGCCTCTCTGCCTACTTGTGATTTCTCTCTGTCAAATAAATAAATAAATAAAATCTTTAAAAAAAAAAAAAACCTAAGTTCAGATTTTTGTATTTTTTTAACTTTAATATTCTATAGACAAATGTGTCATGGAAATTTAAGTATAAACTGGAGTATTTTAAATTGGTAAGATTTCAATTCTTCAAATAATTATGGTAGAAAGAATGGTGCCTGTGAACGGAAGGGGAATGTTTTGAAACCTTATCGCCATGAAAATGAATAAGTGTGATGATGAAATACGTAATGTAAAAAGAAATACATAAAGCGGTGATAAGAGCATATGTAAATAGAGAAAAGGAAAGTGTGTAAAGGGGTGATAAAATAGAAATCCAAAGATCAACAGCCTAAAATACTTAAAACAATGCATAGTTTTATAAATAGATACGTCGTTACAGATCTCATAAATTTTACTTTTAAGAATAGTCTTCTACTTGAATGTAAATTTGCTTTTATTATGGATTTTTCTTTGCTAGTGTTATAAACTGCAAAACCACAGTTCAATAGGTTTGGATTGATGTTAATGACTAGAGATTAAATTACAGTGTTTCTGTTTAACTCGTCAACGATATAGCACTTGTTTCAATTAGAATGAAGAATTTTGTTTACAACACTGGACAAAAATGATTATGGGCTTTTCAATCTTCGTAAAATCTGCACCACCAGTTTCGTAGCACTGGACACTTCCCTACTTTTAGCACCTGAAACATTGCTTATAATTGAGGCTTCTACCCAAGGAGCAAAAGGGCATTTGAACTCTCATCCATTGATTTGTTATTTGGTAACAATTCAGGATCTTCTCTTGGGTTATATGCTAATTGTGGTTCATTTTACCCCTTTCCTCCTTCTATATGCTAAGAGAGGGCTCCTGTATCAGGTTTCCTACACCGTGACCCCTTTGAGATAGTGTACCCATAGACGCTAAAGGACAAGGAGAACAAACTTCTATGGCCTATTATGTGCCAGGCGTGATACCCTTTAAACGTATTGCTTCATAAAATCCTTATGCCATGCATATTATTCCATTTTACAGATGAAGAAATTGAAATTTGAATTAAGTCTCCTGTCCATGGTGACACTAGGAAGGTTAGATTTCACCACCTATAAAACCCGTGAGTTGAGGTATTTCTTCTTAGTCCCACAACTACCTGACCTGTAGTAACTGCAACCTGTTCCAAGATCATAGACTTGAAGCTTCCTGGGAGGAAAACCCAGCTATGACCGGTCTGTGGATTGACCTCTCTTTACTTCTTCCAAATCATATAGATAGGGCTCTTTTCTCTACTAAAAACAAAACAAACAAATAAAAAAGTAAAAATAAAAAGGTACTCTCAGCTTCGAAACATAAAGCCCCGATGAGACCAGTGGTCGTTTTAACTCTCCATCCCCAACCTGAACAACATGCAAAGGTACTTACAAAACTAAGGAATGCCAAGGATTGCCAACAACTGTCAGAAGCTAAGAAGAGGAGGAAAAGAACACGTCCTTAGAGCCTTCGCAGGGAACATGGTTCTGCCGACACCTTCATTTCAGACTTCTCCCCTCCAGACATACTAGTGAATACATTTCTGTGGTTCCAAGCCACCCAGTTTGTGGTACTTTGGTTCAGCAGTCCTAGGAAACTAATAGATAGATCTTAGTAATCCTAAACACTTTCATCTTCCAAGAATCTTCTAAATAAACATTTTAACTCTTATATGATGATATTTATACTTGCAAGACTAAATTAAGGAAATTGGCTTTTGAGGCAATGAACTGGGGTTTAAATCAATTAGTACTGATTGCTGTGAGAATTAAATAATATATTTAAAGCTCTTAGCCCCAAATCTGGCAGGTGTCTTGTGGCCGGTAAAGAATAGTGCGTTCTCTTTCTTTTTCATTCCTCTTAACCCAGATTATTTGCAGGTTTTAAGGTCTTTGAGGGCAGAGATCATGGCTTGCCACCTCTCACACCAGTCAGTGCCTTGTCGTGCCTATGTGTACAAAAGAATGAACTATTTTTTTTTTAACTTAAAGGAATGAAAAGCTACTTGTCTTCCACAAGATAAGGCATATAGCGATACATAAGGACAATTTCTAGAATAATTAGGAAAAATAAACATTTCGAATTCACAGCAGGCAAAAATCATTGTCCTTTGGAATGAGAAAGCCTTATCATTATATTACCTTCACTGTACTACCACAGACCTCAGCTCCGAAAAACCTACTGGTCTTTGCTGACAAGAAATATGCCCATCCAATCAAAGATAAGCAGGAAGTGAAATGTTACATGCCATGAAAATCTTACTCGGAGCTTAATTTTTTGCACTTGGTCCATAATGACTTTTCCATCTTCCTTCAAAGAAAATAAATCTTCGATTTCAAAACCATGTGTTTGAGAGAAAAAAAAATCTGTCCTGAATTATATCATTCTGAACTAGCTACAGGACGTTTCTTTGCAATGCCTGATTTCACAGTGCATAGATATGCAAACAAATTGTTCAAATCTCTTAAGTCTACATTTTTGCATTCTGGAACTCTAAGTATCACCGTGTGGCTATACAGTTAGCAGACGTACTGGTTCTCCCTGCCTTTTACTTGCTTTTTCCATAAGCAGAAGCTGGATCTAATTTCCAAATGAAAGACCTCTTCACCAAAAATTTATTTTTATGAAGGAATGGCTTTACAGTGTTTGCCATTTGGGTTCTTTTATTTGGCTTTTTTACTCTTTTCAAAATGTGAATGGAAAATGTTTATCTGCTGGAGGGCTTCACATGCTTCTGCTTTGCTGGCTCAATGATTTCTACTGCCAAAAAGAAAAAGAAGAAAAGAAAAAAGAAAGAAAAAGGAAGAGAAAACCATTAGTCATTGAACAAATGTTGAGCCAACAGCAAAGTTGGTATGTCCTAAAAATGGTATAAAAATTAAAAATCAATCTCATTCTAATACTCTAATATCTGGAGTTGGGGTTCTGGGCTGACTCCCTGTTGAAATGTTTATTATAGCACAGTGATTAAAATTCCAGACCCTAGAAGAGCATAGATATATTTGAATTCAGCTGTGCTATTTACAAATTGTGTGATCTTGGACAAATCATTGGACTTTCCTCACCTTTTGTTTCCTTTTCTTTAAAATGGGATAATGCCTATCTCTGGGCACCATTATAGGGATTAAATTAGATAGCATATATTAAATGCTTAGTATAGGTCAGATAAGTTATCATATTCCATAAATGATTAATAGTATATAATTCACACATCTACTACAGGATTATGGATGGATTGAAGGTAAGATCCTTCATAGCTCAAGTCCACTAAAATCTTGTTACTTAAAGGTGGTGGCAGAGTTGGTTCCTTCCAAAGGTGCTAAGGGAGAATTTGCTCCTTGCCTCTCCCATAGCTTCTAATGGTTGTTGGCAATTTTAGCAGCCCTTGGCTTGTAGATCTCTGCCTTCCTTTTCATAGGGCATTCTCCATGGTACCTGCTATCCTGAGGGAAACTTTGACTGGAACCAGCTATTTGACGACTCAGTCTTTCTCCCCTTTATCTAAGTCAGATGAGGGAACTGCATAGGACTTGTTATAGACCTCCACCAGACTTTCCTCTGGCTTCGTTCTGCTCAGGCATCATTTGCCAACATTCCAGTCCTAATAGAAGTGCTCATGCTTCAGTCCCTCATGCTGCCACTCGCCCAGCCCCCCATGTGCCCTTGGCCAACTAGAAAGGCTTTGAGATCGATCCCATCCCAGCAAGCAATCCCATCAGCCTTCATTATCATTGAGCCAAGGACTATACAAGGCTTGGTGACACTGCCCTAAAGTTTTGCCTTGGTGGGGTTCTGACTTAGAGGCATTCAATCATAATTCCATAGATGGTAGCTTTGCTCCACTGGTTCCTCAGCCAACCACATACACCAAGTGCCTGTACCTGCAGCTTCCTTTCCTACAGAGTTGGGTTACCATAGCAACAACACATCATTAGCAAGGTACAACTAATATATCTCAAACTGGGTACATCATTATCACATCACCTGGGACCTTGTTTAAATAAAAAATATCAAGCTCTACCCTAGATCTGCTGAATAAGGATCTGTATTCTAATAAGATCCCCAGGTAATTTGTATGCACATAATAATTTGAGAAACACAGCTCTAGAAGTTGTATAAGTCTTGCATTCCAAACTGAACTATTAGGTGGGGGAAAAACTCATGGGGATGGAATTCGTATTTCCTATTTGTTTTACTTATTTCTTTTCTTATGAGCGATGGCCAAAATTCAAGTTGATGAAGCAACATGGTTCAACATAACTTGCATTTATAACACTATGTGTATTTTGAAAGAGAGAGCAAGAATCTATAAAATAGAATGCAAGAGAGAGAACAATTTAAATTAATCCCACCACTCCGGACCATGTGATCAAAGTGAGTAAAGGACTGGGTGTACGAATATGCTGTTGAATTACTCACTCAGTTCCAACATGCCTCTGTATTTTAATTATGGTGTCTCATTTCACTGTGATTCAAATGTTTAGAAATATACAGTTTTCATCCACTAACTACCTGGTGCTTAGGCAGATCACAATTCTGGTGATCTATTCCAGTAGTGAGGAAAAAAACATATATATATATATATGTATATATATATAATTATTATTATTGATAGACCTAGCTTAGGATTCACAATAATGTCTCCCTAAGAAATTTTCAAGGGTGATTTGGACCAAAGCCCCAATTAAAAATCTATTAACATCTATTCTACCACTAGCCACAAGTCTAATAAAGCTCTTAAATTTACCTCCCTATGTAATTCTTATAACTCAATAAAATTATAGAAGATGTAGTACACAAATTACTGCCTAAAGAGCATACATACTGTAGTAGGCAGAATTAAGGCCCACAACTACTTCTATATCCTAATCCCTGGAATTCGTGAATACATTACTTCACATGACAAAAAGGACTTTACAGATATTAAAGAATCTGGGATGGGAAGATTATTCTAGAATATCTGGACAGGCCCAATCCAATCACAGAGGCCTTTAAAACTGGAAGAGCTTTCCGGGCTAGAGTTGGAAAGGCTATAAAACTTGGAAAAGTTTGTTTCTGAGGAAGAAGGGTCAGAGAGATGCAATGTGAAAGGAAGACCTTCTGTTACTGGCATTGAAGATGGAAGACAAGGGTCTCAGGAGTCAAGGAACATAGGCAGTCTACAGAAACCAGGAAAGTCCAGGAAATGAACTCTCCTCAGAGCTCTAGAAAGGAACTCAGCCCTACCGACACCTTGATTTTGGCCCAAGGAGACCAGTGCCAAAATTCCAGATCTGTAAGAAAATTAACATGTTGATTTAAGCCACTAAGTTTGTGGTCATTTATTACGGCAGTAGGAGAAAATAAAAAATAATAAATAGAAAATTTTAAAATGTGAAACAGCAGAAAAACCTAGAAGAACTGTTTCTTCCATCTCAATGCCTTTAATACGGTTCTCCCAAAATATATTGAGATATCTTGATGATGCTCTATCATTTCATTCCTTCTTCCTCATATGGTATTTGGTGTGCACCTGCTCTTAACTTGCCTATACATTCCAAGCAACCCAGTTGCATTGTTATTTTGAACTTGCAATTAAAGAGGTAGAGGTTATTTTCAAAGATTTTTGTTAAGTGGGGAGATAAAATGCAGAGGTTTTTATTTTATTTTATTTTTTAAAGATTTTATTTATTTATTTGACAGAGAGAGAGATCACAAGTAGGCAGAGAGGCAGGCAGAGAGAGAGAGGGGGAAGCAGGCTCCCTGCTGAGCAGAGAGCCTGATGCGGGGCTCAATCCCAGGACCCTGAGATCATGACCTGAGCTAGAGGCAGAGGCTTAACCCACTGAGCCACCCAGGCACCCCGAGGTTTTTATTTTATTTTGGCTTTAGTTTCTAATGGACACATAGCTCCTTGCTAAACAAATTATATTAATGATCATACAATTATCAGTGGAATTCTGTGAAGCGTCTTCTTCCACTGATTAAGGTACATTAGTTACAAGAAGAAGTTTGTCCATCTCATTTAAGAAACACTTTTTTTTCTAGAGCAGTGACTCCCAAATCTGGCAGCATACTAGAATCCCTGAAGAAACTCCTCGGCACAGACCATAGTCTGCTGTTTTCAAACAGCACAACTATACAGAAACTAGAATCACAATGCCAATGGGAATTTAAAATAAACAGCGGTCTTCTGCTTTAAAAAAAACAGTCGTGGCTTCAAAGAGCAATTCCAACATTTAAGAAAATGTTGGAAATAAAAACTAAAGAGCTAAGAAGGTAATCAAAAAGCTAGAATGTCGCTAATGAGCTAGAAGATAAATGTCGGAAATAAAAATTAAAGGGCTAGAAGGTAATGGTTTGAGGGCTCACAATAAAATGATTTGAAAAAAACAACAGTTTTCTTCTGTTATTAATGATAATCATCTTTTTTTGTTTTTTTTTATGATAATCATGTTTGAATACATAACTTTGCGGATGTGGGTAGGTTGTTACAGCATGATTCAGAAGGAGAAATTTCGACATCTAATAAATTCAGAAATATACCTAACTAAACCTAATATATATATATATATATATATATATATATATATATATATATACCAATATACCTAACTAAACCCCAGCAGAAAGTCCTCCCTGGTTTTAGAGCCTCTTTCCATGTTTAGCAGCACCTAGTTGTGGGAGAAAGAAAACCTTCCGCATTCTCTTGGTAACCAATAAGGTTTGTTTGTCTGGGCCGAATTTCGGGAATCTGGTTGAAATCTTTAGTGACGCCCAGATCATGTTAAGTGCAAAGTATTTGTCAAGTATTATATTCTATACGATTCATTTGATGGCCGAATTGGATACAAGCAGTTTCGATTCTCTTTTTAGTCTCTGCTTATCCCCTCTCCCACCCCCATACTGTGTACCTGCCAATTTGACCCCGGAGAGAGAACTGAAAGGGCAGGCCTTTCTCTGCCTTGTGCCCTCTTTTTGTACAAAGCCAAGCCAAATGAAAACCAAGGAAACATGTACCTGTTAAATAAGAACCTTTTGGCAAAAAATATTGTTCTAAAATTTGATTGAGAAGTACGGCATTTTAAGAGTAAATTGAAATAAAACCTTAACCTTCATTGTAGTTATTTTAAAGGGGAAAGTGGAGGGAAATAATGAGTGTTAATAGGACAAATACATTAAACACTGATAGACTGTGAAAACTTTTCAAAGGGACAATGTTTTAAATGCTGTAAAGTGAAAAAAAAATTCTGTAAAATAAAACTTCACTCAAATGTTCAGAGCTAATGGATAAAATAAATAGGTGTGCTTTCCTATAGCAACGACTATCAGAGTAACTTTGTTTTTTTGAGGTTGATGATTTTTCCCCAATGCAATAATCCTGAATTCATTTTTAAAAATAGGAGAGTTGCATGGATTTTTAAGTTTGTCCTTAAATTGAAGCTCCTGCATGGACCTTCAATATTCCCTCTGTATCAGTAGACTCCGGGGTAACAGAGAGCTCTGTTTCCTCTTTATATAGTCACGAAAAATTTAAGTTCTTTTTCAGCATGGGCTTAAGGAAGGTGGCAGTAAAGAAGCAGATTATTTTTTCATATGTATTACCTTTCTTTGCTAAAGTAGTCATTTATTTCAGCACTCCGGAATGTAATTAGAGTGACTTCATTTACGGTTCTGTTAGTATTTTAAAATAAACATTATTTTAAATTATATCACTACAAAAAAGAAATGTTTTGATAAGAAATCAAATACCTTCATGTGGTGGTGCTATGGCTCACCGCTAGAGGTGATTTTCTAACCCAACGATGCCTTTCCTTGAACAGGCTCATGGAGTTTACCATGATTCCAAATCAACATGTCCGTTGTCATCTTCAAGTGCAGTGGATCTCAAAATGGCAGCACATTGAAATTAATTGAAGAGGCTTAAAAACTAAGAATGTCTGGATTTTATACCAGATTTGATTTAATTGGTCTGAAGGGGAGCCTGGGCATCTGCAGATTCTAGCGTGTAGTGAAGTTTAAGAACTGGTGTGTGAGTGGATGGAAGTCATGCCATCTGCCAAGCGTAGACATATAAGAGCGTACTTGATGTTGTTAAGACTTGAGGAAAACAACAGGAGGCAATTGCATGTCATTATATAGGTTTGCTAATTCCTTGGGAAACAGGTCTGAAAATGAGAAACTTCCCAAACAAGACCCCCATATCATCTCCTCATCTTACTCCTTTTATGGTTGCACCTTTTTGATTCAACTCCAAAGTACTCCACTAGTTATGTCCCTACCTATGTTTCAGCCTCTGATAAAACAGTCAAAAGGAAATAAGTATTCTCTAATCACCACCATAAAAGCTAAATGGACTCCATAAAAAGCAATGTAGGATCATACTGCATATGATTGAGAGGGACTTCAAAGAATTTATAATTCGACATTCACTCATTTATTCAAGTAATATTTGCTACACATCCACTTTGTGTCTGTCCTTGTGCTAGACGCTGGGTGTACAAGGGTGGAAAAGATAGGATCTTTCAGTCTGGGTGGGAATGAGCAGTGAAGGAAATTACTGACCCAAAATATTCTGAGTAGCAACAGTTATAGTGAGGATAAATACAGGGTGCTATTGGAACTTAGCAACATTGTTTTGTCTTGAGAAGTTCAGTAAGGCATGCAGGCTGAATAAATTATCCAAGTAAAACATGTAATAGGAAAAAGAAGAAGCGCTGCGTACTAGGTAAAGATAAGTGCTCCTGTAAATCATAGACCTGGGTCCTGTTAGAACTTTATCTTAAAGGAGAGAGGCACCATTAAATTTGTAATTTGGAAAGCTCACTCCAGCCACAAAGCAGAAAAGCAAAGGAAGAAAGTTGAAGCTCTTTTAATGTTTCATACACACAACACCACACACACACACACACACACACACACACACACACAGACTGCACCTTCTCTAGACTTTGAATGATTTATTTAATGTCTAATTAGGCTTATGGTTATTTCCAAGTGTTTAGGGTTTAATAGTCTAAGAAAATTATAAGTCAAATAAAAATAATAGTACAGTTAGCCCTTGAACGTCATGGAGGTTGGGGTGCCAACACCTGCACAGTCAGAAATCCACCTATAACTTTTGACTCCTCCAAAACTTAACTACTAATAACTACTTAACAACTAACTTAACTGTTGACCAGAAGCCTTACTGAGAACATGGTCAATTAACACATATTTTATACATTATATGTATTATAACTATATTCTCATGATAAAATAAGCTAGAGAAAAGAATTTATTAGTAAGACAACCCTAAGGAAGAGAAAATATATTTACAGTACTTTATTGTATTTATTTTTTTTAAGATTTTATTTATTTATTTGACAGAGAGAGAGAGAGCACAAGTAGGCAGAGAGGCAGGCAGAGGGAGAGGGAAAAGCAGGCTCTCCGCTGAGCAGGGAGCCCGATGCAGGGCTCGATCCCAGAACTCTGGGATCATGACCTGAGCTGAAGGCAGCCCTTTAACCAGCTGAGCCACCTAGGAGCCCCTACTGTATTTATTTAAAAAAATCCACATATAAGTGGAGCCATGTAGTTCAAACTGGTGTTGTTGAAGGGCCAACTATAGTAATACCATAGAAGGATTTCCTAGACTAGATATTTTACTAAGCAAAAATGTTCAAGATACTTAAAAGATGACCAATAAATACAATCAAAACTGGACTATATAAAAGAAATATAAAAAAAAAGAAATATCAATCCATTATTCTATGATCAAGAACATTTGATTATTTGTAATGTCTTTTCATAAGCTGCCCAACAATAAAGAATTTGCTTGCAAATCTGACGAGTGAAAACAAGCATATACATCAAGTGTTACCGAAGTAGAACCAAGTGTGTCTTCTCAATAACTGAAATGCTTTCATATATTTACATTTTTAATATGAAGGAATTATAGATTGCCTACGAAAGGATTAGTTCAAAAGTTAGGATGTCCATTGTCTTCAAGCACAGACAAAAAAATTCCCCGTAATTTCAAAATAGGGTATTATAAAATGCCCTTCCTTGGCTAAGGCTCATTTTGTAATGTTTCGAGGACTGAAAACCTCAAAAAAATAAAATAAAAAGTAGTGGAATTTAAAAGTAATGTTGCAACCGAGGAAGAACCTGGACTTCTACTCTCCACTGGCAAGATTCAGAGCCACAGAGAGTCAGGACACATGTGGGCTTGGAAAGAGGTACCGCAGAATCTGAACTTGTTCTGTATTTATGAAATATTACTACAAATAAAAAGCTGAAAACAACCACGAAAGGGCTAGAAATGTGCAGCTGGGAGAGCAGAGGGGAGAAGATGAGTTCTTATTTTAAACATATGTATTAATTATCTCACAAAGCCAGGTAGGAGTTTGCAGCTGGAAGGGATAGAGCAAAGGAAAAATAAAATTTTGTTTCAGAATAAATTCATGAAATCATGCTTCAACAAGGAAAGTTGCAGCTGGGGGAGGGCAAAGGGACAGTAATATTTTCCAAGTAAGTCACTTTAATAAAATATGCAAGCCCTCACTTTGACATAGTATTGGAAGGGACATTCTTGAATCAGTATCAAAGTAGAATAAGGCATTTTGTTATGCAAAAAAATCGTAGGCTCCTTGGCTAACAGATATTTTTCTTTAAATGAGTACTTGCTAACCAGTCTAAATCTCTGTAATTCTGTGGGAACTCTTCTCGAATTACAGGGAATAAGAATTTGGCCCCAGGTGACAGTTCCTCAATTCCTCAAATTTATACTTCAAAAGGATTTATTTTCCCCGAAGGATCCCAAAGCATTTTGCCATCTGTGAAGTTTACCATCACTTTATAAACTTAAATGAGCTGCTTTTTACACTAAAACAAAACAAAACAAAACAAACCTGTGTGTTTTTTCCTTCCATTTCAATAATTTACCTGCAAGTAGGCTGTCTTCCTACAAGGATAGGAAAGGGGTTAACTGGATGACGTCTATACTCAGAGTGTACGCGCTCTGAAAGAGTACAGCCATGATTCTTGGTTAAAGACTCATCAACCTAAAACCATAAAATGTCTAACAAGTCCCTTTAGGATTGATTATAGGTTAACAATTAACACACAGCTAAACATACGAGTGGGTGAGCAACAAAAAATGATAAATACTTCTATTCCTAGTATCTAACTTAAAATAATCTACCAAGTACACATCAATGTTTTCACACAATCTTTCACTGTTATTAATTTAAGCTAAATCAAATATTTAATTTAGTCTTTCACTTGTATCAATTTAAGCTAAATCCGATATTGAATTTACACATACTTTTTAGGGGAGCACAGGGGTGTTTGTCTTTTTTTTTTTTTTTTTCTCTGTATTTCCAGTTCTAGGACAATACTTAAGCCATAGAAGTTTCTAAATCAATTTTGGTTAAGAGAATAAATGTGGGATTCAACCTAACTAGAGGCATTAAGTCTCAGTAACTAGAATGTTAAACTAAAGAGAATAGATCGAGTTGCCTTCCTGGTACTCCTTTAAGTTCTGATACTCCTGAAAGTTTTCTCTTTACTTTGCTGCTAACCACTGGAGAAGAAAGACTGAGAATTTGCATAAGAAAGTTGTTCTTAAAGTTTTGAGTTTAAGGACCCTACTGGCGTCTTAAAAACTATCGAGGTCTTCAAAAAGCTTTTGTTTATGTTTATTGTATCTATCCATAATGACTATATTAGAAGTTAAATATTTTTAAATATTTATTAATTCACTTACAAACAATAATAAGCTCGTTAGTTTATGAAACAACTATTTTTAAATGCAGAAGAAAAGTATAGTGAGAAGCATGGCATCATTTTACATTTTTGAAAATCTAACATCTAAGTAGAGGATAGCTGGATTCTCTTATCTCCTTCTGCAGCTAATTTCTTGTGATATGTTGTTTTGGTTGAAATAGATTTAAAAAGACCTGGCTTCTCACAGATATGTAGTTTGAAAGAAGAGGAGTATTTTAATAGCCTTTTCATATAATTATGACTCTTCTTTGATTACGACACCAGAACTTGACAGATGGTAGTTTCTTAAAGGTTAGTTGCAGTATGGAATCTGAAACCATGTCAATGAACCTTTCATACTTTATCACATTAAAACTCTTTGGTTTACTTTGCATTATGATTTTTGCAACATTATCCATTGATCACTTCAAAAATGTTGGTTAGTACAGTTGTGCTGACCTTGAAAGCTCTAATGTTATCATGGCAACAAATATCATGAACTATTTTTCTCGAAGTAACAGGTTCACTTTGTTAATTTCTGAGAAAGTATTTGCCAAATACTTGCTAAGGCTGAATAACCACAGCTTATTTTTCAGTCATTCTTTCAGGTAAAAAAAAAAAAAATGCCATTCCCCCCCCCCCAAAAAAAAGCAGCTAGTTCAACTTGCAACTTATATATTGCAGTCATATTGCGGCATGCAGCAAAAGTACTTTATGCATACTTCCTATTTCATCACACAGAATATTTAAAAGATGGCTTTTCAAGGATTGAGATGTAATAAAATGGGTTAATTTTCACTGCTTCATCAAGGGCATTCTTAAGGGAAAGGGGCATACATACGTATGTAGGTATAATTTTATTATGAGTGTGTTGATGCAGAATACAATAGCTACTAGTACAATTTGGTGCTACTATCGTGATTCATACTAAAGTACCAGCAATTTTATTCACCATTGTTTTTGCACCATCAATAACAAATTACCAACATAGTGAAGAAAGGAAAATAACATCTTAGTGTTATTATGAAAAAAGTTTTGATCTCTAGATTTCTTGAAGGGTCCTAGGACATATCCAGGAATCCATGGACCAGACTTGGAGAACCACTGGCATAAAGCAATTTTTTATGTCAATAAATTAGAAAAATTACTTTAATTTCCTATTTTGGGGGGTGCCTGGGTGGCTCAGTAGGTTAAGCCTCTGCCTTTGGCCCAGGTCATGATCTCAGTGTCCTGGGATCGAGCCCCACATCAGGCTCTCTGCTCAGCAGGGAGCCTGCTTCTCTCTCTCTCCCTCTGCCTCTCCCTCTGCCTGCTGCTCTGCCTACTTGTGGTCTCTCTCTATCTCTCTGTCAAATAAATAAATAAAATCTTTAAAAAAAATTTCCTATTTTGCTCGTAAAGAAAACAGTTATAGTACCCCCATCATCTTTAGAACAGGAAGTTGCTAACTAGATATAATTTACCATTTAAATAACAAAATTTGTTTAAACTACTCTCTCTAAGATGCAGAATTCATCAAAAGCCAAACCACTGAAAGATCTCATATCCTGTGCATATAATAGTGCTGAAGGGAAAGTTTACACACATATTTTAAAGCGATTTTAACCTGTTTTATTGCAGCTTAACAATTATTTCACCTACTTGTGGAGCATAAGGAATAACATGGAGGACATTAGGAGAAGGAGAGGAAAAGTGAATTGGGGGAAATTGGAGGGGGAGACAAAGCATGAGACTGTGGACTTTGAGAAGTAAACTGAGGGTTTTGCAGGGGAGAGGTTGGGGGAGGGGGTGGGGGGAGAGGTGAGCCTGGTGGTGGGTATTAAGGAGGGCACATATTGCATGGAGCACTGGGTGTGGTGTATAAACAATGAATCTTGGAACACTGAAAAAATAAAAAAAATTTAAAAAAAAAGAATTATAACCTGCTTTACAAGCAAGGTACCCAAGGAGCAAATAAGTTAATAACACTCCCAGTAGAACCATTCAGCAACAACTTTTTGTAAAGGTGATTAAAATAAACATCATCCAATATTTATGTTAGTTTCAGTGCTGAAACTTTAAAATTCATTATTCCCCTCATTCATTATAAATAATTTCATCTCTATTCACTATCCTAGGAAGTTAAGCAATAAGATAGAGATACATTCAGCAGAAGGGGGTGTTTACTAAAGCCATAAGTACTTTTCTACATTCTGGATTAGGTGGAAAATATCCAAAACCATGATGTTTTCAAAGATGATGAGTAAGCAGGGAGATATCCAGGTTTATATATCAGGGGAATATTCCAGAAGGTAGGGATATGTGAGAATGGGAAAGGGGTTCATCATTAGTTGAGAAATTCATAAAAGCTTTATCTATGTTCTCTAAGGTCTGAGTCCTACTCTTAGACAACTTTCTCTAGTACTGTTTAGCATAATGTTGCCAACATATGACTTCTCAAAGTTACTTCTAAAGTGACAACACTTTTCAGAGGACATGCTCAAAGATGTCTACCCCCCTCTTGAATTTCATCTGCAGATAACCCACCAGAATAGAAAATCCTTAAGTTATACTAAGATTCTCATTTTTCTTTTGTATTACCTTTTAATTTTTTTATTTTTAAATAGTTTAAAATATATTTGACACATGCAAAATATATTTAAGTATTTGTAAGTTATGAAACACAACTGCGAACCCATCTTCCAACCAAAGAGCTAGAACAATATCAATAACTTGTCCCTATTTAGTGTACCTTCCATATACCGATTCCCTGACTCCCCCCAAAATAAATACTATCCTCAATATTATTTATATTGATTTTTCTGTCACTATTACATATCAAAGCTTCATTCATGCTCACTTCTTACCTATAGTTCATTTATATATTTTCACTGCTTTATAACACTCCACAACACTAATCTACCATGATTTATATATGCATTCTCCTGTTGAAAAACTGGATTATTTCCTGGTTTGTTTTTTTTTTTAACATTATAAGCAATGCTGCTTGGTCCTTTTTATACATATCTTCTGGTGCACATGAAAAAAGCATTTCTCTGGGTTATATTCTTAGGAGTGGGATTGCTAGGTCATAGTATGTATGAACGTTCAGAATTATAAGATATTGCCAAGTAGTTGTAGTAATTACTCTCCCATGAATCATGCAATAAACTTCTGTATGTATTTCTTGGTATTGTTAAGGTCTTAATTTTTGATCATCCAATGTGTATGAAATGGAAGGTCAATATCTTAATTTGCATTCTCTTTACTATTAATAAGATTGAGGTCTAGTCAAATACTTCTTGGCCATTTTATTACTCTTCTGTCAATTGCCTGTTCATGTGTTTTTCATATTTTTATTGGATTTTTACCTCCCTTTTCTTTTCTTTTTAATTTAATTTAATTTCCAATATAACTTACCTCCCTCTTAATCTTTGTTGATTTACAGGGATTTGTTGAATATTCCAGACATCAATTCTTACTCATATAAGATTTGTGCTGGCTGTATATGCTTAGACATCTTCTAGCCAGTGGTCTGTTTTCTACTTTCTTTACAGTGTCACTGGGTAGTCCAGTGTTCTTACTTTTAATACAATCAAATTTATATTTTTTTTCCTTTTGGTTAGTGCATAAAAGATATTTACTGTGTTTTCTTCTAAAATTTTTATATATTTTTTCTTTTTATTTATAAATACTAACCCATTTGGAATTGATTTTTATATGAAGTAAGGTAGTATTACAATATCAGGTTTTTTCCATATAAATACCCCATTTTCCCAGCATTAGTTTTTAAATGGTTCCTCCCTCTCTTAATGATTGATGTTTCAATCTATATCTAGGCTCTAGTGTCTGTTTCCTTGGTTAATTTGTCAATACTACAATGTTAATTTTGCATTTTTCATCTCTTTTGAGACACAGATACTAAGTCCTGTAAAGGGGATTACAGAATAACCTAAATTTTAGACAAAAGAAGATACTTTTAGTTACTGAAATGAAATACAATTTTCCTCAAATGTCTATGTACCAATATGACAGATAAATCATATTGGTACTATGATGGAATAAAGGAGAAATATTAGATGTTTATGATAAAAAATGGGACTATGATAAATGGTGTGATAACAATATCATAACACCTCTTGTGTGGTATCATTTCCCCTTTCTCTAAAGAATAAATAAGCATTATCCTCCCAGAGAGTCAAATTAAAGCAAAGTGATTTGAAAGTCTGAGTTTGGGAAACTAAGTCACATCTCAATATGATTGTTAGAGAACATCATAGCCAATCTAAGAAATCATTCTCCTTGTGTGTTTAGTGTCCACTGCTAACTATATGTTTATCATAACATAGAGAAAAACTAAACGAACAAACAAACAAAAACATTTGGAAGATGTCAAGAAAATATATCTGATATACGGGTTTTGATGTTATCTAGTCACTAAAAAAAAAAAAATGATTGAAGAATCTAGTCTTACTAACAAAGAACAGGATTTACAAAGTGTTTTGTTTTGTTTTTTTAATAGAGTATGGCTAACGAATGCCACTTGAGTAATTTTTCCTGTCCTGGCAAAGGCAGACTTGATGATTGAATTGACTTCCAAATTTTTTTACAGTTCTCAATTTATACAGATAAAACACCTGCTAGAATATAAGCTAAATATGTTTCCCCTATTTGTACATATGATGTTATTTTCCTTTGAAGGGCTGCTATGCCCCATGTGTATCTTATTCAGCCAAACTGAAATTCCTAAGTCATTTTTCTGTGAGCTACTATTAACTCATACCTTTGTTGAGATGCCTGTTTGATCTATGGATATATTTTGAAGATACAAATAAGGTGATTTCCTGATGTGTGAGGGAAAGAGATAAGTTACAGAGGAATCTAAGGCCTTTGGTTGAGCAATTAGAAAAAATGAATTTACCATCAACTGAAATGAGGAATTCATGGGTACAACAGATTAAGAAGAGGGAAAAGATGGGATTTTGACATAGTGAGTATGAAATATGTGTTAGCGGAAATGTTAGCTTGGCATTTGGATATATTATTCTGAAGCTCGAGAGGTTTTGCCTAGAGATACAAATATGGGAGTCATTGGCATATATTGGTATTTAATGCCATAAAATCATGGAGGAAATGACTATAGATGGCAAGGATTAAATGTCATACTGAGACCAAACCAGTTCCCTTGTTCAAGAAAAAATAAAATTTAGTTTGTCATGATTTATCCTAAGTAACCTGTGTTATTTCTTGGATATATCCATTTCCCTAAATACTGAGTTTCATAATCTGCTTCATAATGCAGTCTGGAATCAATATCAAATGAGTCATTCTTATAGAATAAATCTTTACTTCTTGGAAATCAGAATATTGCTTCCATATTATATTATCCCTTTTAGATTAATGGGAATGGTTGAATTATCTTAACACAGTGGTATAAAATCACTTCTGGGTAATAAACTCTAGTTCCTCCTTGAGCTGAGTAATTATGTCTGCTTATCTAAAGGCAGAGCCAATCCATTCTGTAGGGCATACTTGAGTGAAGATGAATAGCTTTTCATAAACAACACATAATAATTTTCAAAATTATGTTTGGTGAAAGAGAGAAAACAAGAACACAATCTGAAGCTTGAAAATGTGATACCATCTAACTTCCCTCATTATTTCCCCGAATACTTTTCCTACCTAGCCATATTCATTATAAGCAGTTGTTGGGGCAGCTAAGATGGAAAGAAATGGGAAAGTTCTTAAATATTACTTTCTTTAAAACAAACAAACAAACAAACTTCAAAACATCTGGGCTCTGCACTGACAAATATTTTTGGTGAGACCGAAATAATTATGTAGGCGATTATGCAGAAGAAACATCAACTAAATTTCTTCCTTGTTGCCTACAGTTTTGAAATTGCCTTTTACTTTCATAGTAGTTTTTGTCAAATGCTATGAAAAGTTTAATGAATGTGTCTAGTTTTTCTCATTTTTAAACCCTGAAGATTACTTAACATTGGAATGTGGTTGCCTGATATTTGCCAATGATTAGGAAAGCCACCCATTTGATGTAGAAGTTTAGCTTTGTTTGTTTATTACAACAGCATTTCCCCCTCCAAGGGACTTTCCCACCCTTCTGAGAAGTACCCAAAATTCGAAGAGGTGAAGGGAGGAGGCATGAATGATAAAACACAATATAAGAGGAAATCAAAACCAAAAAGTTGGCTCAAACTCTTAGGACAAACCCTACGCCCTGGGTCCCAACTAAATATGAGTTAGAGGGTTATGTTATCACCTTAGAGCTGTTCTTGTTAGGCCAGCATATCTGCTGTCCCTAGAAAACAGCATAGCCAAGCCATACCTCCCCATGGAGGAAAGTGTGGTGTCAGAATTTCAAGAAGGTCCAAATCAGGACACCTGTGTGCCAGATAGACCCAGCTGCACATGTGGGCTGGCCAGTGCGGCAGGACGCCATCTGCTCAGCACATGGAATGCCAGTTCCTTTGCCGAAGATGGGTTTGAAGGATGGGATTCTTTAAAGAGGAAGCTCACAGCTCGACTGTGACATCCTTAGCCTTTCTCACATTTTAAAATAAACAATTTTAGGAAGAGGGGATTAAAGGCTTATGTCTGAGAGATGACAAGTAGGGTATATGGCTGGTTCCAGAGGAATTGCTCAGAAGTTCTCCTTCAGATCGGCATTTGGCTTTTCATGCTGGTGACTGATGAAGTATGACTGTAACTCTCAGAAAATTCCAGGTGCTAAGCATGTGCACATTCCAAAAATGCTCTATGTTCTTGTCTCTCGGTTTGCAACAGTCAGACCAACAAGGGAATATCTCTCTTCCCTAGTCTTTCTGAAACATAATGAGACATTTGGCCCACACTCTGACTTCCTGATTGTTAATGAAAATCTGGACAGAGAAAACATGGTGGACAATCCGAAATCTATTAAACAAATAGTGTTAATTGCCTTTGCTTCTCCGTCCCAATAAACTAACATTTAAAAGAGTATAAATTGACACTTCTTTGCGATTTGGGGGACTGAATTTCCCTCAAACTATCTATATTAAATACTTGTTTAGCAATCTATTACCATTCGCCTACCGTTAGTAATGATCAGATATTTTAAATGTTTATTTTTTCCTTTAATAGATATTTATAATCTCCTCCTCTTAAACATTATGGAAATTTTGGTTTATTCTTCAGAGATGAGAAGATAAGCACTTTGATAATGTTTCTATAGTTTACAGGCACAGTTCTAAGAAGTTGTTAAACTCCTAAAAACAAAACAAAATAAAATCTCAATATGGGGAAAATACTCATTCACTATTTTTTAAGATTGGTAGGAAAATGGAATGAAAACTTAGATTTTAAAATATAGTTATAAATATATAATATAGTGATAAAGTTGCAGTATCATCCTGAAAATACAGTAACTATAACAAAGATTTCATAAAACCCATTCTATAGATTCCAATTTGACCAAGATCAGAGTATTCACCTTAATTCTCAGGCACAGGAGTCAACAACTCATAATCTTAATTAAACCAATAATGTAGACCGACTTGAGAAATTATTTTCTGTTTTTTTATTTTAAAGATTTTATTTATTTATTTGTCAGAGAGATAGAGAGAGAACACAAGTAGGCAGAGAGGCAGGCAGTGGAGGGGGGGAAGCAGGCTCCCTGCTGAGCAGAGAGCCCGATGGGGGGCTCTATCCAGGACCCTGAGATCATGCCCTGAGCCAAAGGCAGAGGCTTTAACCCACTGAGCCACCCAGGCGCCCCGAGAAATTATTTTCAATTTAGATTTCATGCCACTGATCATTTTTCTTTCTTGGTTCATGTAAGGCCTGTTTCAGTAAAACATGCTAATCTGTTTCTGCATAATTAAAAAATACCTTGTACAAGGAATGAAGCACATAAAAAAATAATCAGATACGCTTGCTAAACTAATTACATATGAAGTCGTGCTAGTTTCCAGCCTCAGTGACTGGATTATATGTCTCCATTTCTTTTTTAATTCTCCTGCCCTGCTCCCCAGTAACCACCAATCTATTCTCTGTATCTACAAGCTTGGTTTTTGTTTGTTCGTATGTTTGATGGTTTCTCTCTTTTTTAGATTCCATATATAAGAGACATCATACAGTATTTGTCTTTCTCTGACTTATTTCACTTAGCATAATGCCCTTGAGGTCTATCCATGTTGTCACAAATGACAAGATTCCATTCTTTTTATGGCCGAATAATATTCTATTATATCCAAATATTCTATTTATGGCAGAATAATATTCTGTTATATATGGAATTTTATATAATTTCCATTTCTGTAAACAATTTCTTTATCCATTTATCCATCAGTAGACACTTAGGTTGTTTCCATATCTTGGCTATTGTAAATAATACTGCCATGAACATGGAGGTGCATATGTCTTCTTGAGTTAGTGTTTTTGTTTTCTTTGGATAAATACTAGAAGTGAAATTGCTGGATTATATGATAGTTCAATTTTTAATTTTTTGAGGAACCTCCACACTGTTTTCCATAATGGCTGCATCCCACCAAAAGTTCACAAGTGTTCTCTTTTCTCCACATCCTCATGTATATTTGTTACTTCTTGCCTTTTTTAAATAATAACTACGCTAACAAGTGTAAGGTGATATCTCCCTGCGGTTTGGATTTGCATGTCCCTGATGATTAATGATGTTGAGCATCTTTCATGTACTTTTTGACCATGTGTACAATGGCCTGATAAACTGATAGCCATCTAAATCTCATTCATTTAAAAAAAATTAAGTGGTCTCCTTACTAACTCAGCAAGGCAAAAACCGTTCTACATTAAAACTGTAATCAAATAACTCTGAATTTTAAGCTAAACCATCACAGGACCACAGATACCATATGTTGAGCTTGCTCATAATTTAACTGTTCACTTTTCCAGCATCATCTTCTTGCCTGTCTTTCACAAACATTTACTGAGTGCTCTGCACATGACAGAAGCTCATAAGGCATTGAAAAGATTAAGTGAGATAATATAAAGTTCTTGGCATGAAGTAGGTTCTCAACAAATGTTAGCGGCCCTATCTTCTAGAAGCAAGATATCACATACTGCTCAGCGATCTGACCTCACTAATGCTGGCTGGAGGATATGGCAAAGAATACACTGGAGAAGTATAGTGATACCACACTTAATATCAGACTGCATTATCCATGGATAAGCAATGATTATGATTAAAAGGTCAGCCTATTTTTCCTGCTTGATTTTGTGACTGAGTCACAAGTAGCTCTGAATCATGCTCTTTCTTTTCATGCATTTTAGCTGCAGATCACCACTCTTTCAAATCCTTATACTGAATCCCCTTATGATGGTTGCAATGGGCTCATTATTAAGCCTGAGAGTCGTAAATCTGATAACATGCATTCAAAATCAATAATTTGTTCATTGCTTTGTCACCCTACCTTGATTCCCTAAGATATTTTAAATGGCCCTTGAAAATTCAGAACATCTTGGTCCCAACAATCCGAACATTCTCTCCAGTTAGTCTCTGACTCTCCCAGAAGTGGAGTTAAAAACAACAAAAACAACAACAACAACGAAATTACTGGTGAGGTTGGGCTACATTCTTCTTTATTGACGTTTACTAAAACCAGAATTATGTTTTTTAGTCTAACTTAATTTTTTTAAGTGTCAAGCTATCAAATAAAGTTGCTATTTTGTGTTGAAAGCTTGTATTTTTCACACACTCCAATTCAATTTGTAATCAATCACTGGGATGTCAGTGGCATAAGACCTGAGTGCCGGTTGCTTGTGCTTTTAACAATAAGAACCAACAGAGACTAAAATTTAGTTACAATGTGTTGCAGCTGGTGTGGCCAAGACCTCTCTGGAATGTAAGTTCAAGATTTTTCTTGTTAGAAAGAAAATTTTCCTCCTGAAAAGTGTTGGGAAGATAGCAGCAGGGCAAATAAGCAAGCAAGGAAATTTATAAGGATTTCCAAAGAACATTTTGGAAGCATTGCATTAATTTGAAGAGTCGCAAAAACATTTTCACTGAAGTTAAGCAGTTTAGCTTTTTCTCTGAAATTTTTAATAGAACGTTTGCATTAAAAAAATAACTTGACAGAACTTTTTGTTTTTCTGACTTCAGTGTACACATTTTAACTAAGTGGCATATAAAGTAATGTGTATCAGCAGACGGACTCTAGGGAATTGGCCTGGGTTTGATTTGTTCCTGCCTCTTCTTTCAGGAAAAGAGTGGGTTTTGGGTGGGGAACATACTGCTGCCTTGCACTCATTAAATGCTTCCTGAACACCATGATCCTCTGAGAAACAGTAACCATATTACATAAATTCTGACCAGTTTCTTCTAATAGAGAAGGCCTAATTACAAGATAATATCACATATATGTATTTATTTATTTTTTTTAATTTTAAGACCATAAACCCAATTGATGGCTTTCCACCTTAAAGCAATCAACGTTGAAGGGTTTACAATTGAAACCACAATACTGATTCCATGACTCAGAACGTCTTTTGGAACTTTTTGGAATTGCTTTCAGAAACGACACCACATTTCTTTGACATCCTTACCTTCTGTGGGGTTTTTGGTTTATGGAAACAACATAAAGCCGCTCAGAGCCAAGTATTTTAAATGTGGTATGTTAATCAATATGTATAACATTGTTTGTTAGTTATATATATAGTAAAGTTATAACTTAAATAACTTAAAATAAACATGTAAACTATTTCTGAAGTTAGTTCCAATAGAAAATCTAAGTGGCAATATCAAAAGAATGAGTTTTCTGCAGAGACTAATTTGGAAAAATAATATTTCATTGTGGTTGTTTAAAAAAATCTATGACATCATTTTAAACTTGTACCTTTTACACATTTCTTCCTTTGATGTATTTTAGCACACATTCCATCCCTTTTCCCTACCTGAGGTAAGATTTTGTCTACTCTATTGCATACACCCTCTCCCCGATTCCATTTTTAGATTACCAGACTCCTACCCTCCTACTAGTGCAACTTTGTTATTTCTTGCCATTCTTCTAATTCCTCCTAAGCCTGCCTCTTCCCACTAATGTTTCTTTAGTACTTTATAAGTGATAAAATTAGGATCAGACCTCCTCAGGGAATGGTGAGGCATTTACAAAGGAAAAAAAAAATCAAAATTTATTTCCTTCTAAAATATCTAGAAAAGAAAAAGCAGACACACCTCTTTACATTATCACCATAATGTCCAGCATGACCAGACTTTTTTCTTCACTGTTTATAGAGATGGTCTTACTCTTCCAGGTCAGCCTGACTATCCATCAAGGGAATCAGAATGTAATCTGTGAAGAATGACTAAAATTATTTGATTACATTTTCTCTTAATAAGGAAGGGATCTTACATAGAAATTGATATCCAGGTTTGTTTTATTCATGCTTCATTTAAAACAGAAAGCAGGATGTTCCCATTCTTAACATAATTAAAGTTAAGATAATGAGATAACTAAGCAATGCAATATAAGTGTTCATTCTCAGAACTCTTTATAAAAAGGAAAACACAGCAGGTTGTCCAACTTTAACACTGTATTGGAAATAGAGGAATGAACTGGACCATTTCTGGGTACCTCTTTCAATCTTAAAATTCCGACTGGATTCCACAAGAAGACTGCATTTGTTTTCGTGGCTACCTATTCCAAGGACCCAGCATGGCATCTATGTCAGACAAATGTTTGTTTACTATGATTATAGCATCTAATACACTTAAGAATAAGTAAGGAATTAGCAAGTTGACTGACCTGAAGAATTTAGTCACATCTGGATTCTGAAATGTACCAGCAAAAATTCTCTAGCTGATTTCTCTGGCTTCCAAATTATACGAGGCGGCAGCATGGCACAGTGATTGGGTAAACAGACTCAAGAAAGACTGCTTGGTTATAAATCCCAGCTCTTCCACTCAACAACTGTGTGACCCCAGGGACAAAGTAGAGAGAAACAAAATAATTGATGACATTGTATGCCATGTCAAGAAGTTTGGACTTCATGCTCTAGAAATGGACATGAGATGGAGACTAGCTTGATCAGATTTTTACTTTAAAAAGCTCACCTTAGAAGTAGTATAGAGGATGGCTTAGAGAAGTACAAAACTATTACAATATTGTAATAGTCCATCAGGAAATAACTATGGTGTGAGTCAAAATAATGACAATCGGATGACAATAAAGCAGCAAAAGAATCAATATTAAGGAAGAAGTAGAATCCTATAAATTAGAGAATAATTGCTTTGGAGCAGGGATAGAAAGCAGGAAGCCTAGACTATTTTTAGCTTAGACAAATGCTTGGGTGAGATTCCAGCACTTGTAACTATGAATGATCAGCGTTATTACATTGTTCACTAGGAAATGCCTCCTTAGCAATACAATATGTTTCTACTGCTCTGAAAATACCCACTTTCCTGTTTGAAGAATTTTGACAAAATGTATTTCCTCTGTCACAGTCCATGTGATTTCACATCCATACAACTTGACTACAATTGGCTATTTCCCCAAACTTTATCCATTCTGAACCCCATAACCTATAATGTGTCCAAAACATGACCCTCAAGTTTAGTTTCAGAACTTTAAAAATATACTTACTTCTATTATTAAGACCCTTATCATGCCTTTCCAAGATAGAATATATAAATAGTAACACATCTCTGACATGATAGGGAAAAAAAAAGGCGTAGAGCTCTCCTTGAATATCATGAGCAGGATATTCTAACAGCAAGCAAGAGAGCAGTTTGTAGCATGCAAGGATAAAACAAAAACAAAAACTAAGTTTTAACCAGGAAGGTGAAAGTATTACCACTGGCACTAAAATTTTTTAATAAATCCAAGAAAATAAAAACAAATAGAAAAAAAAAAAAGACACAAAACCAAACCAAACCAAAACAAAAAAAAAAAAACCTTCCACTTTCAACTTCCTACTTATAAAAAAAGGCAATCTATCAAGACACAAACTGAATTTATGATTCCAGAATCATAAAATCCAATTAGACTAACTCATTCTTGGTTCGATTCTAACTAATTCACATTTGTCCTTCATAAATTCAGAGCGGAAGGCCTTAATTTTGTTTTTCATAAAATAATCTCTAATGATGTTAATTAAATAAGCAATATTTTATATTTTGCAAAAAGCAAGGAAAATACAATATTATTATTGTGAACTAATATTTTACTGATGAGATAACCAAGGTTTAAAGGTGTCAGACGAGTTCTTCAAGGGCAAGTATATACAAAGATAAGCTAAGCAAGGCTTCTGAATCTATATCCCATGCTCTTTGAGGCGCACCTTCTATCCCACATAGACATTGTAACCATCTTCAACTGCATTTCTCCGAAATAAAGTATGAAGGTGCACATGGCAAACACCCAAAAAGAACAATACTAATGTAGGAGAACAGATTCTGAGTAAACATGTCTGAAACATCCAAGTACCACATGCAGCATAGTTATTGGTCACCTATTCCCGGAAGTGGAGAGAGAGGCAGAGGTTAAGTTTCTCTCAGGCGGAGAGGACCCCCACATAGAGGCCAGAGGCTGACACACTGTTGCAGAAGAGAAAGTGGGAGAGGTCTGAGACACTGCATGCTTCTGCCCATGAAGACCTACCTGCTTTGCTTTCTACCTCCCCTTACTGGGGCTGATCCTAACGTACTGCTGATCTCCAAGCATAGTACCCTGAGTTCCGTACAGGGTGAATATCAAATGAGGCAGAGGTTTTCAAACCTCAGGTTTTGATCAATCAATTCAATGAGTCATGACCAGCATTTGAGAGAGAGAGAGAGAGAACATAGAATAGAACAAGAGACTAGCATAGAACAGAAGGAAAGGACTAAAATTTTAAAAATGTCTCACGGCATTACCCGTCATAAGAATATTTATTTTTGAAACTTTTTTTTCAGGTGTGTGTGTGTGTGTGCTGGATCACAGCATAAAGTATATCTCTTTTTGTGCACTGCTGTCAGAAAAATTTTAAAGCCATTGACCTCCATCCTAGATGATGCTTGGACAAAGGTCAAGCAGTCTGTGTTCCCAGAGCCCACCATTATTTTCTTCCCTTCTTCTGTGTGCTCCTGTTGTTCCTGGGCAGACTCTCTCCAGCCAGGCTTCTTGCTAATCATGTCATTAAGTATCATGTCTGAAAAAAAATGAGCAAGGACAATATATGCAAAGCCACTCCCCTTCATTAATTTTGTTTAAATCCTACTGATACAGTTGTCATGGTGACATTGTATTCTTTGACAATACATTTTAACACAAAATTCAGAGCTGAAAAAGAGCTCTCTATATAATTTATCTCCCATTAGCTTTGAATCAACCGAATTTAATTCTTCTGTAGAGCTTTGCTATTATGGATTTAACAGAAAGTATTGTTTTTATTATTTGGAAGACTTGTGTTAGAAGTCAAATAATCCAAGTTCCAGGAGAAATTCTTTTGTTATAGGCCCTGACTGTAGTACATGGGGGCAGATCAGGAAACATCTCCTAGCTTAGTTCGCTCATATATAAAATGAGTTAAACTAGGTGATTTCTACTGTAGCTGTTAGCTTCAACTATGCCCACTTTAGTCTGTTGTACAGTCTTGAAACCTGTGGATGATAAAGCTTCTCTTTGTTCTTTCTATAGAAAGTTCTCCATCTTGAATAATAATGAATAAGTACATTTGAAGAATCCTCTTACACAGTTATGAAGGCACATTTAAAAGTCTGTCAGGTTGAAAGTAAATGTTAAGGAGGTTTTCCCACGCTAAAAATTAACAATTATTTCTAAAATAGAAAATAGCAAAAAAAAAAAAAAATACTCTGTGGTAAGTAGTTCAAGCTACAAAAATAAACATTACATATTGCTTAAAATGTGCATGTACCTATCATAATATGTAATGTTTAATAAGCATAAATTCTAGATTTGTGCACATTCTAATCAGACATGAGTTGTTTTAACAAGCAGGTCTATCATAGAGAAAAAAAGTGGAGGCTATTTAAATCCCAAGCATTCAAATATGTAGGGTTCATGGGAATCTACACAGCTTTCTTTCATCACCAGTGAGTGACAAACAGACCAGGGCATGAGAAGAATTTGGGCAATGAGACTTGATTCTTATGGCCTTCATTAGACTAACCTAGGGTACTTTTTACCAGGTTTTATTGATAGCATGAGAAATCATAAAGACTTGGTTGCCTGACTCCTGACAATTCAAAGTTAGACATAAAATGCATATTTTTTGATATGGAGATTTGTTTGTTTGTTTTTGGAAAGACTTCCCAAACTGTTGAGCAGGTGAGGGGGCTCAGGAGTTCAAACTAAGGGTAGATTTCTGCCTATGTGACAGATGATTCCAAAGAAGGAAATCTTATCAGCAAAGGAGAGAGAGTGGAACAGAAAAAGAAGAGGACTAAGGAAGGAACTTGAGGAAATGCCCCCATTTATGGACAGAATGTTGTAGAGGGATCAGTGAAGGAAAGAAAGAAAGAAAGAAAGAAAGAAAGAAAGAAAGAAAGAAAGAAAGAAAGAAAGAAAGAGAAAGAAAGAGGAAGGGGATAAATTAAGTATAAAGGAAAGAGTACAGAGTATAGAGGATGATTTTCGGAAAGAAGACCTTGGATTTCAAGAGACAAATTAACCCAATGCCTGTTGAGCCAAATTTCAAAGGGTTAAGATGAAGTGAAGCTAGAATGGGCAAGTGAAGACTATTATTTGAATGTGAGCTGTCATTTCAGTTGGTTTTAAATGACAATTCCCCCCACCCATCCTCCCATTTGAATGCAGTCTTTTAGCTCATTCTCAAATAGAAACACTTATTGGCTAACAGCTCATTTCCAATACATTAAAAGAAATTGATCACATACTTCAATGAGATGACTTTCACTCTTCATTTAACATTGTTAAATTATTTCCAAATTACCTGCATCATGAAAGACATAGCTCAAATAAAACAAAGAAAGTAAAGGGAATGGAATGGGAATAACGAGCTCCAAATTTCTGAGTCCTCCTAGTAGGACAGCTGACACTCAAAGAGGGTTGTAAACCTTCCAAATTCTCAGCAAAATCTCTGGACTCCAGACTGTGCAGAAAGTGTCAAGAAATTTGCCTTTGCAGAGGCTATCTTACTTTGGAGAACATCAAATTAATGCTGTTGGCAGCAGACTCTAACATGTTGTTCAATTATTTTGGTTCCTGTGGTTAAATAACTAATATTGCCATGGCGGTTAGGACCTTCACTTACTGCGATTATATTTTAATGTCTGCTGTACCTTTGCTTCTGTGTAATTTCACCAATTACTCAATTATAGGCTATTTTGCTTACTTCGTACGAGACAGCCCAGACTCACCATCCGTATGTTCACATTCGATACAAGAAATGTGATAACATATTTGTGTGTGCGTATATTTTGTCTTGTTTTATGTTACAATTCCAGGCCTTCGTGTAATTGAGTTCATTTGTTTCCCTCGTGTACATCATATGCATTGATTTAGTTACCCCTGCCCAATTTGTTGGGAGGGGAGGGAAGACTGGACAGCCACTTTCTATTTTGCGCGTGAGCCCTTGGCTTACTTATTTCTCTAATAGTAGTGGTAATAATGACATTAGCACAGTAAATACGTGTACTTTCCTCTCCCTCTGGCTCAGTCACATAAGTATTATTACTCTTATGGTTGCTATTGTTTTTATATCTTACTTTATGTATTAAAAAAAAAAAGAAAGAACCAGAGATTAAAGTGCTTTTTTCAAAGACATTAAGGTGGTTAGTGGCAACTCAGAAGTTAGAACCTGTTTGGAAACTACAGTGCTGTGGTGTGCTACAGGTCGTCTGACTCTCTGAAAGGCAGCTAGAAGGAGTCAAAAGTAAGGAAGATGTGAAAGCAATAGTAGGCTCTCACCCTAGATAATTTTTCCCTATCTGAGCAGAGTATGAGTGATGCCAGCCAAACCAACTCACAGTCCTTGTGGAGAAGTCCCTGAGAGGCCTCTGCCTGTTGTCAGTGGGCACCTGGTGGCACTCAGATGCAGGGAGATGGATACTGGGGAATGTGTTTTGCCTTTCTCCTTTTAACGCTGTGTGACTTATGCAAACTGCAGAACCTCTCTGTGTCTCAGGAAAATCATTGTTTTATCATTTATAAAATATTTCATCATTTGTAAAAATAAGGATGATAATAGGACTTGCCCCTTGAAGGGCTGTTTAGAGGCTCAAAAGAGTTAATTAAAATGAAACATCTGGAGCATTCATGGCACAGAGTAAATAATAAATAGAACCTCAAACTATAATTTAATGTGTACTATAAGTATTTGTGAGCCAGTTAAGGAAATAATATGTCTGAAGATCACTGACTTCCTTCAGTTCCTAGAAAAGAGAACATTCTTATTTGGAATGATAAAGCATAATACGGAGAATTAACATCTTTTAGGAAAAGTTTGGGTAGATCCACCATTTTAAGAAATCAATCTTCTTAATTGTGATCCTTTGACTTGTTTTGCCACTTACTGTACTTATTCACTCATTGATTTTATATATTTGTTTTAGACTGGGTGGGGTAGTTAAAATTCATATGACTACAAAATATGTAACTATTTTCTATACCAAATTATAATACATAAGTGGAATCAATTAATCTAGCACTGTAATATATTTAAAAGGATATCTGATGCACATCTGTCCCTTTTATTTGTGGAGGAGAGAGAACTAATGGGCTTTTTGTCCTTTTCCTGATTTCATTTCTACATTTATTATTTGGAGCACATAGATAAATCTAAACTAGTATTAAGATCCCACAAATATAATCTGTTATACAGATTCAGTGGTTGTGGAATCAGTATTGAAATAATAATTCTATTTTTTAGTGTCTATTTTTAGTAATAAGCTAATTACTTGAGTTAAAATACACCATTTTAGATCTGATATTGAAATCCTTTTGCCCGAAAGTTTTCTCTGATTCAGTTTATAAGGATTTATGGGATGAGCTCTCCCTAAGGACATTTAATTAGATGTTGGTATCATTCATGGCCTTCCATCACTGGTTTGAACCCAAAAAAGTAGGCAGTGACCCAAAGTTGCTAGCATGAGAGAGTCATTGGGAAACTACTACTTAAAATATTTGGGTGGTTAAAAAAAAAAAAAAATATTTGGGTGGTGACTTTTCTGTGGACAGATGTTCCTATCAAAAAAATCTCCCATATTTTATATCAGTTGACCTCTTCATTTGGGAGAATGATTTATATTTGTCCTGAAAAAAAAAAAACAACAATTAGAGAAAAATATGTTGCTGTTCTCTAGTTCCTGGAAGAGTGGACAGAGGAAGAAGAGAAAATTAACCTCTGCTTACCTTACATGGTAATACTAAATTTTCATTATTCATTCCATATTTAATCTTTCTATGCTATGTTAAAGCAATCCTACACAGTGCAAAACTCTATCCATTAGCTATTATTAATTTTGTTTCCTTTTGGGTTCTGCCAAAAAACTAGGAGCAGTTTTATCTCCTTCGCGGATGAGTACAAGTAACTAGAGGTCTAATGAAGTAAAATGACTTTAAAGGACTATCAGGGAATCACAGATAGAAATAAGATTGTAATTCATTTCGATGTTACATCAATATCAAAGAATGAATTGCCAGAAAAGAGTGAGTCTAAAATGTAAATACATTGAGTATTATAAAAGACCTCTATATTTAACAGGTTATTTCAATATCCACTCACATTGATTGTGCAGGGAAAAGAAGAGGAAGTGGCATCATTCCCCTAGAATAGAATATATCAATTACCTTTCTATTACATTGTTTTCTCTACTTTAAAAACTGTAAGATTTGAAACATCCTGGGAGGAGTTTGCATTAGCGGGGAGTACTAAAGAAGACTCTGGTAGGGTCAAAGTCACAGCTGGAGTGAGTTTAAGTAAACTTGTCCCTTGCTCTCTCTCCTCTAGCACAAAAATAAAATGATGGATGCTCATAGTTAGATTATCGTTAAAATACTTCTCTTGCTATTCACGAGGTCACCTTCCACTTGTACCAACGATCAATATTTCTCTATTATTCACAGTGAAGGAGAGGAATCTTGCTATGGATTGTTTCAAAATCTTTCTATTTTGGAAACTTTAAATTTTGAAAATGATTTGCGTTCCCGATTACACTTAGCGTCAGTTGATGTCCAGAGGAAATCGCAGATATTTACTCTCTAACAGGAGAAAGTTGGGCTGGGGTTAAAAAAAAGAGTCATGGATAATTTCAGAAAGCGAATGATCACCTATAGAAAATAGACTAGTTTATATATAGTTGACTTTTGTGACCACTTTCGTAAGTGTTTATGCATACAAGTAGATGTGGCACTTTCATTAAAGAAAATGCAATACACAAATATCAGTGCTAACAGACTCCCTCAAGCTTCTATTCCAATGCGTTTCAAGCATTCTTTTTTCACAACACAACTTCACCCAAACCTGTCCAAATGTCCAAGTTATATGAGAAAATCACGGAATCTAAATTTATGTTAGACCAGTTTTCAGCTTCTTTTTAAAAACACATGCCAGGAAGCTTATTTACATTTAAAACATAATTATTTTCCACTGTTCTACTCTTCACTTTTAAAAATATTTTAAAATCCTATAGCATTACATTCAAAGTAATCTGCTTGTCTCAAAAAGGCAAAGCAAGGAGTAAAGAAGACTAAAAGAAGTAATTACAAGCACAAATCCAAAAGGTTTTCCATTTACCAAAAAAGAAAAAAAAAAACTGAACTGCAAAGATAAACCGAGTTTTTAAATTGCTTGTTTTTTAATTTGTTCTTAAGGGTGGCCGAAAAAAGTTGATTACCTCAAACTCCGGAGGTGATATCGAGCTACAGTGTACTTATTCAGAATACATGTAGCCGTATGATATTGAAGGTTTTGTTTCAAATTCTTTTTAATTTAGAACACTTGCAATAACCTCTTTAGAAACTGAAATATATTGACATGTATATACATTAATAACAGTCCACAACTTAATTTATCCCATATACCTTTACATATATACACTATCTTTTAAAACCCGTGAGCAGTACCTGAAAACAGAAAGTCAAATTAAAACATATATGTGAATAATTCAGCAAAATCATTTTTGCTCCTTCTGTATCAATCGCCTGAATACTGTCATATTCAATTTTCTATGTCCTTTTCCATCATAACTTATAACTGTCTTTGAAAGCAAGCCTAAAAATGAGAATTGTAACACCTCTGGAGAGCAGTACATTCTCTTTCTGGGCTCTCTAAATCTTTCCTGAAATTCAAAGGCATCTTTTCCAGGAGTGATTTACAAATAATCCACCTTGCCTTCAGAACAAATAGAATTCCTATACATAAGAATGTTTACTTCATATGAAAACAGACTACACCGAATCAAGAAAACATTGGGGCCCATTTTGTCTCATTTTCACTTTTGTAGATTAATGAATGATTAAATTCCTTCAATAATTTATTCTGCAATTACAATAAAATTTTTATTTTAATTCTCTATTCTGAAAGTAAGTCAGAAAAAATAGACAATTATTCAATTTCACTTAAGGAAAAGAAGACGAAAGACTAAGTTTCTGAAGTGCCTACTTGAATTTGCATCCTACAGCTTCCTGTTCCTGTATCCTGTATCTCTGAAACACATATATTTCAGCATCAGCAATCAAGGATGGGGAGGGGAAGAAAAATTAAATGATCAGGCCTCAGAATGACACTACATAATCAGCTAGTTTGATCAGCTGACACTATATTTCCAATCTTCTCAATCAATCATATTTTTCTATTCTGATGGATAAAAATTCAGCTCAGCTACAATTCAATTATAGATTTTTTTCCTCCAAAAAAGGATGTGGCATCTTCCTGTTTGAATAGACTTTTTAACTTCCATTCCATTATTGAAAATTAGCGTCCTATGAATTTCAGAAACCACATAACTAGTAGAATAAAGAAGGTAAAGAGACCCGTAAATATTCAAAGAATTCCTCCTTCTACTCCAAAGAAGATAGACTTTTCTATTTGTTTCTTCATAATAATATATATTATAGATCCCCGCTAAGCAATCAAGAAGCCAGAAAATAACAAAAGATAATCCTATTTTCCAGCTATTTTATTTCGATTCAACTCAGTGTTTTATTTTATGTTACCACTATCTCTCATAAATTACAATTTTCTCACAAACCCGACATCAAATCTTAAGGATATATAATTAAGGAAATATAATGAGATATATTCCACGGAACTGCTAGGTTATGGAGAGTGTATAAGAAATTCAACTCAAAAGAAAGAAAAGAAAAGAAAAGAGAAGAAAAGAAAGGAAGGAAAGAAAGAAAGAAGAAAAGAAAGAAAGAAAGAAAGAAAGAAAGAAGGAAGAATATTAAATTCATTTGTAAAATAAATAAATTTTCCATCTGAAGACATGCAAATAGAGTTTCAACCTCTTTAAGGAGCAGATATTTGGAGAGAGAGCAAAAGAGACATATCCAAACATAAGGCATAAGCTAGATTCTGGGCGGCAACCTTCAGTTTAGTCCATGTAACCCCATGGCTAATGACAGTTCTGACATAACTGATAATTTGATTCAGGAACATCAAGTGCTGGGGCCCAGTGGTGACAGAAGCAGAAAGTCTTTTACAGAATCTCACAGAATGTACATGGATTAGAATAGAAAGGAACCTCAAAAGATCATTGGGTCCATCCCTCTGTCCTTGGCTGAACTAAATAAACATCTAGCTTTCTTCAACAACTGATAAGGTGGAATTTGAAGTCCGTAGCATTAGAGAAAAGTCTTATGATTTGGACTGACAGCATCCTTTCTTTCTAACCTTTGCCTCATCTCATGATGATAGATATCTAAGAGAACGTTATGTCCATTACTATCGAAAGTGTCAGGGTGTTTCAGAGGGAAGAGTAAAAGGGAATGAAAATGGTCACATAAACGTGGAGGTATGTGCACATGTGTGAGAATGCGCAAAGGATGTGTATGCATGTAGTATGTATGCATATATATAGTTCATTTCCCTTGAGACCTTAAAAAAAAAATCCTGTGATTGTAGACTTTGTATTTCTTTGAGAAGATAGCTGAAATGGTCGCCATTTCAAAGCCAAAGAAGCATTCTGGAACTGCAAAACTAGCAAAACTGTCCCCGTGAGAGGGCAGTAGGGGACCAAGTACTGGCCAACTTTTCCCTCCCTGTCCATCCAGGACTGGCCCTTGTTCTCACCCTTCACCCTGCCGCCTGCGCTAGGGGCAGGGGCAATGGAGGACACCGAGAGCTCGCAAAGAGGCTACAGCAAGCTCCTCTGATTAAACAAGGAAACCCAGGATCCGTGGGGCAGTGAGCCACCTTCAGGGGTTGACAGTTGTGCTGAGAGGTGCGCGTGCTGTTTGGCAAACTAGCTTTCAGTTTTGGCTTCCTACAAAAGGAGCAGAAAGGGGGAGCTGTCGCGGTTCCCGGCGCCCACAGGCCCCCCTCTCTTGGCCATTGAGCTCTTGCCACAGCGGGTGCCCAGGGTGCATGCTCGTTATACGGTGTGTGTATGTTCATGTAACTCTTTGCGAGCTACTGGCAATGTATCTGTCTTTGTGACAGAGAGACGCCCTCTTGTAAAAATGCATCCGAGGTCCACCTTGCTATATCACAAGCACCCCGGTCGCCCGCACTACCATGCTGTCACTGTCGCTTCATCATATAGCTCCCTCCTGGATGATTTATTTATGAGGCTACAGAAGTGAGAAATGGCTCATCTATTGAAGTTTGCTGCCTGTGACCTCACTTCTTTGAAGGAAGAAAATGGTTGGGAGGGGAACAGAACCTGAAAGGGGGTAAATTCCTTCTCCAGATTATGAAATGTAACGGTTAAGAGAACAGGATCTGGACCCTGACTGTTCGGATTGGAAGCCCACTCTGCCACTTAACATTAGCTTGGGCGCTTTGGACAAATCGCTTAATCACTCCGTAACTCAATTTCTTCATTGGCAGAGGGGGAAAAGTAACAGCGCCTAACTCATAGGGTTGGGAAGATGAAATATAAGTAAGCGCTTAGAACGGTGCCTGACACAAAATCTTTGCTATGTGTTAGCTGCTATTAACATTATCGTCAGCGTTGCCGCGATAAATTTGGAGAAGGACCATTCCCCACCAGTACACACTGGATCTTGTACCTGTCCAAGTCCCCAAGCAAAGGTGGGAGACCCTAACCCGCCCGCTCCACGCCCTCCAGCACCGGCAGCCACCAGCCACCCGCACCCACGAAGATCTGCTTCTGGGAACCCCTCCCCAGCTGTGGTGCACGCCACACCTGGCGGCGCACTTGAAAGGTGGAGGGGTGCAAAGGCAAACTACCCGCTCAAGAGCGCTGGTGCCTACCGCTCCTGGCTGTAGAGTGTATTTGGAGTGTTTTCCTACCTGCCCCAGGTTTTTGCCCTTCTTACTGCCGCCGAAAGCCAGTCCTTGGTATGTGCCCGCTGATCGATTGGCGGCCTGGGCAGGCGTCTCCCCGCCCAGAGAGGACTTGATGGAGTTGAGTTTGGCCCGCGAGCTGCCGAGCTGTGAGCTCTCCACCATCAGCACCGCGGCCAGTAGGAGCAGACAGCGGGACGAGTCCTTGCCCCGCATCAACGCGGCCATTTCCCGGCGAGGGGTCCCCGGGGAGGCGCAGAGCCCGGAGGGGTGCGAGTGCAAGGGGAGGGAGGACCCCAACACCGGGCCCCTCACTCGGGGTGCGGGGTCTCGCAGTCTTTGTTCCCCCAACCCCACTCGGCTTCGGGGGCCCAGCACCGTGTGAATTCAGTCTCACGCCTCAGACCAGGAGCGAGAGCGACCCAAGCAAGACCCGCTTCTCCACCAGGGCAGGAAGTTCTGCAGGAACTGGAAGCAATCAAAGGCGAGGCGCCTTCTCGCCAAGGAGGCGTGACCCGAGGTGCAAGAAGACCCAGCCCCACGGACGCACCGCTTCAGTTGCTCCTTGCCCCTCACCACCGTGTTCCCGCCGGATCGCCGCGGTCCAGTTCTCTTAATTGGCTCTGGAGGACCACACCAGTTCCTTCTCCTTCGGCCTCAGTTGCTTTTCTCTCCTCTTTTCCTTCCTGACCCTTTAGTCTCAACCTTTGCAGGGCACAATGATAGCGGGCGCTATAAGGGGGATCAGGAACGCCCCAGACGGGACCCTCGAGGTCTGAGGAGAGCCGAGGAGTCTCCCACGCGCGCCGGCACAGTCTCGGCGAAGTGTCGCTCCCCGGTTCACACCAGCAGCCTACTGCAGCCCCGGACGCAGCAATGCCCTGGGAGCTGTCGTGCGCGCCGCGCGGTCTCGCTCTCTCCGTTTGCTCTCTCACCGCCGCCCCCTTTGCTTTTTATAGCTTCCCACAGTGGGGTGTTTTTTTTTTTTTTTCCTCCGCCCCCAATTCAAGAGTGACAAAGAGTGAAAACGTTTCTCTCACCCCCCACGTTCCCGCCCCACTCCTCTCCTTCCCCCTGCGACTCCCCCTCCTGCCTCTCCTTCTTGTCCCCCTCCCACACCCCTCTGCTCTCCACAACAATTGAGAAAATGGGATTCATTTCCAGAGGCTCGTGAGGCCTCCTAATTCCTGACAACAGCTCCAGCGGGTGGAAAGACCTTTGGAAACAGACCGAGGGCAAAAGTGGAAGTGGAGAGGGGCAGGTTGCCACCGCCCTTGGGGACCGCAGCACCCTTCTTTAGGTTTCCCAACCCATCTCCAGTGCTTGACTTCTAGAACAGCACTAGAAAATCTCCATAGAAGGTTTAGAGAAGTGAGCATCTGGGCATTAACTCTGCGGTCTGTACGATCAAGTGCCCAAGTTGGGTTTTAGTCTTGCCTCCCAGGGTGTGTGTGAGGCTGCGCTATGTTGTGCCAGGGGGTGCCCAACTGACGTGGACGGGGACTTTGGAATTGGGGAGAAGAGGACCAGAAAAAAGGGGAACGATGTTTCTATTTTCTCACCCGGGAGACGTTTGGAATTTTCTAGTCTCCACCGTTTGTACTCCCCGACCCCACGACCCCACCACACACGCAGCGTACGTTTATATCTCCGCGGGGTTGGGAGAAATGGGGTGCCTTGAGGAGGCTCCGAGGGTTTCAGTCTCACAGCTCTACCGGGCATCTTTACTGTGCTAGAGGAAATCCCAAACAGGAATGAACGGAGGCAGGAAGGCTTTGAGGTCCTGCCTTCCTTAGCTCCCTGACTCCTAGCCTCTGGGAATTCCCATGGAACCCTTTCCTGCCAGCCCCCGAGGCTCCCCAGGTCCGGTTTGCCTCTGAGAAGGTCGAAGGAGGTGCAGAGAGGGGCTGGGACGCGCGGGCGCGCGGCGCTTGGGGGCGCCAGTAGCAGCGGCCCGCCGGGGCGCGGAAGTACTGGCAGGAGACAAGCTGTCCCAGGCAAGCACAGGGCTCGGGTTTGGAGCAGTTTGGCGGTTAAGAGCCAATGTTTCTAATGCAACGCGAAGGGTTGTTTGGGAATTGCTGCGTTTGTCCTTCGCAGGGTCTAACGCCTGTGCGCAGAGAAATTGAGGCAGTGCCACCAATTGGCAGCTAACAACTAGAGACCAAAGCTGATCTCCCGAACCGCATTATAGAAATCTGCCTCTCGCCCCTCTCAGGAGCCTTCCTCTGTTCTCATCTGCTACTGAATTCTGCCAATCTCGGTCTCTCACAGGGTATCTGGAACTTCTGCACTAGATGGAATTCATGTGACGGTGGAAATAAAAGAAATTAGAGATGTCCCCCAGAGTTTCTCCTTTTTTTATAAGTTGCATGTACTCTTTTAGAGTGTACAAGGAGACAATATTCTCACATTTGTGGTCGAACCCAAAGAAATGACACTAGTTGTGGTCATTTTAGGTTAGTAAGAACAGAAATATGGAATTATGGCAAATTTGGGAAGGGGGAGTATATTTTAGTAGCCCCTTTAGAACACCAAATCATCTTGTCCACACGGGATGGACACGACAGACCTTCTTGTTGGACGTTAAAAGATTTGGAAAAGATGGTTATGTGGGCTTCTTCTCTCTATAGTAAACAAGGCTACCTGGTTCTCTATTCTAGTAATACTCAACTCTTCGGATCTTATCACATGAGAATTTCACGTTTCTCACTCTGCCTATAAAATAATAGTACCATGTTTTGCTGTCAAGCAATTTTAAATAACCTTCAGTAAATGTAAGTTAGCACTGGTATTGTGAACATTTTTTGTGTTTCTTGTTAGGACTAATTTCCATACCAGATAGGAAAATTTGCATCTCCTATTTCATCCCTGCCATATTTTTAGCTACTAACTCTTTTCTTCCTTGATTTCACGGACACAAGACCAGCTAATGAGAAAAGGCCTCATCACTCACAGTTGAGGTGCTAGCTATACTTGACACAAACACCCACAAGTGAGATGGTTTAAGGGATTTCACAGTGAATCAGAAACATAATTGCTCAGCTAATGGCTTGGGTTTTGATCCTTGACATATTAATCATCTTCTCAATACTTTATCTGCCACTCAAATGAGAATTATTGAACAGATCCCTCCCCTAGCACCTGAACCCAACTAATAAAAAGTGTGCAAATATTATAGTCAAGAACTCAAGTGAATAAAACTCTACTGATTTTTGTGCATGTGAGAGACCTTTGGTAAAATGGAAATTAGAAACATTCTCCGAATGTTGAACACCAAGCCTTTCCTTTTGCAATGCACAAATTTCTGCTTGTTCTATACACTGCGGATCCTTCCTGGTGGTCCATTTACTCCCACTGGTGAACTCTGGCAGGCTCTTTCAAGATTCATCTTTGGAAACCACTACATTTGGCTGTGAAAGGGAAACGTTTAATTCTTAAGAGAGGTTCATTGTAAGAAATATCATCTTGGTGAGCAAGAAAACAAACAACTTCTCGATAATCTGGACCAGGGGCTTCCAAACTCTGCTTCTTAGGTCTCCAGGGTTCTGGAGAAGTTAAAGCTGCTGTATTTTTTATAGAAAGGGCTCCAGATACATGACTTTTCAAATATCTGCTTTTGTTGTTGTATTTATTTGGGGGAGAAATGTATTGGTTGATTGGTTGGTTTTAATCCACGGTTAACTGCTAAGATTTGGAAGCCACAGTGAGTTAGGCAAATGTTCTATGAGCCTTCAACCTGCCAACAACAAGATGGATTGATTTCTACCCTGTTATTACTACAGATTATTTCCAAAACAAACATCAGTCAAATGGGGAAACTACTGAAAATCTGGCAATTTATCCAGTCAGAAATGATTTGGTCACTTGAAGCAGACTTAAAAAAGGGAAGGCCAAGATAGCTAATCCGGTCATGGTACAGTGTGTTTGTTCCCGTCAGTTATCTGAACCTGTGACTAATGACCAAGGAAAAACTTCAACTAGAAAATAAATTGTGGCATAGATTGAAAAATAATGTGAGAACTATTTGCAAAAAATAAGAAAATAGGTTCCCAAGTGGCAATTTAAAAATCTGCGTTTGAAGCATAACTAGGGCTTGGTAACAGGGAATGTAAATTGTGCTTAGCTTATTTTTGGATGGTCATTTTGCAGTAGATCCTACCTTTTGATACTGTAGGAATAGGCTACAATGCTCGAAAGCAATTTGCGGTATGAAAAGTTAAGATATTAAACTACAGCCACCTTACGGAACTTTATAGGTACCTGGCTTGGAACACATAGAGGTAATAAAACAATAATAATAAGCACAATATATTAAATGCTTACTATGTGCCAGCTTGTGAAGTACTCTACATGCATTACTTGTATTATCTCTTATTTGGGTCCCTTAGTTCGTGCCTTTAAAACAATGTCCAGTATTAAAATAATACTGAACATAGAGTAACAGGCAGCACAGCAGGCTCTCATTTTGGATATAATGCCCAGTTATGGCAACAATATGGCACATACCTGAAAAGGGAGAAAATTCCGTCATTGCAATAGAACTTAACACTGATTGCTCTGCGGGAGCTGAACTTGGTACATGATTACAAATAACATCAAGAGTAGAAGTGGATGGGTACATATATTGCATCTTTGTCCAATGTAGTAAAGCCTCTTGGAAACTGGGTGATCATTTAGCAGAGAACCAGAAAAAAGCTCTCTGCTCTAAAGATGGTGACTTATTTTGCTATTAGTCTCCCGCTCTAACAAAATACCACAGACTGGGTGGCTTAAACTACAGAAATTTGCTTTCTCATCGTTCTGGAGGCATGAAGTCCAAGATCAAAGTGTTGGTAGGTTTGGTTTCTTCTCAGGCCACTCTCCTGGGCTTGCGGATGGCCACCATTGCCCTGTGTCCTCACATGGCTGTCCCTTTCTGCATTTGGCCAAATTTTCTCTTCTTAAAAGGACACAAGTCATATTGGATTAGGGCCTACCCTAAAGACCTCATTTTAACCTAATGACCTTTTTAAAGACCTTATCTCCAAATGCAATCACATTCTGAGGCACTGGGGGCTAGGGTTTCAACATACAAATTTGTGGGTGAAACATAATTCAGCCCCTAACAGATGGATTTATAGTCATAGTGCATATTAAAACATTTGGACATTTGGGGAAGGAGTAACATTTCTGGAACTCTACCAGAGTTCCTAAACTTAATGTGGGAGATGTGTCATACGTCCAGTTAAAAATGTTATTTAAATTTGTCCTATTACATTTTACCTCTGGCCTGTGTTAATGATATTAACTTCCTCACCGTCCTTCTCTGTGTGAATTACGGCTGAATATGAACCCAGCTGACTGAGTTTGAATATGACTGTCAAGATTCCACTGGGGCCCTGAAAAAGAAAACAAAGAATACAAGCTATTTGCCAAGAAGATAAGGTCATTGTTACATTTAAAAACAGCACTTTGTTAATGAAAGATGGAAACAATAAAATACAGGAGTATATGATACGATAATGAAATCATTGTAGATCAAAGAAAAAGGAAGCGGCAATCAAAAATAGAGTGATCTAGCAATCAGCAAGTTGTTCTGTTACTAACTTAATTTGTCCATTTATTTCATTTGATTTGTTCCATTTACTCAGTAAGTTAATAGCCATTTGGAATCACAGTACCTTTAATTAATTCAAGGCAGTGCTAAATATGTGGAAGCAGAGGGAATATCTAATTTCATTGAAACTGCTCATGAAATCATATTTTAATACATGTGCACTTTGACCACTTAGTTTTTAAATTATCAAGAAATCTGAGAATAAGCTCAGATTTAGCTGAGTTTTTGTTGTTATTCTTTCTGAAACCCATAAAATGCTATTTTTGTTGTCAGTGTCAAGAATATATGTGCAGATTTGCATATATCTAAGATCAAATAAGATGGAGAATATAACAACTGTTTCCCTGTTCTAAAATTGGGTTAGCCTTGTTTTCCAATGCCAATGTTGTATTTTAATTAATAAGAAAATGAAATTCTCAAGTCTCTTATCAATTGGTCTTTTAGGTATCAAAATGTATTCTATACATATGATCTTAGCATGTAATAGAATTATTCGAATTTTGAAAAGTATCCTTTTCTACAATACTGAATATATTTCTTTCCTCCACTTAGTACCGGAGCTAGCGCTGGGGCCCTTTCTAACATGAAAAGGCAAGATAAAATTCTAACCTCCTGATTACTACTTTCAAATTCACAGAATTGTCTGACTTTCCTTCTACATGTTTGCATAATTCCACTAGGTGATTCATTTAAAAAGCCCACAGTTGTAAGTTCTGATCAGAAGTTAGGCTTATTAAAATCCACCATATTTCATTCTTTTTAGTCAAGAGTAGATACAATCTAAGACTGTTAATTATAAGTTAATTTGTACACTATCTGCCACTCATTTGTAAAGCACTTTCTGAATATAGTAGACATGATCATCTGCTTTTCTTTTTCAACGGCCATTTAATATGAAAATGCCTGTAAGGAAACCACTCTAAGTAATGCCTCTAAGTAAATCTATACATATAGGGGATGCAAATTGCAACCCATCATGATATTACTCTCTGACAAGAGAAGAATACCTGTCAACTGTTAGAAATGGACTTAAAAAAAAAAAATCAATGATCCTACACAGTTATTATCAGTCTACAAAGACTAGGATAGGTCCAAGTTCATGCAGCAGAGGGCAGTAATGCACAATTATCAATAGTGAGAAAGCTAAAGAATTAGAGATCATTACAAAGTAACTTTTCTGGAGAAAAGTATTTAGACCTTTTCTATACCAGTGTTAATTGAAGAGAGAGACCTGATGAAAGAATTCATCTATTTTTCCCATGAAGATGTTGTAATACTCCTGAATCCTAGATTTAAAAAGATTTTTTTTAAAAAAGAAAGATTTTCCTTACCCAATTTACACACAAGAAGCCATCTTTCTTTGTCAAGGTCGGTGCTGAGGTTGCCCATGTGGCACTAAAGTCTCCTGTAAAAATTCTTCCAAACAACTCAGAAACAAAAGCAGATAAACAATGTTCCAAATGGTCTGATGAATGTGCAGAATGCATTGGATATGAACCACACACTTTAATTTTACTACCACTTTATTTTCAAACTGTCTCTGGCTACTTGAAAAAAAAAAAAATGCAACAAAACCCCAAGACTTCAGTTCTTACCCTTCCTTTAGCTTCTGTGACTGCCCACCACCAAAACAATATTTGCATTTTTTTCCTGGATCTTTAAAATGCTACTTCAACAAGATGCCTCCCACCTGATTCAATCTGTCCTGACTTTGTCCCATGTTCTACTGCTTGCAATAAACATCGAATAAAGGGGCCCCCACACAAGGGGTTACTGTTATTCAAAAAGCCTATAGGTAAAAATTTGAAGGTAGAGTCTAAGAATATACATGATGGTATAGTTTTTGAACTCCGCTATACAAAACCAAGAAAAAAAAGAAAAGACACTTAGGATAACAAAATCAAATCAAACAAGCAAACAAACACAACCACCACCACCACAATAACAACAAACCCAACAGATGACATCTAAAGTAAAATCAGGCAATAAGGTGAGTGAGTAAAATCACCAGTGGATATAAGGCCCACATAATATTGATTTCCATGAAAAGTGAAATTGAGGAAAGAAATAGGGCTCTAAAAACAGAGAACCTTGAAGTCTCTATCAGGTCCTCATTGGAAAGAACACAGCCAATCTGAGAACAGTAGATGTAACCAGGAGGGAAAGGGTTCTGGAGGCTCAAAAAAACAAAGTTCCTCAATGAAAAAAAACTTAGGGAAATAGAATTTAAATTGAGCAGGCCAGGAACAATTGGGACAAAAAGAAAGAGTCTAGATTAAAATGAGCAAAGGGAGGTAGTAGATATGAGGGCATTTTTAAAATCACTTTATAAACACAATAGAAGGGGAGTGCTAGAACAATGCAGCTGGAAAAGTTATTCTGGCCCAATCCTCTCTTGAACAGCAAATAAAAACTTATTTGACTTAAAAATGGGCAATAAAAAAAGATTGTGTCCTGGTCCTGAGTAAATTTAATATATGAAAAAAAGAGAATAAGGACTAGCATAGCATCACTACAAGCAAGCCAAAAAACAATTTCCAATAAACACATAAAACAGTAACCTAATCTTCTAAAACGTGTTAAAGGAAATTTAAAAAATCGAATCTACGAAAGAATATCATAAATCAGAATTAGAAAAACTCTAATATATGTTTCAAGAAAAGAAAGGTCTGAAAAAAAGATGTCACAAGAAAAATTATTTCAGAAATGACATTGAATTGGAAAGAACAAAAGAGCAACATATAATGCTTTTGGAAAAATATCAAATGAAAAAGAGAGACATTCAATAAATCAAAAAAATAAGGAAAGGGATAAAAAGAATTCAAGAAAAATGATAAATACAGAAGATAGGAAAAGAAGATCCAACAAGCTTATAACAGTTTTCCCCAAATAAGAACTCCAAGCAATAAAAGAAAAGCAAAAACAACAAACCCTTAAATAAAACAATGTAAGAAAATGTTCTAAAATAAAATGAACAAAACAAGAAGATTTTAAAATACATGTCATAAAATTACACAGAAGAAAATCAACCCAGAATGGACAATACAATAACATGTTCTAAACTATTGAACTTGAAAAAAATAACCTTTGGCAGTAGGAAAAAGCTCATGTCAATTTCAACAATGATGTTTTATTTGAAGATACAATTAGGTAAAATATTTAAGATAGTCAAAGTAAGAAATGTGAACCAAGGATGTTGAATCCAGCTAAATTAACCTTCATGAACAAAGGTTCTAGACAAAATATTTTGTGAATCCAAAAAGTCAGAGAACATTATTACATAAGCCCTCCCTTAGAAATTTACCAGAAAATAAGATTTGAACAACTCCAATGATTGGGGAGACATTGAAATAAGGACTGGTACTAAATATGCAATTATCTATGAAATTCAGACCACACGATGGTCTTCAGAGAGAGACAGTATTATATAATGGCTATATGCAGTAACAAGTTATAGAAAGGAGAGTTGGGGGAGAGAAAGAGAGTGAGATAACAGATGAATCTCCTTGTGAAAATTGATGCAAAGAAATCTTAAAGTAGTAGTAAACAAAATACAGTTGTCCATTTAAACAAAACACTTTGACTAAATGGGGTTTATTCAGAAATGAAAGTTTAGGAAATCCATTAGTATACTCTATCAGTATAATAAAACTAAGGAGAAAAATAATATGATCATATCCATTGATGCAGAAAAAGCATTTAGCAATACTCAATCAATACCATTCATGTTAACAATTACCTAATAGAATAGGAATTTTATATATATAAAATATAAAATTATATATTTTACATGATATTGTATAATTTATATTATATTTATATGTATCTCCATATATATCACAAAAGTATATATATAGATATGTAGATATCTTAATAGAGAATCAATCACTTGATTCTTAAATAAGAAAGTCAGAAATAAGACAGGAATGACTAAAATCTCCAGTTATTGAGCACCGTGTCCTTGGTAATAGTCACTCAATTGAGCAACAGAAATCAATTATAGCTATAAGAATTAAAAAAGTTAAACTATTTCTATTTGCAGATAATGCAAGTATTTATCTGGAAAATCTCTGAAACAAAATTTACTAAAGAAGCAATTTTTAATCTTAATATCCAATAATCACTAGTCCTTATAATTAACAAAAAACCATTTTGAAGTTATAATGGAAGAGAAGACCCCTTGTCAATTGCCAAAAAACAAATAATACAATTCTTAGGTACGAACATCACCTGAAATGTACAAATTCTAAGTGAAAACAACTAAAACTACTCCTGGAAGATTTAAAAAAAGTAGACTGAATCAAATGAAAAGTTAGGCAATATTCTTAGAAGACTCAACATTATGTCAGTTATATCTGAATTAATTAATAAATTTAATATAAACTCCATAAAAATCTGTCATGTTTCTTTTCCCCTGAAATTGGGAGAGTTGATTTAAAAATGCATTAGATTGAATCAAAAATCTTTTGGGAGAGTAAACAAGAATGGCCAGGAAAACTCTGAAAAAAAAAGAGTAGTAGTTGGAGACATGGAGATAAACCTACCATAAATTAAAGCTTCTAAAACAGGCATTAATTCGTTATTGGTACATAAACAGACATACAGACCAGTGTGACACAATAGAAAACTCAGCAGTATACTCAATTGCATAAGGACATTTAGTATATGATAAAAGCAGCATCCCAAATCTGAGGGCTAAAAAATTGACTTTTTAATGGTTGGCTTAAACAGATAGTCATCTGAAAAAAAGGTAAAGCTGGATCTATTCTTCACACTCTAACAGATAAATTCCAAATGCATCAAAAATTTAATTGTAGTGGCGCCTGGGTGGCTCAGTGAGTTGAAGCCTCTGCCTTCAGCTCAGGTCATGATCTCAGGGTCCTGGGATCAAGCCCCGCATCGGGCTCTCTGCTCAGCAGGGAGCCTGCTTCCTCCTCTCTCTCTGCCTGCCTCTCTGCCTATTTGTGATCTCTCTTTCTGTCAAATAAATAAATAAATAATCTAAAAAAAAGAAAAATGATATAAGAAAAAAATAAGCATTTATTCTGTCTTTCCAATTATCTCCATATAGGGGTTAATATATGAAAGATAAATGGTAGAATATCACCATTTGGCAATCCCTAAAGAATTACGGAATCTAGGCTATCATCATCAATGTTTGATAACATTATATAAATTGAGGCAACCAAACACATGTGCTGCTTAATGAAAGTACATATTACCCCTTCTCAAGTTGTCTGGCCAAAAAATCAAACCTGAATCTGATCAAGCCTCCAGATCGAAGTAAGGATTTTCAGATATACAGGAAATGGTGGAACGTGTTAAAAAGCACCAAGGAGATGAAATCGGTAAAATCCTTATCATGTGCAAAACAACAGAATAAGTGACTCAGTTTTTATAAACAGTGGCAAGGATAACAAAATGCAAGTAAAGAAAGGTGATGGAGGAAGAAACCCATAAGTTAAAAGACAAAAGACAATGAAGACACATTAAACGATTGTAATGCATGGATCATATTTGAATCTTACTCAAGCAAATTGAAAAATTTACATGACAAATATTTGATAAATTTCAAACCTGTTATTAATTTTAAAGGTGTAATCATGGTTCCTGTGAATGAGTTTTCTTATAGAGAATTCTTAGCTTTCAAGGATATATGCTGGAATACTTAGATGAAATGGCTTTATGTGTGGGATTTGCTGCAAAATAATCTGGGCGAGGGGTGAGTATGTTGGGGTATAAGTTAAATCTGATTGGTCACAAGTTGGTAATTATTGAAGCTGGCTGATGTGTATATGTGGATTTATTATACCCTTCTCATTTTTATAGCTTTGAAAATGTCTATAAATAAAAGTAACAACAACAGCAATAACAACTATTTTGAGGCAAAACCCCCAATTACACAAACAGGTGGCCTTTGAAGCAAAGTGTCTTCATGAATACTGATTATAACATTTTATATTCCTTTAAAGTCCTGAAGAGAGTTGAAAACATGAAAATATTGGGTCTGTAAGTGTCCTAACGGCCTCTTGAAGAATTAACCTCTTTGAAACTCTTCTGCAATAAGTTGGCTTCAGTGCCACTATCCATATATATTTCTTACTAGGAGATAGACCTAGAATAAATACATTTTGACTTTTTTCAGGTGGCATTCGAAATCCTACCCTTTTGTTTCAATAGTAACACTTCAGACGATATGTCCTGACTTATTTGGGGAAGGGGGGAATAGTGTACTTTTATTGGCTCAGATCCCAAGGCCATGCATTTTATAGTGTGAAACAGATAATGGTAATGCATGTCCAGAAACCGGAGAAAAATAAAGGAGGATGTCCCAGAAATAGTTGTATATGAAGATCATTTCTATACAAATGCCCAAAGTAATGCTATTGGTATTACAACTGAATTGAATTTTTTAAGAGGAAGTTTACATATAAAAGGAAACTTACTCAATCGGATACCCAGATCCCCACCTCTTTCTCAAAGACCCCCTTTCTCTGAAAATTGCCTCTCATTCACAGCTCTCTTAGCTGTGGGATAAGGTCTCCGGTGGTCATGTTGCTAAGACACCATCTGTCTCCCAGACTACGGTAGATGGATTTGGTGTCACATCTGACCCAATAAGGCCATTGAGCCCTTTCCTTCCCTGTGAAACTTGGAATCACCACTAGAAATAACAGTCTAAGTCTACCTGTGTTCTTGATATAAGATACACACTGAGAATCTGTTGGTAGTGTTTTCTGTCTTGTGGGCAGGGAGGAAAGAAAGTCAGTCCTTAGTGAGATAGATTTGATGCAGATAAGCAGAAAGAGATGGAGATGAATGATGGTAAGAGGAGACATTAGATGATGTTAGAAATGGATGGATGGATGGATGGACGGATGGACAGATGGATAGATAAATAAGCAAGTAAATATATAGAGAGGTATATATGGAGCAATAGAGATAAATAAATAGTTATAACATGCAAATATCTCCAAGTTATACAGTTAAGTGAGAAAAGCATAATGCAGAAAAATGTAGTATAACCATGCAGTATAACCACATATGTACATAAACTGAGTATTTAAATAAAACTCAAACTCCTACTGCTGGCTTACCATGGGCAGGTAAATAGGAGTGAGTGAAGGAAAAGGGTTGGTGAATGGTAGATTTTTTTATTATATATATATTCCAATAATATTTCATTTTTGTACAGCTTATTTGCATTTTTATTTCATTTATGTAAGTGTAAACATATACTTATATTCAAGTATTACATGAGCAAGTAGAAAAACTAAGTTTAAAAATATTAGTATCCAGGAAACACTAAACAAGAACTCAAGGCCCAAAGGGAAAAAAAAATCTGACTTTAAAAGTAATTAGTAAAATTCAATCACTTAAAAAATTCTATCAAGTCTCAACATTACCACTAAAAAAGACAAGTAATAGCCTAAGACCCATTTTCAGAATGTAATATTTTATTTCCTTTCACAGACTGCTTTCTTGTGTTTACTTAAGATGACACTAAATGAATTGCTATTCTCTAAGCATTCACATTCCCTGGAAGAAAGAAGCCATAAATTGTTTCACTTAATGGCAGAGGCAGGACTGGGAATAAATACTCAGGACAGAAAATCTAAAATATATTATTGTTATCAAGAATAGGGACTCTGATTTTTTATTTTTGTAATTTTTTTCCCCAAAAATACCTTAGCTCCATCCACAGGATTTGATGTTGACAAACGTTTATGAAATAAATGATCATACATATAATTACAATTGCCATTTGCCGAGCACACTTCGTAACACTGAAATCTAATAAATTTTATCAGCTACTAAGTTACTTCACAATGATGCAATCAAACCTTTTCATTTATTGAAGATTCAGATCAATAACCGGCTCGCAGCTGCCCAGCACATCAGCAGAAAGGCCCAAACTGAATTCCATCTTTGGATTTCACTTGAGCATTATTTCCAAGAAATTCCACTTGAGGAAGGTCTGCAGGTTTTCCTTCTTGGACGCTAGAGGGAGATTGTTTGCAGTTATCCACTTTCAGGCATATTTTT
>CM052899.1:98924248-98949318 GCA_028534135.1 Potos flavus | reverse complement strand
GCGGGGCTCGATTCCACGACCCTCAGATCATGACCTGAGCCGAAAGCAGAGGCTTTACCCACTGAGCCACCCAGGCGCCCCTAAAAACACTCTTCTATTATATGTGGCAGAAACCAATTTAGAAAATAGTTCACATTTATTTATGAGATTCTAAATTGAAATAAATTTAGATTTATTAGTAAAATAGGTAAAAATAACATCCAACAAAGTAGACCACAGCTCAGACCTTGTTAACTTAATCCTACTTACAGAGCAAAATATATTCCTTTTTTTTTTTTTTTTTGCAAAATATATTTCTAAAAAATAGAATAGCTAAACTTTTAGAACCTCAGAGGATATCACGAATTTGTACTAAAGCATTTTGGTTGAAAATATATAATGATATCCTCTGTGTTCTCATTTCCGCTACTCTCCCCTTTGTTCATTCATCCCAACACACAAACGTCATTGCTATTACTCAGCCCTCAAGATTTCTTCTCACCTGGGAACTTCTCACTGGCTGGTTGCAGTGCCCACGACTTCCTGCCAACAACTGTGTGTCTCATCCTTCAGTGATTTCAAGTCTTTGCCCAAATGTCATCTTTCCAGTCAATTCTACTCTACTTAAAATTGCACCACATAGCCCTCCTTGTCTCTGTTAACTTAATCTGTATTTTGTTTTTCCTATGGCATTTATAAGGTTCTATTATTTTATGTGTCTTACTTACATATTATGTGGATTATTGTTGATGTCCTCTACTCACATGTAAGCTCAGTGAGGGTGAGGATTTTATTTTTTTTTGTCTATTTTGTGGATCAGTATCTCCCAAACACCTAGATCAATGCTTACACTTAGAAGGTACTAAATGTCAAAAGATTTAATTAAATTGTCATCAATTCAGTTCAATAAAACATTGCTTTATACTTGAATTTAATAATATTTTTTGATTGCAGTTTCTATTATTGAAGTGAGCTTTTCTTACCCAGAAAACTTACAAGGATAATAACATTAACTCTCTTTGACACAGTCTTACTCCCCAAACGCTGACGGATAGCTATCATATCTTATCTTCCATGTGGTTTGCAACTTGAAATACCTTTATTTTTTTCAACACCCATGAATAAGAAATCCTTTTGTCATTTTTTTCTCTTCTCTTATATCCATTATAATTTATCCGTGCTTTGCCATTGGAGTTGCAGAGGTATAAAAGATGGCTTAGAGCCGGAATAACCATAAGTAAAATTGTGAAGTTAGACCCAGTAAATCTTTGATGCTGTGCCAACAAAAATCATCTAATATTCTATCTCCCTTTGACATTGCCCCTCAGAAAACTGTTTTATCACTAGCCATCAATTAATCCCCGCTAGAGCACCAACTCTGAATAGCTTAAGATACTACTGCTCTAAGCGGATATTTGTGTTTAAATATAATTGGAAAATTCCAAGACCCCTGGGATCCAAAAAAATACATTTCTGTGTTAGGTAGTGGGAGGGAATATTTGGAATAAAAAGGAAATGCCGGGCACTCTGAATCATCTCACATAAAATCATCTCACATAATCATCTCACATAAAATCATCTCACATAAAATCATCTCACATAAAATCATCTCAGGTCTTAAGACTATTGCTAGACGAATGATTTTGGTGGATCCCATTTGAAAGATAATGATTATCAGTGCCCAAGAACTTACAACAGAACATAATTGACAACAACAAAACTTAATAACTGAAGTGGGCAGGTAAAGTCAGAATAAAGACAGAAATGGATGAAGCGTTGGATAGATTTAGGGGATATTTTTGCTTATGCCTTCCAGGACCATCTGTAAAAGCATCTTGGTTACCCTTTGGGAAACTACCCGCCCCCATGGCCCCATTCTTTCTTCATGTGACCTCATTGGCGGACATGGGACCCAGAGCTAGTAACTCAGAGCATTCTATCCCTAGTCACAGAAGTTGGTTCTTAGTAGTATGGCCAGACGTTTGCTAGAAACATTAAGAACAAGAAATTCTCCTTCTGCCAAGATTTATTAACTGGCAGGTTATAAGATAGGGGAATACCTACATGAGAAAGAAAGCTCTACAGGGGAAAGTGAAGTCAAGAGACAAGGGAGAAAGATTACTTCTTATTGTTTGAGCCAGATCTGAAGTCTAGATTAGAGAATCCTATTTATGAGAGCCAATAAATTTCCCTTTTTGTCTAAGCCGTTTCAAGGTTGGATTTTTTTCACTTACAATCAGAAGATTTCTAATACATAAAAATACATATACTGAATTTAGAATAAATAAGAACACAATTTGGAAAAATCCCAGTCTAGAGACAAATAAGCATACTTTCCATTAAGTTCAGGCTTAACACATGCCAGAGTTCAGATTTGACTGGAGACAAGAAGATGTTTGAGAATTTATTAGAGAACATCTGACATGATCATTTTGCATGATAGGTATCATGTAGAGAAAAAGTGCTTATGGTTTTCTAAATGGAAATACACCTGAAGATTGACAGGTTCTCTTTCAGCAGCATGGTCAGACATGCATGTATTTTATTATTCACATACTTGGGATCTGGTAATTTTCCATGAAATGGAACTGTAAGAGATCTCTTTTACTCTTTTGACTTATAATACCCCTCAGGTATTATTAAACTTATAAATACCTTTTGATTTTTAAATAGCTCTCTGGATTATTAGGTTGCAATTAATAAAAATTTACTCAAGGTTGCACAGAAAATTTGAAGCAGGTAGTGGAAGAAATCTGATAGTAAGAGGACAACAGGCGGTCCAGCCAGCATCTGAGGCAACAAAGGCGCTTCAGCTAGCTCACACCACCCAACACTAGTGCTGGGAACCAGACCACTCCCTCTGCTTTTCACGGAGCTGTCTTCTATTCTATGCCTAGCTTGGAGTTTCTGCTTCATTCCACTGCTTCTTTCTGAAAACCACCTTTTTTTGCTGATTTGTAGCTGTCTTCTCTCCATAACTGGATTTGGCTTTTTTTTTTTTAGAGCCAACTTCCATTCACATCTATGATCTTGGGACTCAGTTTTTCTTAGCTGGATGATTCACTCAGTTTGATCATTCTAAATTCTAAATTCCTGGCCAAAAGAATCTGTTGGAATCCCTTCAGGGGCAGGGTCATCTGGTACAAAGGAGCTACCTAGGTTCATCATCCCCACAGTGGAAGCTTTGAGTGGAAACGGGTACTTTTCAGAAAGGATGTGAGCAGGAAGGTGATGATCAGTTTTTCTCTGGTGAAAAGTAATATGAAAACCATTCTGATGACTACAGGAATACTTACACATTCTTTCTTACTAGAGAAACAGAATAAAATCATAAGAGATGGCATTAAGAAATAAATCATAATGATTTGAATCATAAATTCATACTTCAAGAGTATTACTGAATGATTTGCGTTCCATACAGAGGACTTTGGTTTGTATTAAGAGTCAACTAAAATAAATATCTTAGAAGACCTATTACACATGTTTAAAATTATGCAGCCCATTATGTCTTACAACAGTATTACCTGTTTAGCATTCATTTGTATGTGGTATAAATATATGCAGAACTAGATAAAGATTTTAGAAACAAACCAGAGATTACAATCACTCTGATAATTGTTTAGAGATGTTGGTTTTACTGGAAAGCTCAGGGCAGGGGGAAGGGAAAAAGGAAATAGGAAAACATCAACAACTAACCTATAAGATCAATAGAAGAATTTGAAATTGTTTCTAATGTTACAATGGACATAATTTCTCAAGACATCATAATTTAAAACATATTCATATTACTATAGATAATATTTATCTAAATCAAAGAAATTATAACCATACAAAATTGAACATGTCTGATTTAGTTTTAGGAAATCTTTATGACCTAATATACAAAGCAATTTTGGAGGAAACTAAAGCAAAAAATTCAAGCTCTCCAAGATCTGATATTTTTTTCTGAAGTGTGACATATTGAAATAATCTCTACTAAAATGAGTACTGATGAGGCAATTGAGTAAACGATATAAGTTCAGAAGATGAAAGAGGCAAATGACGTATTGAGGAATCAATCATATAAACCATGTAAAATAGATCAGGCAATACTTGTTATAACTGGTTAGGGTTCCTATACTGCTTGGTATGTTAAATTTATAAAGGTATTTATGACAACATTTTATTAATAAAGAAAATTGGCTGTTCAATTTGAACATAAAAGGATTCTTCTTGTGTTTAAAGATAGATAAAATTTTGAGAAATAGATTGATTAAAGTAGTTTCAAATTTTTTTATTCCTTGAAGCATATACCATGCAGTCTTTGGTTTGCTTGATCTTTGTAGTGGCCCAAAGATCAATGTTTTCAGAGGCCACACTGAGAGACAGGCATTGATTCATCCCTCTAACGACAAGTCAGAAAATTAAGAAATCTCTGAAGTAAACTCTTACCAACCTATCAATCCACACTAAGGTAAGTATGTAAGTAATCTCTGTAGGAAACAGCCCATGATCTGTTTAATTGACAATTCAATTTCTGAGGAAGAGGATGTCTTTTTCCTAATGAATGCCACATATCTTTTATAGGATTAAAAAATGTTGGGGCACCTGGGTGGCTCAGTCGTTAAGCATCTGCCTTCGGCTCAGGTTATGATCCCAGGGTCCTGGGATCGAGCCCCGCATCGGGCTCTCTGCTTGGCGGGAAGCCTGCTTCTCCCTCTCCCACTCTCCTGCTTGTGTTCCCTCTCTCGCTATGTCTCTCTCTGTCAAATAAATAAGTAAAATCTAAAAAAAAAAATTTTTTTAAATGTTAGACGTTATTCTTATTTAATTAATAAAATGCAGAATTGCAAGAAAATAAAGTAGATATTTCAAAAATTTAAAACAGTGGTCACTTCAACAAGATAAAGCATTTCAAATAGCTGCCTAACAGCTTTTGGAGGGCCAAGAAATGCTTCCAAGCGAAGATGACCTTTGAACTGAGGCTTAAGGAATGAGTAATAATAGTGAACTGGAGGAAGGTGACAGGCCACAGAAACAAAAGAGACACTGAGCTGCAAACATACAGGAGCTTAACAAACAGCAAGGCTTGATGAGCAGGCAGAACACAGAACCTCCTGGAAATAACTGAGAGGTGGTTATAAAAGCAACAATCTCAGGGAAACAGTCTCTCAGGACTGGGCAAGAGAGCTCCACTGACCTCTTTCCCAGTTTCAGCTACATCCAGGTATGTCCCTCTAAAAGCTGAACTTCTTTAACGTGGAAAACACTAAGAATATATCTGTCTTTGCTCAAATGCATTCTTCATCAAATATGATGAATGAGCACATTCAGAGTATGTGCTCACATGGCTGGCTCTTCTGCCGAAACCATGTCTTCCCAGGGCATGTGTGTGTCTCCGCCCAGTAGGTATCCTTAGCTCCTAACACCATGCACAACACTAAAGGGACTGAATAAAAGTGTTTAATGAATAAAGAAGGAAACAAACACTAAGCACTGTCTCTTTGCATATTTATAGTAGGACTTACATTGAAAATTAATAAAAATGTGACACCAAAACATAGCCCATTATATAATTTTCATGGTTAATAGGGAGAGAACGGAAACACATTGATCGGTAATGGTTTAACATGCCTTCCTGATTTATTTGTCTTAAAAATAATAGGATTTTGGTCTGTATATAAGGAGCACTTGGCTACTAACTAGGTATGTGACCCTGGACAAGTAAGTTAACCTCATCCTTAAAACAATTAACATTAATATGCCTTTAAACTCTATACTACAACAGGGTGCAGAGATCGTTTTACTTCAAATATAATTTTAAGCATTTAAAAAACATTTGCTTAGGGCACCTGGGTGGCTCAGTGGGTTAAAGCCTCTGCCTTCGGCTCAGGTCATGATCTCAGGGTCCTGGGATCGAGTCCCGCATCGGGCTCTCTGCTCCGCAGGGAGCCTGCTTCCTCCACTCTCTCTACCTGCCTCTCTGCCTACTTGTGATCTTTCTCTCTGTTAAATAAATAAATAAATAAATAATCTTTAAAAAATAGAAAAAATAATAAAAAAATAAAAAATAAAAAACATTTGCTTATTTCACTTGTTTGCTATGATGTAATTTAGTTCTGGGTAGGGAAATTAATTTCTACCCTTTTTGCCCAAACTGCATGTAGAAAATTATTTGACCATTACTATTAATATGTGGTCCTATTATTAATCATTTTGATATTTCATATAAATATGTATATATATTTGATATATATATTCTTACTTTATGCTCTCTCTTATGAGTATAGGAAAAACTTAATATTCTAGTGCAGTTACATTCAGAAGTTTATAAAGTAAAAAATTAAAATATAAAAGTTGAAAAGAAGGAAGAGATAAACAGAATTCAGTTATTTATTTATATATTCTCACCTTAATCTTTTCAAAAAAAATTAACGTGGTTAAACAAAACATGGTACATAATAATATTCCAAAGAACAGCCTTTCTGTATTTGCTAAATTTATCAGAGGAACAACCAAGAGAAAATAAATCTTTAAAGTATCAGGCTAGTTCCTCAGGGGCAATTAAATCTGGAATATTTATATATGGAGAGGCACCATATAGGTGGATAGAATGTGTCATTACAGAAAAGTAAATAACTGAAACACACTCAACAGGAAAACATTCATCAGAAAAGGCAGAACAGGCAGGAAAGTTTTCACCAAGAGCTTAACACTGCACGTAAAACAGAAGTAATTCATTGCCAAGAGTTTAACGATTAAAAAACATAACGGTAGCTTCTGAAAGTAGAAAATGTGAGCATTCTACAAAGAAAACTTTTTCAAAATTGTGGCTTAGCCAAATAGTTATCATTGATCACTTATTGTGGACACCGACAGGTAGACATGTTTTCCAAAAGGTGTTGACCAAAAATAATAGTAATGATTCAAGTAGTCAACAATTCAGTTCAGTAAGTAATTGCCACATATAATTCAAACAGCAGCTCTGAATACAAAGGTGTTTACAGCACAGTCTTTACCCTCAAGTAGCCAGTTTGGGAAGAGAGACAAGTGTGCAAAGAAAGAAGTTACAGTATGGCATGGTAAAGTGAAAGATTAACAATACGCACAGGGCGCAGAGATAGCACAGAAAAACCACGATTAAGAGTAATTACTTCTGGGATGCCTGGGTGGCTCAGTTGGTTAAGCGGCTGCCTTCGGCTCAGGTCATGATCCCAGCGTCCTGGGATCGAGTCCCACATCGGGCTCCTTGCTCGCCAGGGAGCCTGCTTCTCTCTCTGCCTCTGCCTGCCACTCTGTCTGCTTGTACTCTCTCTCTCTGACAAATAAATAAATAAATAAAATCTTTAAAAAAAAAAAAAGAGTAATTACTTCTACAGGGACTTGGGGGTGGGAAGGTGTAGAAGACTTCCCAGAGGAGGGGAGTTCTGAGATGAATAGTTCAACCAGAAGTTCACTTTCCCCTACTTCACTCTCCATATTTCTGAAAAGATCTTGCTTATTTGGAAGAATGAAAAAAGGATCATCACAGCGGGGATTGATTTTATCCCTTGGCAAGAAATAAAGGGGGAGTACAAGGGGCCAGACATCATGGTAATTAGGGGAGGAGGGCCAGCACTTAAACAGTCATAACAACCGAAGAGGAAGACTTTTAAATCAATTTTAAATTGAATTTACAATCATTATGAAGCATTATTTTCCTCCTTATCTTCCAAAAGGATCTAAGGCTGCCAAAGAAAATCAAACAAATTTAGCCTGCACATTTGTTTCTAGTAGAGTGAAAATTGTTTATAAAAACTGTCTCACTTTTGATAAATGGTCAGGAGCATGACTGGTATGCTTTTAAATATTCAAAATTCATTTTCAGAATCAAAGACTTATCACATGCTCTCCTACTATGTGCCTAAGATAGCCTTAGAGGATAAAGTAAAGAAAGTTGACTAATTATTTCCCAACCTAATTAAACTTATAACCACACTAGAGAAACATATTATATGATCACAGAACAAATTCAAGGTAAAATCTTTTTACAGGTAACCTGTATGATCATAGGAAGAAAAGTACACATAGTACTCATTGAAGTAACTGAAAATAAGGGAAAAGTCATTTTTTGGATAGTGTTGTTATGACAATAATCCAAAGATTATAGATGCAGGCCTTTATGTCTTGGATTTAAAGCTATCATTTATTATGTGCCAGACACTTCATTAAGGGCTACATATGCATTTTTTCATTCAATTTTTATCACATCCCTTCAAGTAACTGATACTATATCCGATTTACAGATGAAGGTGAAATTTGAACCTCAGACTCACTTACCTGTCTTCAGAAGCTTCACAAAAGCACAGGATTAAATTCATGAGGTTCGTGGAAAGAAAAAATGGGGGAACTTCCCATGTAGATTAAATAGTCTAAAGCAAAGTGACCAAGGAATTTGCAGTGTAAGGTCTGTCCTTTTTAGACCTAGGCAGACAGCAAGCACTCACAGGCAACTACAGTCAGGTCACTCCATGCCATGCTCTCCTCCCCACTGTTTGACCTTCCTAATTTTCAGAGTCCATGTAAGACTAAAATCAGACACCAGTCCTTTGACTAAGGAAGCCCAAGGATCCTGGATACGGGATATATAAGCTGTGAGTATAGATCATACCCAAAGAGCTCAATATCCAGCGTGATGTGGAGCCTTTGAGTTTCACCTACACAAGTATAAATATTTGGCCTATTCAACCTGAAGGAATAAAGCATTCCATGAATAATGGAAATATTTCTCTTCTTGCTATTTTTAAGAATCTCAAGGAAATCTATAAAACAGCTTGCTTTCTCTCAAGAAGAGAGGAAAGACACATTTATTTTGACAGACCATCTCTTCTCCAAATACCTGCTATAAATTAGTCACTGTTTCCCTAACACAACTCCAAATTCCCCAAACCGGGGAACACAGTTTTATTTCTTTCCCTCATGTACATTCATTGTCGGCATCAAGCCCCCAGAGTGGTGGTGTTTCAGCATGCCTTCTGTGACCACATTGTATTTCAATGAATCTCTTTAAATTGTTGCTCAAACTCCATAATTTCATGGAATAGAATTGAAATTTGTTGGTTTGGAGTTATTACATTCTTAACTTTATAGGAAGGTGGATATGTTTGCACAAGAGAAAGAATCTCACCATGGACAATAGATTCATTACTAAAACATTCAGCGTTTGTCATTTTATATGTCTGCATTCTCTTCTAACAAGGATTCTTTAATTAAACATTTTATGAAATGATAACTCGTTATATGTAATATGCCTGTGCCCTCCTCCCATCAATTTTCATGCTTTGCTATTTAAATTTATTGTTTTCAATTAACATAAATTCTCAGTGTTGGAGCAGGTTTGGAAGGCTGGCAGGACCAGTTCCAAATCCCATGGGTTTTGTAACAGTTAGGTTTCCTGTCTTGTAAATTCTTGTGGATGATTGTGCTGTGCAGCCGCGACACTTGGAATTCCATTATGGAACTTATTTAGGAATAAGAAACCTGACAAATGTTATTTGCACCACAACCCACTCCCCACCTTGTTGTACACTCAGACTTCTTCAATATTCTTTAAGCTTGTATGTCTAATATTTTTCTTAATCCAACTGAGGCTGTTTCAGAATGGCTCCCAAGAAACTTAACAATTGGAAATACAGTTACCCTCAAAATGATCTTGATAGTTTGAATGAATGAGGCAGTCAATCTCAGAAACTTAGTATTTTAGTCAGTTTGGTCTGTTGAATGGCTTAACTCACAAACATTTACTTGTCATGATTCTGGAGGCTGGAAGTTGGAGATCAGGGTGCCAGTGTGGTCAAGTTCTTGATGAAGGTCCCCTTCTTGGTTTTGTCCTCACGTGGCCTTTCGTTGGTGTGTGCACGTAAAGAGAGAGAGATTCCATGTCTCTTCCTCTTTTTATAAAGGCACCAATCCTCATGAAGTTGCCACCCTCTTAACCTAATTAGCTCCCAAATGTCCCACCTCCAAATACCTTAGCATTGAAGATTAGGGTTTCATTTTGGGGACACACAAACATTCAGCTCATGCACTTAACAAACAGGCCTTTTACATTTTCATTTTCTGCAGGTGGAGGGGACATATAGTGAATACAAATGGAAGTGGCACCATAATATCTAGTCCCAGTTTTCCCTTTCTGTTTGCAGGTTTTATCCCAGGAACAGCTCTGGGGACTCCTCCTAAGAATAATTGTGATTTTTCAATCAGAGGAAGACAATTATCATATGATCTCTCTGATATGAGGAATTTGAGAGGCAGGGTGGGGGGCGGTGGGGGGTAGGGAGGGAAAAAATGAAACAAGATGGGATTGGGAAGGAGACAAACCATAAGAGACTCTTAATCTCAGGAATCAAACTGAGGGTTGCTGGGGGGTGAAGGGGGGTAGGGATAGGGAGGCTGGGTTACGGACATTGGGGAGGGTATGTGCTATGAATTGTGTAAGACTGATGATTCACAGACCTGTACCCCTGTACCCCTGTACCCTGAAGCAAATAATACATTATATGTTAATTTTAAAAAAGAATAATCGTGACTTTGATTTATGTGATTTTATTTATTTTTTTTATTTTTATTTTTTTATTTATGTGATTTTAATTCGACTTCTTAGCTCTTTGCTCTTGCAAAGATGAATGGGGGAGCAGGGTTGCCTCGTGAGTTGTCGCCCTAACTCTACAACTTCAGAACTTCAATTGTAGCTGCCCTAGTTGGTGACCAGGACTCACTCCACGAAGCCTCTTCCCAACGTGACCATCCATGCATTCCAGCAGAATGCGACTAATTCCAACAGAAGAAAATATGCTCTTCGTGGCTCCACCTCCTGACTTGGTTATGGCAGAAGTAGGTGCTTACCTTTCATTGCTTATTATTTCTAAGATCAGTTCGGAGAAACAGGAACTATATTATTACGGATTAGATGGCTTTATTAAGGAAGGCAATATTTATTGATACTTAGCTGAGTTTTCCGTGAGAGAAGTGGGGAGTAGAGCTGCCTCTCAAGTTGCCTCTCCCACCCCACAGGATAGACCTAGAGTGCCAACTGCCTCATGTGAAACTTACATATTTATTTTACTGTTATTATTTTTTTAAAGATTGTATTTATTTACTTGAAAGAGAGAGAATAAGAGAGACAGCCCAAGAGGGGGGAGGGTCAGAGGGAGAAGCAGACTCCCCGCCCAGCAGGGAGCCCACTGGGGAACTGCATCCTGGGACTCCAGGATCATGACCTGAGCACTTAACCAACTGAGCCACTCAGGGATCACTCCTGTTATTTTTGAGACATTTGCCATAGAGAGATACTTATACCTTTTTTCAGCCTCCAAGACAAAAAAAATTGTAAAGATATTAAAAAGTGTCCTATACAAGGTCCATTGTCAGAAATGATAGCATAGAGCTTAAAACCTTTCGAGAAGGGCTCCACCACAACTTGGAAGTACTAAAGAGGTTTTTTTAAATTAATTCAATATGAAAAGAATTCATATCACTTTTTATCAAGACCTCTTCATCGCTTCTAATTGAAACGTTTAATTCCATTGAAATTACACTTAAAAATTCAAATATATAAAAAAGTAAATTTATCGGAGCGCCTGGGTGGCTCAGTGGGTTAAAGCCTCTGCCTTCGGCTCGGGTCATGATCTCAGGGTCCTGGGATCGAGCCCCACATCGGGCTCTCTGCTCGGCGGGGAGCCTGCTTCCCCCTTTCTCTCTGCCTGCCTCTCTGCCTACTTGTGATCTCTCTCTCTCTGTCAAATAAATAACTAAAATCTTTAAAAAAAAAAAAGTAAATTTATCAACCAACATAGATATATGATTTTAAAATATCCTAATTTTGCTAAGTCAATCCTTTAGTTTTGAAGCCTCTTCCATTTTCCTGTATTTCTAAGAAATAGAAGTATTGTAGTATTATAATTGCTCTATTATTAATTCATTCTTAATTTATTCTTTCAACAAACACATACTTCATACCTATGGTATACCAAACTCTTCTTGACCCCTTCTTATGGAACAGTTTGCTCCTTGGTTACTTACAATGGGTATCCTGGCAAGAAATACTCTGATTTACAGGCTAATCGAATACACACACACACACACCTATGTATATATGTGTATATATACATATACACACATATATATATGTATGCATGTACAGATGTATACGTATACATACACACATATATGTATATATGCCTGTATATGTACATATGTGTGTATGTATATGTACATATATACACAGAGAGATATATATAGAAACAGACATCAGGCCAGTCATTTTGTGCCAGAAATACAACAGTGAACAAGAAGACATAGTCTTAGACTCTGTTGAAGTTCTGGTTCAGTTAGTAAAAAACTGAACAAGCAAATATTAAATCTGCAATTTAGATAACCATCATGGAAAACTTCAGGATTCCTTAGAGAGGGAAGAGAAATTTCAGGAAACTTTAAGAGGAAGTAATGATCAAAAAGTTTGGAATGTCAGAAGAGTTCTCCTATTAAGGAGAAGCAATATTAAGTATTATTGAAGTTGGAATAAAATGGATTGCATCAAATCAGGTAAAAAAAAAAATGCTGGAGCGGTGAAGGACATTTCAAGCAAATGTCCTTGACCACCAGGACAGGGTGGGAAGGAGTTAGCCTGTTAGTGTGATGTAGAGAAGAGCTGGGTAGCTGGAGGAACAAAGTAAAAGAGGTGGAGTGTGGTGGGAGTGTGGAAGAAGATGTAGGCAGAAGCCAGATCATGCAGGCCATCTCATGGAATTAGCACTTTAATCTAAGAACAAAGAGATACCATTGAAAGGATTTACTTAGAGGAACAACTGGAACAAAAATAACTTGAAAAGTCCAGTCTGGGACATTGTGCAGAATGCTTTGAAAGAGGAAGGAAACTAATATGGAAATGAGAATAGTCCAAGAGAACCATAAAGGACTAAGGTAGGATAAAGGGAATAAAATGACCATTAATGGACAAAAGCTAGGATGAATTTAAGGATAGGGATGAGCTGGTCCACAAGAGGTGGGATGCCACAGTCTCAAGCCTAGCAGATGGAAGGAACAAAGTTTGTCTTTATAGATAAACTCATCAATAAGAGATAAGAATAGAGAGATGACACCCAAGGAATTCAATAATTTTGGTAAATTAGACATTGAGATTGTAAGTTAAGGATAAGACAAGACAAGGTTAATAAGAGATCTTAGGAGAATGATGATACTTGAGTTACCAATGTAAACAAAAATAATAACAGCTAATGATTATTGGGCACTAGAGTTTGTTTCAAGTGTCTATTTTTTTTTTTTTTTTTTTTAAATTCAGAGCAGCTCTGTAAGTCAGAGAATTTTACCAGGTCTACTTTGGGAATGAGGGTATTTAGAGACCAGAAAATGAATTAACTTTCCTAAAGTTCCACAGTTCATACTTGGTAGCATCAAGATCAAATATCCAGGCAGTCTGATGCCGGAGTCTGCATGCTAAACTACTGTACCTGGGCAGCACAACTGATCAACCATGGCGACACCACCAAGAGTCCACATCATAAGTGTGTGGCAGGGCATATCTGTCATGACAGTGCCAACATAGTCTGGGGTGACTCTTATACTTCCTTCCTGAGCATTTTTCTTTTCACGCTGAATTGAAATATTGAAATGCGTAACATTTTCTGAAGCCGTATTCTCTTTTCACCCTTTTTGCTCTCTATTTTTCTATCCAGGATCTCTCCTGTTTTCCTATGAAAGATTCTCAAAAGTAAGAGTGTATTTTATTTTGTTTACCATCTAAATTTGTGATTTAAAATTACACCCACACACACACACACCCCCACACACACACACATGAAATCCTCTGTCTCTATCTCTATTTCTCTCTCTCTGTCTCTCCCTCTGTGTCTCTTTGTCTCTCTGTCTCTCTCAAAATCTCCACGCTTTGGCAAAATCCACGCACAGCTGAAGATGTAGTCAGTTACCATGATCTCTTGGGTTGCTGAAAGAGGCCTTGAGCAAGACCAGAATTTCAAAACTTTTCTCTTCTGAAAAAAAAAAGTAAGATGCTAATTCAGAGATTTTATACATGACTTATTTGTACTTCCCACCAAGTTCTTTGCAGTGTGTATGTAACAGTTACATGGTTTACAATCACAAACTCATATATGCAAAAACTGAGCTTTTTTAAATTGACCTCTTGACTGTGAATTTAACTCCTGCACCCCCATGTTCAGTGAAGGTGAGAAACTCAAGTCTTGTTCAAATCAAAGTAAACTCAATGCCTGCTAGATATTTCTCATATAAAGAAGGGAATGATTTTAATACAGACAAGAAACAAGGCAGAGGATCATACGGGAAGAGAGGAAAAAATGAAACAAGATGAAACCAGAGAGGGAGACAAACCATACGAGACTCTCGTAATCTCAGGAAACAAACTGAGGGTTGCTGGAGGGGAGGGGGATAGGGGGATGGGGTAACTGGGTGATGGGCATTGGGGAGGGTATGTGTTGTAATGAGCACTGGGTATTATACAAGACTGATGAGTCACACACCTGTACCCCTGAAACAAAGAATACATTATATATTAGTTAACTGAATTTAAATTTTTAAAAAAGTTCTAAAAAAGTTCTAGTGGGGCTGCTAAATTTGAGGTGATTTGTATTTTGTTCTTCACAATAGTGAGTGATACAGAACTATAAGAACATTGTATGGTGACAGATGGTAGCCACACTTGCGGTGAGCGCAGCCTAATGTATATAGACTTGTCGAATCACTATGTCATACGCCTGAAATTAATGTAACACTGTGTCAACTACACTTATATAAAAAAAATCAATCACTAAATTTAAAAATAATAAAAATATAGACAACATGAGGAACTCGCAAACTGTCTAAAAGTTGAAAAATTAAGTCACGTGATTGTTTATTCTCTTCTAAACAACCTGATATCCCCCCACCAAGACATGAATCCCAGGAAATGACTGACAAACTCATCAAAATACATTAATGAATGAATGTTCTAGCCCCTGTGGCTAAACAGTGCCTAGGAGATACAGGTCATTCAACATATATTTGTCAGATTCATACGTGGATGAATAAATAAAATAATTTTAAAGACAAGAGTTGATTAAGTTTCTTAGGTAAAATACACATTCACTAGCAAAAGGATATTCTTGAGAGTGGGTTTGTATAGCCTGCTGTCATTTAAATCATAATAAAACACCATCCACTTCACTATAAATGATGATTGGATACAAGTAAAAACATAGAAATGTAAAACAACAATGAAAACATGCAAGGCTGGCTCGGTCAGTGGAGCATGTGACTCTTGATCTCAGGGTTGTGGATTTGAGCCCCATGTTGGGTGTAGAGATTATTTAAAAATAAAATCTTAAAAAAAACATGCAAAGAATTCAATGTTTGTCAACAAAGCTGTTTCTGATTGCTACCCTAGTTTTTTGCAGCATGCCCCTGTGGGAGTATACAATATCATCCTCTCCTGTCTCACAGGATAAAAATTTTTTTTAATAAAGACAGCTCAATATCTTTAGCTTTGCATTGTTTTTAATCAAGACCATCATATGGAAAGAGATGTGCTTTACTTTCTTGAATATACATAGTTCTGGAATCTCTCTACATTAAATATTCATTCCTGCTTGTGGTCACTATTATAAAAGAGAGATAGTTCTATCAAGATCTTTTGTTAAAGGTAATAAAGCTTAAAAATGATATAATATTTTAAATATCCTATCTACCACTTGGAAGTATCTATACTGAAAGGCTGTTCCTTTCCATGAAATTGGAGTAGAGAGTCATTGTAGTACGTTATCTCCAATGTGCTCCAGCCCCTTACACACTGGGGCCTCCATCCAGATGCAAGACCACCACCACCGCTTGGAGGACCCATTACTAAACTGTAGTTTCTAGTTTCCCTACAGCTACGATACATAGCTATAGCTTGCAGGCCTTCTTTTTAACTTTTCTACTGATAAAAGTAAGGTCCTTTCTCACTCCACAGTTTTCTCTTTTTATTATCTTTTTAATTTTTGTTAAAGAAAAATAACTTTGTTCTTTTTATTTTCCTCTGGAAACTATTCCATAAAGATTGCCAAGGAAGGCTTTATTTTGGTGTCGTAACCAAAAGAGTTCTTTGCTTATCTGTAATATAGAGACATAAAAATTTCAACTAATTTTTTGTCCTCTTTATACAAAACAAAGATGTATAATCTCCAGACCGCTGTGAACATGAAAGCATGTGTCATTGATATAAAACGTCACATTCCATTTCTTCCCTTTTTCCAGCTAATCAATTAGTAGAAGGTCATCAATTAACCATCTGATTTAACATTTTAGAAGTAGTCAAATAAAACTGGTAATGAAGGAAAAAGAGAAAAAATGTCACTGTAGGATGTGGTTTACACGAAGTGTTTTGACCGTAGTGTTTGTAAGATAGCACAAGCATTAGTCAAGTGCAACCAGTTAAACATGGTGTTCATTACCTCTTCTTCAGATCCAATTGTGTTTAAATCTTTGAATTATGTGCAATGGAGAGGGAGAATGCTGATAGCAGTTAGATGATTAAATTGCATAACCATTTCAATGGATTCACCCAAACATCCTGTCTCAATGAATCCTGAATATTTTTAAATATATATTGTTCTAGGGAAGGTGATGAGAGAAATCATCATATATTCTTTTCTCCAAGCTCCAAAAGCTATTGAGTAAAGATCCTGTCTACTTGATGGATCTCAAACTTCCCTGACAGTTGAATATGCCCTGTAACAGAGTATCTGTAAAGCAGAAATGTACATAACATGCTTTCTTCAAGCCCACATGTAACAAATAAAGATATCAAATGAACTGACATTTCTGCATTACAGTTTAAAATAACATCCTGTGTGACTTCTATATGCTGTGTTGTCAGCTCGACTTCAGATTTTCTAAACACTGGCTTTGCTTTCAAAGAATAATGTTCCAGTTCCTGTACTGAGTGTGTGGAGACTGGTTCGAAAGCTGGGGGGAAAGTCAAGAATGTGTGGGTTTTGGCTTCAGAATTAGCCATGCTGTAGTGATCTCCTGCATTAAACTGTTTCTTATTAATAGATCATGCAGCTACCCACCATTCACCCTCCCCTCTTCCCCACACACATATCTGACACATTCTCATAATCAATAGCAAATGTTCATTCTGAAAGTTTCACTTTTTTTTTTCTCCTTAAGCCCACCCAGACTTTCATTGTGATACAAAGAAACCATCAACTACCAAAATTTAGTGTTTAGAGTAAGGCATATAAAATAAGTGAGTGTGTAAGTGCAAGTATAGTTGATCCTTTTGAAATAATATAACATCTATTGGGTTTATTCTTCTTTCCAAAGACAATGAAGATTTATCCTGAACAAATAGAAGAGAAATATCTACCAAAAACCTCCACGTTACTATCTATTTTAACATGGAAGGAGTTCTCAGCACTAAGTCATGCATTTTTAGTGATAATTTAAATGAGATCACAGATACGAAGACAATAAAATTTGCATTTTATTATATTGCATTCGACACTGTAAACTTTTCTCAGATATAATTTACTTTCATTTCAAACATGTTCTAGACAGCCAAAAGGTAGAAGAGCAAAAAGGCCACTCCAAAACAGATCATCTTTTCTCCTTCTCTCCCTCGCTCTCTCCTTCCTTCCCTTTCTTCATTCCTCCCTCCCTTCCTCCCTCCCTTCCTTCCTCCTATCCTTCCTTCCTTTTCCATCCTTCCTTCCTTCCTCCCTCCCTCCCCTCTTCCTTCCTTCCTTCCTTCCTTCCATTTTAAAGACAGAAAAGTCCTTCCCAGGACCCTCAGCAACTGAGTTCACTTAATTCTCACTAGCCAGAACTGCATCATATGGTCACTTTTAGTATCAAGGGAGGCTGGGAAAGGGTATTTAGTGTTCTATTTTCAACAGCATCTGGGTTCTCAAACCTTATTGTGCATCAAAATCACCTGGAATGCTTACTAAAACACCAGATTGCCAGACCCCACTCCCAGAGTTCTGACTGGGCAGGTATGGGGAGGGGCCTGAGAATTCGCAACAATTCTAACAAGTCTTCAGAAAAAGCTGCTGCTACTGCTGCTCCCAGGATCACCCTTTGACAACCCTTGTTATACACTAAAGGAAGGCAAACTTGAAAGTGTTTGGAAATGGTTTGTGGGTGAGCTAATTTACAGTTCCTGCCCCCAACACTCAGCTTTTTTTTTTTTTTAAGATATTATTTATTTGAGAGTGAGAGACAGCATGAGAGGAGAGAAGGTCAGAGAGAGATGCAGACTCTCCGCAGAGCTGGGAGCCCGATGCGGGACTCGATCCTGAAACTCCAAGATCATGACATGAGCCAAAGGCAGTTGCTTAACCAACTGAGCCACCCAGGCGCCCAACACTCAGCTTTTGTTGTCCGATCAGAAAGTACATGTACATGAAGACGTGAGCAATCACAAGGGGAAAAGTTAGAAGAAAGTGTTGCATAATGTACAAAGCCCTCACGGCAGGTGAAAGCTTAGCATACAGAAGAAGATGTGGAGCACAAAGCATGAGGGGGCCAGAGGTGAGGAATGAGAGGAAGATCAAGAAGCAGGGACCTCTGGAGTTACCTAAATCCCCCAGGGCAGAAGCTGGTAAGAAACAGCTCCAGGATTTGGCTGTAGATGCCTGGCACTAGAATCTACTGCCTCTCTACTGAGGAACCAGTGAGAAACTTTAGACAAAACTTTGCAGAATTTTTCTCTGTGCAGGAAAAGATTTATCAACTTATTTATTGTTATAATTTCCAATCAGTAAAACAAGACAAACTGGAAGGATAATATATATGAAGATGAAATGGTTCATATCCTTATTCAAAAGCATATTTCTACAAATCAATAAGAAAAATACAAACTCCCAAAGAAAATATGGTAAGTAGGGGCACCTGGGTTGCTCAGTGGGTTAAAGCCTCTGCCTTCAGCTCAGGTCATGGTCTCAGGGTCCTGGGATCGAGCCCCGCATCGGGCTCTCTGCTCAGCGGGGAGCCGGTTCCCCCTCTCTCTCTGCCTGCCTCTCTGCCTACTTGTGATCTCTCTCTCTCTGTCAAATAAATAAATAAAATCTTAAAAAAATTTTTTAAAAATACGGTAAGTAAAAAAAAATTTTGGTAAGTCATCAATACTGGAAGTAAAAATGGCCAGAAAATATGAACTATGTCTAATCAAAGAGATAGATCCTAGAACCTATTAGAAAAAGGTGGGGAAGGTCAAGCCTTTGTAGTTCCGGGGCAGCCCAAGCTCAGAGTTGTCTTTTTCCAGGTTGGGAGGGGAACATGTTAGAGACCACCAGGGGAGCCTTGCTGATGCTCGTATGGAGACAGACCATTTACAAAAAGAGAATCCATTCTTGATCTCAGGACACAGTATTCAACACGGTATTGTTTATAGGAAAAATAAATGAGATGGCTTAAAGTCCAAAAGTAGGAAATTGGTGAGCAGTTTAACTGTAAGTTAGAGAATAGAATGTGATCTAAGGAAGGTCCGGCCCATAGAGACTACTCGAGCGGCTTGTAGCTTGGTGTGATTTGGCTTCATGGTCTCACTGCACACACTGCAATTGAATGAAATCCTTCCCACAGCCCTGGAGGTTATAGCCAATCACAGAGTGATACAGGGAGCCGAAGGAATATTATTCATTTATTGAAAGTAGTGTTTAGGAAGATCTCTTAAAATTTGTAAAGCTGTTTACCTTTAAAGTTCAGGGTACCAAATCTGGATTCAACTTATCATGTATTAAGAACCTTGATATACATTTTTAAATTTATAAAAAAGTAACTACTAAAGAGAAATGCCAAAATTTACATTTATATTTAGTGGCAAACTTTAGGATTTTTTTCCTTGTAATTGTATTTTTCGACATTTGTGCAATAAGCAGATGTTGCTTTTATAGTATTATAATTGTTAATATTTATGAAAAGAAATCCCTATCAAAATGCTGGCAAATGTAACTACCTAATTTCAGCAAAAATAATTTGTAGTTCTTAAAAAGGGAAAGTATGAAAGTTTATATTAACATATTTCCTTAAAACATGAATAATGTTATAAGGATACTTATTATAATGCTTTTGAAAGCAATGCCAGCTAATAAGAAATCAGTTAATGCAAGACAAGAATGCCAAATAACTGGTATAAATAATGAGAAAAGGAAATCAAAATTATCATTTACAATTGACAAGAGTTATACTTGACAATCCCATGAGCAAAACACATTTTTGAAGCAAAAATAGAATTTTTAATATGGCAATTTATAATAGTATATGAACAATTACTTCAACTATTTCAACTACAAACAACTATTTACAATAGTATATAAGCAATTATTTAGAAAATACAGCCATAAAAAATACTTCAATACTAATAGCAAGAAAAATGTTAAAATGACTAGAAAATTAGGAAAACGTTTATGGTAGTTGAAGCTGGATGGTGATTATATGGGACCAGTATCCTATAATCATTACCTTTTCATTTTTGAAAAAATTCCATAAGAAAACATGTTAAGAAATGACTCAACTATTAAAAAGAGTCAAGTATTAAAAATTATGCAAAAGTCATATAAAAAAGGCTTAAAATATACTGAACGGTATAGAAGATTTCAATATTTAAAAATGCAGAACTCTTTTTGGAGTTAGGAAAAGGTAAATATGACAACAATCATAATTATGTCAAAATGTCTTTTAAAATTCAATTTTATGGAGCACGTGGGTGACTCAGTTGGTTAAGCATCTGCCTTCCGCTCAGGTCAAGATCCCAGGGTCCTGAGATGGAGCACTGCATTGGGGAGGGGGGGGTACCTGCTCAGTGGGGAGTCTGCTTCTCCCTCTCCCTTTGTCACTCCCCCTGCTTTTGCTTCTCCTCTCTCTCTGTCAAATAAATAAATAAATAAAATCTTTTTAAAAAAAGAATAAAATTTAATTTAAAAAAATTTAATTTTATCCAAACAAAATATCAGCTTGACTTTTTATTGGTATGATAAAAAAATAAATCTTAGGGTTTTTTAAAAAATAAATATACAAGAAGACCTAGAAAACCAGGAACGAAGAGTAATGAAGTTATAGAGCGAGAGTGCAGCTCATCATCCAAAATAGGACACTTGATAGGAAAAGACACATTAAAAGTAATTAACAGGTATTAACTGATCTACAGCAGGTGTACACCGGGACTGTTCTGGTTAACGGGATAGTGTGATCACCCTAGTTACCACCGACTAGATAACCACATGAAGTTTAATATTAACAATGGCAGACAAGTTAAAGGAGAAAAACCAAAAGAGCCAAATGCATCTGAGAATCTGGCATAGAATCAAGGTAACACTGCCACTCAACACAATTAATAATGGATTATTCAATAATGCATTGAGACACATGGCTGCTGTTCTTTGTTTTCCTTTTGCTCTTTTATAGTATCTTCTCCACAGACCTACTAGAAGGATTCTTTATGAATGAAAATGAGTTATGTCCATCTTCCGTGCATTACCTTCAAATGGCTTCCCATCTAACTCACATGAATGAATTAACAATGAATTCCTAATTTCCTGCCGATTTTTACATAGTCTAGGCACCTTCCCCAACTATCTCGTTGACTGCACCTGCTGCCACACCTCTCCTGTCTCCCTTTCAGCCACATGTCCTCTAGCATGCTGAGCAACAACTATCTCTGGGCATTTGTTGAAGCTGTTTCATTTAACTGGACTGTTCTTCCTCCAGATATCCTCGTGGCTTACTTCTTCTATCCATTCAAGTCTTCACTTAAATATCATCTACCAAAGAATCTTTCTCTAAAGATCTTAAATAGAACAGAAACCCCACCATCAATCAATAATATATTTCCATTGCACTGAATCTCCCATACCCGGCTTTATTTTTTTCTGTATTTACCTATCATTACATGATATAGCAAACGTGTTTATGCTATATTAATTCTCTCACTCCTCATTACTCATTAGAATATAAACTTCATCAGTATAGAACCAACTTACTGCTGTATCCCTAGCACTTAGAACAAAATCTGGAACAGAGCTGGTATGCAGTAAATACTTGTTGAAAGATAAAATGAATGAATAGTTGAATGAATATTAAAATACTGCTAAGAAATTAATTAAAAAGGAACAGTATAAATGGGAAAATGACCAAGGCCCACAAACAGGCAAATAAATAAAAATAAATACAAATGTGTGATAGTATATATAAAAATGACTGAACCTAATTCATATTCAAAGAATTATAAATAAAAATAATATAAAGTGCCATTTATTACCTCTCAGATAGACAAATATTAAAAGATTAAAACATGAAACTCAGCTTTGATAATGTATAGAAAAATAAGTGCCCATTTTCACACAGAGTTGGTGGAAATTATCTTTGGTACAATCTCTTTTTTTTTCTTCCATCTTTTCTTTTTCTTATTATCCTTTAATTAACATATAATGTATTATTTGTTTCAGGGGTACAGGTCTGTGATTCATCAGTCTTAACACAATTCACAGCACTCACTATAGCACATATCCTCTCTGATGTCCATCACCCAGCCACCTTATCGCTCCCACCCCCCCTCCACTCCGGCAACCCTCAGTTTGTTTCCTGAGACTAAGAGTCTTTTATGGTTTGTCTCCCTCCCCGGTCCCATCTTGTTTCATTTTTCCCTCCCTTCAAATATGATCCTCTGTCTTATTTTTCAAATTCCTCATAGTGAGATTATATGATAATTGTCTTTCTCTGATTGACTTATTTTGCTTACCATAATACCCTTTAGTTCCATCCATGTCATTGCAAATGGCAAGATTTCATTTTTTTAATGGCTGCATAATATTCCATTGTATATGAATAGCACATCTTCTTTATCCATTCATCTCTTGATGGACATCTAGATTCTTTCCATAGTTTGGCTATTGTGGACATTGCTGCTATAAACATTGGGGTGCACATGCCCCTTCAGATCACTACATTTGTATCTTTAGGGTAAATACCCAGTAGCGTGATTCCTGGGCCATAGGGTAGCTCTATTTTCAAATTTTTGAGGAACCTCCATACTTTTTTCCAGAGTGGTTGTACCAGCTCGCATTCCCACCAACAGTGTAGGAGGGTTCCCCTTTCTCCTCATCCTTGCCAACATCTGTCATTTCCTGACTTGTTAATTTTAGCCATTTGGACTGGTGTGACGTCATATCTCATTGAGGTTTTGATTTGTAGTTCCCTGATACAGAGGGATTTTGAGCACTTTTTCATGTGTCTGTTGGCCATTTGGATGTCTTTGCAGAAATGTCTGCTCAGGTCTTCTGCCCATTTCTTGATTGGATTATTTGTTCTTTGGGTGTTGAGTTTGATAAGTTCTTTATAGATTTTGGATACTAGCCCTTTATCTGATATGTCATTTGCAAATATCTTCTCCCATTCTGTCAGTGGTCTTTTGGTTTTGTTGACTGTTTCCTTTGCTGTGCAAAAGCTTTTTATCTTGATGAAATCCCAATAGTTTGGGACACTTGGGTGGCTCAGTCGGTTAAGCCACTGCCTTCCGCTCAGGTCATGATCTCAGGGTCCTTGGATCAAGTTCCGCAAGGGGCTCCTTGCTCAGCGGGGAGCCTGCTTCTCCCTCTGCCTGCGCTGCCTGCCACTCCCCGTGCTTGTGCTCTCTCTCTCTCTCTGACAAATAAATAAATAATATATTAAAAAAAAAGAAATCCCAATAGTTTATTTTTACCCTTGCTTCCCTTGCTTTTGGTGATGTTTCTAGGAAGAAGTTGCTGCGGCTGAGGTGAAGAGATTGCTGCCTGTGTTCTCCTCAAGAATTTTGATGGATTCCTGTCTCACATTTAGGTCTTTCATCCATTTTTAGTCTATTTTTGTGTGTGGTATAAGGAAATGGTCCAGTTTCATTATTCCGCATGTGGCGGTCCAATTTTCCCAACACCATTTGTTGAAGAGACTGTTTTTTTTGTGTTTTTTTTTTTTTTTTCCATTGGACATTCTTTCCTGCTTTGTCAAAGATTAGTTGACCACAGAGTTGAGGGTCCATTTCTGGGCTCTCTATTCTGTTCCATTGATCTTGATCCCCAAACCAGACAAAGACCCCATCAAAAAGGAGAATTACAGACAAATATCCCTGATGAACATGGATGCAAAAATTCTCACCAAAATACTAGCCAATAGGATCCAACAGTACATTAAAAGGATTATTCGCCACAACCAAGTGGGATTTATTCCTAGGCTGCAAGGTTGGCTCAACATCAGCAAATCAATCAATGTGATACAATACTTTAATAAAACAAAGAACAAGAATCATATGATACTCTCAATAGATGCAGAAAAAGCATTTGATGAAGTACAGCATCCTTTCTTCATTAAAACTCTTCACAATTGGGGCGCCTGGGTGGCTCAGTGGGTTAAAGCCTCTGCCTTCGGCTCAGGTCATGATCTCAGGGTCCTGGGATCGAGCCCCGCATCGGGCTCTCTGCTCAGTGGGAAGCCTGCTTCCTCCTCTTTCTCTGCCTGCCTCTCTGCCTACTTGTGATCTCTCTCTCTGTCAAGTAAATAAATAAAATCTTAAAAAAAAAAAAACTCTTCACAATGTAGTGACAGAGGGTACATACCTCAATATCATAAAGCAATCGATGAAAAACCCACAGTGAATATCATTCTCTGATATGGGGGAAAATTGAGAGCTTTTCCCCTAAGGTCAGGAACAAAGCAGGGATGTCCACTATCACCACTGCTATTCAACATAGTACTAAAAGTCCTAGCCTCAGCAATCAGACAACACAAATAAATAAAAGGCATCTGAATTGGCAAAGAAGAAGTCAAACTCTCACTCTTTGCAGATGATATGATACTTTATGTGGAAAACCCAAAAGACTCCACCCCAAAACTGCTAGAACTCTACAGGAATTAAGTGTCAGGATATAAAATCAGTGCACAAAAATCAGTTGCATTTCTATGCACCAACAACAAGACAGAAGAAAGAAAAATTAAGGAGTCAATCCCATATGCAATTGCACCCAAAACCATAAGATACCTAGGAATAAATCTAACCAAAGAGGCAAAGAATTTATACTCAGGAA
>CM052899.1:98870928-98923748 GCA_028534135.1 Potos flavus | reverse complement strand
TACCTAGAGCAATCTACACATTTAATGCAATTCCTATCAAAATATCATCAAAGAAATGGAACAAATAATCCTAAAATTTGTATGGAACCAGAAAAGACCCCAAATAGCCAGAGGAATGTTGAAAAAGAAAACCAAAGCTGGTGGCATCACAATTCCAGACTTCAAGCTCTATTACAAAGCTGTAATCATCAAGACAGTATGGTACTGGCACAAAAACACACACATAGATCAATGGTATAATCTCTTTGAAGGGAAATTTGGCACAATTTACCAAAATAAAATATGCCTATCACTCTTCTTATAGCAAAGATGGAGTAACTGGTATCAGACTGGTCCTCCCAGTGAAACAAATAGAAATTGTAAAAAATATATGAACTGAATGCTTTCAGATACTGAAGAGAAGCCAGCACAGGACTGATCCTCAAGAAAAAGGAAAGAACAGAAATGATCAGTAGGAATACCTGGGGCGTTGAGCCTAGAGGTACTTTCCTGGGTTTTGGTGCAGGAAGAACATGGTGATATTCTGAGTGAAAGCAGAAGTCGGAACGGCAGGGAGGCTGAGGTGGCTGAATTTGGGTGGCGAAGCAGGGAAACGAGGGAGCTACCCTGAAGAGTTTTGGAAGCCCGATTAGGGGTCTTCCTGAGTCTTTGGCGGAATATAAAGCTGCTATGAAAAGAGTGAAACCCCAAAGAAGCCAGACACAGGACTCAGGATACACAGGGCTGAGACATATACACACGTGGGTGAGTAAGAGTGGGGAGACCTTGTTGAATAACCAGGACATTCACCACAGACCCTGGAAGAAAAGGCTGAACTAGCCCTAGAGCATAGGCTGAAGTGTACTCTTCCTAACAAAGTATAAAAATACTTGAAACAACCAAGTTGATCTGCAAGTAACTTATGTGACTGCCTGAACAAAATATATGTTCTAGAAATGAAGACATGAAAAACCAGATTTTCAACAATGTAACATTCACAATCACCAGTATCAAAACAAAACAAAACAATAAACCTCACTGAATGCCAAAAAGCAGAAAAATGTGACCTAAACAAGAAAAAAAAATCAATAATGGAATCAGAATGAAAGATTGTAAAGACGGTAGAATTAGTGGAAATAGATTTTAAATAACTATTATAATATGCTCAAGGATTTAAAGAAAAATATGAATAATATGAGGAGAGGAACCATCTTTAAAAAATCAATGAGGGGTGCCTGGGTGGCTCAGTGGGTTAAAGCCTCTGCCTTCAGCTCAGGTCATGATCTCAGGGTCCTGGGATGGAGCCCCGCATCGGGCTCTCTGCTTAGCAGGGAGCCTGCTTCCCCCTGCCTCCCTGCCTACTTGTGATCTCTCTCCCTCTCTCTGTCAAATAAATAAATAAAATCTTAAAAAAAAATCAAATGAAACTTCTAGAGGCAAAAAGTATAATACCTGAAACAAAATAATTCACTGAACAGACTTAATATCAGATTTAACAGTGCAAGAAAAATGAAGATTAATAAGCTTCAACAGAAAACACTTAAATGAAAGGATGGGGAGTTATGGATAGTCTGAAAAAAATGAATAAAGCCTTAAGACATGTGAGCCAATATCAAATGGTCTTCAAACTTACAATTAGTGTCCTAGGATGAGGTGGCCTGGAAAGACATTTGTTTTTGTTTGTTTTTTTTTTTAAGATTTTATTTATTTGACAGAGAGAAACACAGCGAAAGAGGGAACACAAGCAGAGGGAATGGGGGAGGGAGAAGCATGCTTCTTGCTGAGCAGGGAGCCTGATGCGGGGCTCGATCCCAGGACCCTGGGATCACGACCTGAGCCGAAGGCAGAAGCCTAACGACTGAGCCACCCAGGAGCCCTTGGAAAGATATTTGAAGAAATTATGTCCAACACCTTACTAATTTTGATGAAACGTATAAAGCATAGATGCAAGGAGCACAAATAATCCAAAGCAGGATAAACATGTCTGCGCGCGTGTGCGTGCACGTGCGCACACACACACACACATACACTATAGTAAGAGACATTATTATCAAATTTTTGAAAACTAGTGATAGAAAATCCAAGTTCCATTAGGCTTTTTTAAAGAAGACAACCTAATTCTAAAATTTATATGAAAAGGCCAAAAATCTAGGATAGCAAAGATATTCTCAAAAAACAAAAACAAACAAAAGTTGAAGGCTTCAAGCTATTTCAAAGCTCAAAACAGAGCAGGCTGACTTAAGAATACACATAGAGATCCATGAAACTAAAGACAGTCCAGAAATAAACCCACATGTATCGGGCCAATTGATTTCCAACAAAGGTATCCAGGAATTCAACTGAGCAAAAAAGTTTAAAAAAGCATTGGGTCACCTGCGTGGCTTAGTTGGTTAAGTGTTAGTTAACTTAGTTAAGTGTCTGACTCTTGATTTCAGCTCAAGTCAAGACCTCAGGGTTGTGAAATTCACCCTGGGCATGGAGTCTGCTTAAGATTCTCTCTGTCCCTCCCCCTGCTTTCTCTAAAAAAAAAAAAAAAGTGCTAAAATATTGGACCTTCCCATGGAAAAAAGTGAAGCTCTGTGCTTAACTGACAACATACACTGAAATTAACTTAAAATGATTTTAAATCTAAAAGTTAAAGCTAAAACTATAGAACTTCTAGAAGAAGCCAAAATCTTCATCCCTTAGGTTAGGCAAAGATTCCTTTGCAAAGAAAGTAACTTCACAACCTTAAAAAATATTCATAGACTGGTCTGCACTGAAATTAACAGCTTTTGCTTTGAAAAATATCATTAAGAAGATGAAAGGCTGGAGGAAATATAAAATAGGACAATCAATTGGGAGAACTACTTGTCAGTTTTGCATAAAATTTACATGTGCCTACCACATAACACAGCAATTCCACTCCTATTTACCCAAAACAAATGATATTATATGTCCCCACCCCCCCAAAAAAAAACATGTATATAAATGTATAGAGCAGCTTTGTTAATAATAGCAAAAAACTGGAAACACCCAAATGTCCATCAGAGGTAAGTACATAAACAAATGCATATAAATATACTCAGTAATAAAAGGAAAGAAGTACTGACATATGCAACATGAATGACTCTCTGAAAATCAATATCCAGTGTCAAAAAAGACATCAAATACAGGAGACTCTTACTGTATGATTCCATTTAGATGAAATTTAAAATCTGGCAAAACAAACCTAGAAAAATAAAAATTAGAGCAGTGGTTGCATGAGGCCAGGGCTGGGAAAAGGGCTGAATGCAGAGGAATACAAAGGAACTTGTAGGGTGATAGAAATATTTCATATCTTGATTGTGGTGATGGTTACATGGCTGTAAACATTTGTTAAAACTCATCAAATTGGGGACACCTGGGTGGCTCAGTTAAGCATCTGCGTTTGGCTTGGGTCATGATCCCAGGGTCCCGAGATTGAGCCCCACATCAGGCTCCCTGATCAGTGAACGGTCTGCTTCTCCTTCTGCCTGTTGCTCCTCCTGCTTGTGCTCATTCTGACAAATAAATAAATAAAACCTTAAAAAAACTCATCAAATTGTACATTTTAAATGGATGCATTTTATTGCACAAAGTTTATTTTAAAAAGAAAACATAAAAATATCTTACCTAATGAATTAACATATTCATAGTGCAATTTGCATAGTGTAATCCATATTTTGTAAAAAGGAAAAAAATCTGTATCAGTGTGTATGTATGCATGCCCCCCCAAAACAGTTTGGCAGAGATTAAAAGGGGAATGACATTTTCTTCTCCAGATAATTTTTCATAAAATACAAATTCATGAGTCATTTGTATAATTAAAAAATAATATTTTTAAACTCTACCAAGACTAAAGGATGAAGGAAAATAGAGGAATTTAGAAATCTGGTCACCAATGAAAGCCCTAGTCCAGTTTCCCACCCCAATACAAAGAAATGTATATGTCCCTTGTGGCAAAAATCCTATATTCAAGAATTTTTAATAAATATACTTGAATACAGTTTGCAAAGACACATTTAAGATGATGTTAACTTTTTGTAGCAAAACCTAGGATACATTTAAAAGACTATTGTTGGGGATGAATTAAATTAAACATGGCTCATCTCTATAAAGTTTTCTGTTTTTGTTTCTATTTTCCATTTTATTTTTACTTTCTGTAGAATGCAAATATTATTTCCAGTTTTATTGAGAAATAATTGACACACATCACTGTATAAGTTTAAGGTGTACAGGATGATGGTTTGATTTACATATATTATGAAATGATTGCTAAAATAGGTTTAGTTAACACCCATCATCTCATAGAGACACAATAATCAGAAAAGAAAAAAATTTTCCCTTTATGATGAGAACTCTTAGGATCTACTCTCATAACAACTTTTCTGTATATCATACAGCAGTGTTAACTATAGTCATCATGTTCTACATTATATCCCTAGTACTTATTTATCTTATAACTGGAGATAGTAACTGGAGATATCTTATAACTGGACCACTTCTTCTCTTTCCCCCTCCTCACCCTCTGCTAATTACAAATCTGATCTCTTTTTCTGTGAGTTTTTTATTTATTTATTTTTTTCTAGATTCCACAGCAAGATTACACAGTATTTGTCTTTGTCTGGCTTATTTCACTTAGCATAATGACTTCAAGGTGCACTGTTGTTGCAAATGGTAGGATTTCCTCTTTTTTTTTTTTTAAGGTTGAATAATATCCACTGTATATATACCACAATTTCTTTATCCATTCAACCACCGATGGACACTTAGGTTATTCCCATGTCGTGACTGTTATAAATAATGCTGCAGTCAACATGGGAGTGCAGATATCTTTTTGAGTTAGGGTTTCATTTCTTTGGATATATTTCCTAAAGTGGAATTGCAGGATCGTATGGAAAAGACTCCATACTGTTTTCCATAGTGGCTGTACCAATTTGCAATCCCACCTACAGTGCATAAGGATTCCCAGGTCTCCATATCCACGCCAACATTTGTTATCTCTTCTCTTTTTGATAATGGCCATTCTAAAAGGAGTGAGGTGATATCTTATTGTGGTTTTGATTTGCATTTCCCTAATGACTAGTCATGTCCAGCATCTTTTCATGTACCTGTTGGCCATTCATAAATCTTCCAGAAAAAAAAAATAATTAAAGGTCCTTTTTGGGACCTTTGCCCATTTTTTAACTAGATAGTTTTTTTGCTTTTTTTGCTACTGATTTGTATGAGTTCTTTATATATTTTGGATATTAACCCCTGATCAAATTTACGGTTTGCAAATATTTTTCCCCTTTTTGTAGGTTGTCTGTTTACTTTGTTGATGGTTTCTTTTGCTGAGCAGAAACTTTTTAATTTGATGTAGTTCCACTTCATTTTTTTTTTATTTTGTTGCTTGTGCACAGTTTTGTGGGGGTTTTTTTTGAAGAGAAAAAATGAAAAAAAGAGGAAGGAAGGAAGGAAGGAACTGTTGACAGGAAAGATCGAAAAACTAAAATTGGCAAATGCGTGTCATATTACTGAGATTCAGAGAGAAACACTGAAAATCACAATACCAACCTTGGGTTTATTTTTAAAGACTTTTAATCAGTTGTTTCCTACAGAGGAACGCAAATGATTACAAAACGTGGTAGGAGAAGCACCTGGGTGGTTCAGTCAGTTAAGTGTGTCTGCCTTCCACTCAGGTCATGATCCCAGGGTCCTGGAACGGAGCCCCGAGTCCGGCTCCTTGCTCAGTGGGGAGTCTGCTTCTCCCTTTCACTCTGTCCTGCCCCCCATTTATGCTGTCTCTTGCATTCTCTCTCTCTCTCAAGTACAAAAATAAAATCTTTTTTAAAATAACACCAAAGTGAAATTAATCTTATGTGAGTGAGATTATAACTAGGATAATAAAAAATGAAATATTTCTTCTCTTCTGTAAGTTATGATTCTTTTTGAAGAAAAATGAACATTAAGGAAGGTAGATAAAATCAACTAAGTAATGAACTATAGCCAAGCAAATTTTGATTACAGTGGATTAAACCATCCTGTTTGATATGAAGTTTCATTGCTCATCGTGTAAAGTTCATAAGGAATGCAAAAGTATTAGTTGATATCTTTTGTTCAAAATTTCATACAAAATATGCAAAAGGGTCACTTATGTTTGAAAGCCTTAAAAATTAATTATTGGAAAAGATCCATTTCCCAATGGCATACATTGTGCAATAGATGGAGCCCAGGCTATGGTTGACAGGCAATTTATGTATATGAACTACTTTTTAAAAAGTAGCAACAGATGTTTTAGCAATTCATTGCATTATGCATAGCAACAATTGGTCTCCAAGAATCTTTGTGAAAGGGTCCACAAAATAGTGAATATTATTAGTGTTAGCAATGAAATTAAGAATGATTCTGTGAGTAACGGTGATAAACTATGTAGATACTGAAGAATAATTTAAGTATTATATTCTGCATATGGAAGTAAGGACCTCTCCAAAAGACATTTTTTAAAAGACATTTTTCATAAATTTTTGTAACAAATTTGTTGCTATTGTAGGTTTTTACTCAAAGTTTTAAAATCAAATTGTAGTACTATGAAATAATGTGACATATCTTCAAGACATATTGAAAAGTTAAATGACATTGTTCTAGGACTACAGGGAAATGAGATTTATTTCATTAATATGAAGGTTAATTATCATTAGCTTTCTTGGCAAATTTACATTACATATAAATAGTGCCACTCTCTAAGAATTGACACAGTCTCTATATGTTTTCAGCAGTATGAGAAAAAAATACACTAATAATTCGATATGAATTTACACCGCACTATCAGATTAGACAATTTGTGTTTCAAAATAGATGTGGAACATGTTAGTACTATTTATTGGAGAGTTAACTGAGCTAAAAAATAACTAGCCAAGCGTGAATTAATCAATTCAATCATGTAGCACGTACTTGAACACTGGCATAATTTTTGGCAAACTATTCAACCTCTCTATAGCTCAGTCTTTTCATCTGAAAAATGGAAATGGTAACAATGCATAATTTAGAAGATTCTTTTGAAAAGTAAGTAATTTAATACATATGAAGCACTTGGAACTGTTTCAAGCACATAGCGAATGCTTAAGAAATGTAATTTCTTTTCACAAATATATTATAAAGCACTTTATTTTTTAATTTTTAATTGCAGGATAATTGACATTTAATATCCTAGTTTCAGGTGTACAACGTAGTGATTCTATAATTATATACATTATGAAATGCTCACCATGATAACTGTAACTATAAAGCATTTTAAATGATAGTATTATAAGGTGCATTAAAGGACAACTGTCATTGACTCACACCATCACTTTCTGGGAGGTTTGAATTGGAATGCTGACTCAATCTAATATTACCTCTGCCACACCAATCCATCAACTCATCTAAGAATGACAACTAGCCCAAGAATTCTCTGAATTCCTCTGAGGAATATAATTTGTCTCTCTAAAACTTTGTGGTTTTTTAGTCACATGACTAAAAACACATGTTCTGGTGATTCCTTTCTTACCCTGGCAGCCAGTTCATTTTCCATAGGAGTACTTTATCATGTGTGTACCCTGAATTTACTCTCTCCTAACCTCATGTTTCTCAATCCCACATGGAGTAAATGGTTTGCAACACTCCCCCTCCCCATGAGAAAATAAATACAGGCACAAAATTTATAATCACCAAGGTTAATGATTTTTTTTTTGGTGGAGACTACTTGAGAGGAAATTTCCATTAAGCACATTGCCTCTCATTCCTAGTGTTTCTTGGACATCGTTAAATGCAGATTCAGAGAGCACCTGAGCTTTGCCATTCCACAAGGAGCAGTAAAAGATAGCATTTCAGCAGACAGACTGGGGAGTATTTGCTTTCAGCTCTCATCTGTGAGTTCTGCTGCTGTTGATATTTGGTTTGAATACTAAACATTTTAACATGGGATTCTTTGTTTGAGGTAAGTTTAGATTCAATTTGGATCCACACAAATATTACAGGCAGGTTTCTTCCAACTATACCTTAAAAGATAACATTCAGTGGGAAATACAGAATAAGTAGAAGAAAGAAAGAATAACATAGAATTATAATTTTGATAGGGTCCGCTTCTTATGAGGCAACATGTAAAAAAGTCTCTTAAAGGCTTCTAGTTTCATTATTTGATTTTTAAAAACAATTACTACTGTAAATATATACTACTTCTGTAATTTAAAATAAGCTCAGAACTGGTTATTATTATTATTATTGTTTTAGTTAATATGGTTTATCTATGCGCTTTACTGCTGCTTACTCAGATACCCAGCAATCTTCTCTACCTTTAAGATTTCAATTACTATCAATGTAGTTGAAAATTCTCAAGACAATGGTTTCAGTCTAAACTATGCTCTTTCTTAACTTCTAGATCTATAAGTCCAACAATCTCTTGGACATCAGTTAAAATTCAACAAGCACACAACTGAATTCATCAGTAGGAGTCAGCTTCACAAAGTATCCTATATTAAAATGTCCAGTCTTTAGGGGTGCCTGGGTGGCTGAGTCTGTTAAGCAGCCGGACTCTTGATTTCTGCTCAGGTCGTGATCTCATGGGTCATGGGATACGGCCCCTCTTTGAGCTCCGTGCTTGGTATAGAGTCAGCTTCTCTCCTTCTCCTCCTCCTCCCTCTGCCCCTCCCTCCATGGGCTCTCTCTCTCTAAAATGAATAAGTCTTAAAATAACTTTATTTAAAAATGTCCAGGCTTTAAACTAAATATCAGTAAAAGCAGAATTCACATCTAATAGCTGAGAGCAAATACTCAAGCTAGCCAAATATGGGACAATTTGAACATCAAAATAATTAAATATGGCAATGAATTATAAACCATTGAAAAAGAGGAATCTAAATCCTTAGGTATAGTAGGTAGGAAGTATATCAAATGCATGGGGGAGAAGGAGGCTTCTTAGTGTACAGTGCCAACTGATAAATGTGGGGGGAGAGCTGGAGTTGGAAAATCACTTTGTAAGCAGCATAGTAAAAGTTGGCTCATGAAAAAATCATCAATGGATGATAAATTATGGGGGAGAGAAATTTTAATGAAGAGCATATGTTTATTTGTTTGTCCTGGAGTGTCTCATCATAAAGTGCTTATAATTGCAAAGAGGAAAGAGTAACTATCCTTGGGGAAAACGAGACAATGCCTTGATGAGGTGATCAAGTGAGAGGTGGGTGGACATCATTTGCCTCTGAATGTAATATCCTGGGAGGGACACAACATCACTTACGTGATGTTATAACCTGGGATGCTAAACCTGAATCTAATCAGCACAAAATGTCAGACAATCCTGAATGGAAAATATTCTATTATAAAAAGGAGGATAAGAGGCGATATTCTTTAAAAATAAATAAATAAATAAATAAATAAATAAATAAATAAATAAATGCAACAATGATGATGATGACAGTCTGAGGAACTATTTCAGATGAAAGGAGACTAAAGAGATGTATAATGAAATGCAATACATGATCCTGGAATGGATCCAGTTCTAGAGGGGAAAAAAACATTATACAAAACTTTATTGCATCAATTGAAAAAAATTGGAATATGATGGCACACTAAAATGCTGTATCAATGTAAAACTCCTAAAGTGGAAAACTGCAGTGTGAGTATGTAAAGGGATATACTTTTTCTTAAAATATATATATACTGAAGTATTTAGAGATAAAAAGTGTATGATGTGAACAACTTACTCTTAAATGGTTAAGGAATAGCTATATCTATCTATACCTCTATCACTTGATTACATCTATATACAAAGAAAATAAAAGATCTAAGAGAGTCTTTGTGTCATTTTTGCGATTTTTCATTAAGCACGGAATTACTTCCACATATTTTTTTAATAAAAAATCTGAATTCATTCTGCTTCCTCCAGTACTTTCCTGCCTCCATAGTTAAATGATGACACCACAAGACACTGGTTGACCACACAGAAACAGTGGTATTATCTTTAAATCCTCCTTCTTTCATGTCTGTTTCAATCAACCATGTCATGGTGATTGTACTTCATAATTATTTCTTGAATTTGTGCATTTCTTTCCCTCACTGAATTTATAAAAATGAAAGCAAACTGTTCCCATCTCAAGTAAGATAATTCTTGAGAATGATTTCTCTTGGACTACTACAAGTTAATAATGATGCTAATCCCTGACTCCAGTCTTGACCTCCACAATTTCTTCTCCACACCACAAGCAGCAATCTAAAGTGAAGTTCTGAAGTAAAATTCTGATTGCCTTACAACATTTTAAATTCTTCCAATTGCCCTTAGAATGAAGTCCACCTTTTTGAGTATGGTTTACGTGACTTGACACTTACTTCCCTACATTTGTAGTCCTTCCTTTTCATGTCCACATCCACCACAATGACTATTAACTTCATCTTTCTGGCTTCTAGGCCCTTGTCCATGCAGTTTGCTCTGGAACACTCTGCTCTCCTCTTTTCCTTGCCATATCCTACTCATCTTTTAGGTCCCAGTTTAAACATCGATTTCTTTAGGATAGCTTCCCATCCACCCCTAAAACTGTGAGGTGCCTATGCTTTGTCTTCCCTTTTCTCCTGTACTTCCCCTCTTCTTGCACTTAACACGTATCATTACAACTGCTTGCCCAGTTGCATGTTGTCCTATTTCCTGGAACACCATTACATTCCCAAATCAAGTTTAGAGCTTGACACTAAAGACTATTTCCTATACTGAATAAATGACAGTGAGGATATATTAGATAGATAGATAGATAGATAGATAGATAGATAGATAGATAGATTTGAGAGTGAGAGAGAGCATGTGCATGCATGCCAATGAGGGAGGGGCAGAGAGAGATGGAGAGAATCTCAAGCAGACTCCCCACTGAGCACAGAGCCCGATGCAGGGATCCATGTCATGACCCTGAGATCATAACCTGAGCTGAAACCAAGAGTGAGTGCTTAACTGACTGAGCCACCCAGGCACCCCAAGGTTTATATATTTTTTAATAAAACAGCTAAAAAATCAAGGTCTTAGTAACTTGCTCTTGGGATGCCTGGGTGGCTCAGTCAGTTAAGCCACTGCCTTTGGCTCAGGTCATGATCCCGGGGTCCTGGGATCGAGTCCCATATGGGGCTCCTTGCTCAGCGGGGAGCCTGCTTCTCCCTCTGCCTGCTCTGCCTGCTGCTCCCCCTGCTTGTGCTCTCTCTCTCTCTCTCTCTCTCTGACAAATAAATAAAATCTTAAAAAAAATAACATGTTCTTTTCCCTAGTTTATTTTATTCTTAGAATACAGTATATAATATAGATAACCTACAAAATACGTGTTATTTGACTGTTTATGTTATCAGCAAGTCTTCCAGTCAATAATAGTCTATTAGTAATTAAGTTTTTGGGGAGTCAAAAGTCATAAGTGGATTTTCAACTATATGTGGGTCAGTGCCCCTAACCCCTTTATTGTTCAAGGGTAATTGTATCAGGGAATTTATTGGACACTATGTGTACTATATTCTGAGATACAAGAAGAAAGATTAATTAATGACACAAAATATGGAGTGGAATTTTTGTTTGTTATATTAATCACACTGGCCATTCTATGTCTAGTGTTACCTTTTGCATGGAATTAAAAAATACTAAAGTTTTATATTCTCATCAAGGGTTATTTTCTGGGGTTGTTACTGGATGGTTAGATGGTGGTGCTCAGGTAGTGGGGCTGAGAGGGTTTCTGATGTAATCGTGGTGGTGGTGGTGTGGAAAGTAATGGTGGTTGTGAGATGGGGGTGTGGGTGAAAAAGGACAGTGATTGGTGATGACCATGAATAAGCCAATGGTAGTAATGAGGTTGACAAAGAAAGACTCTGGCTGGCTTGGGGGTCAGATTAGTATGCAATCCACATTTACCCACAGATTATCATCTTGGAGAAGTCATTTAAACTTTCTGATTATTGATAAGATGAGGGCAATACTGATTACTATAAAGTTGAAGTAAAAAAGAGTTGTTGTTTTTTTTTAGTGATTCATTGGGCACATTTAGACATTTAAGAAATGGATATTTTTTATTGTTATTTTCTTCTTACTAATCCTTTTACTCTTCTTCCTTATCTTCAGACTTCATCACACCTCAACTATTTCTGACAGTTTAAATTCTTTGGTCAGTTTAAATCTTTCTTCACCCAAATATTCCAAAACACTTTTCAATATGTAATAATCATTGTTTTTATGAGACTCCACTTTATACATATCCTATGTCATCCAAGAAGCAGTGGAAGCCCTCTCCTTCTTATCTATTCTTGATGACTAAGAATCAGTTTCCCCTCACCCTTTGCAGCATGTACTAGTCAGGATCTTTGGACCACAAATGATAATAGCTTGACTTAAGTTTCTTTGGCAAAATATATGTACACAACACACGTGCACACAAACACAAATAAATAAATTCATTTGTCTACTTAACTAGCAATCAAGAAGTATCACAACTATACTCAAAAATTTAAATGCATTCAAATATGACAACCAACTCTTACCAACTATAGGAAAACTTCATATAGGTAGGAAAGGTAGCTTCCAGGAAACCCTGATGCCTATGTTTGGCAAAAAATAGACATGTTTCCTTAAATTTCCACTCTCCACTTCTTTTATGACAATATAATTTTTAACTAATTAAGTAGTTATTAATGTAATGGTACTATAACCAGCTTCCCTTAATGATAGGTGTGGCCATGCAAGTTATAGCTAATATGATCTGAGCAGCAGTGACATGTACACCTTTTAATATGCCTTTGAAAGGAGGAGATGTCCTCCGCACCTTATTCTTTCTCTTTCCACTGGCCATAATGCAAATGTAAGGGGAAAGCTAGAGCAGTCATCTTGGATCATTTCAGGATAACAACATAGAATGAGCTTGGGCCTCTAATGACTTAGTTGAGGAGAGCTAACCATCCAGATCAGACTTTCACATGATAGTTTAATAAACTACTTTGTTTAAGTTAATGTCAACCTGAAGTCTTTGTAACATCAGCTGAATTATAGTCTAACAAATATAGTACTCTTCAAGTGTTATTATCCAAAGGGGCAAGAACCTTCTTCCACTCCAAAATAAGGACTCCTGAAGAAATATACTGATTAGCCTATCTTGGGCCATATGCCTACCTCTGAGTCAATCAACATTAGTAAAAGAGTAGAAAAATATGGTCTAGGTCACACATCTATTCCTGTAACCAGGAGGGTGGTATTATGTGTGTGATCACAAGGAATGTGATAATAGGATTGGCACTCCCAACAGAATCATATTAAACAGGAGAAAGCAACCATTTTTGAAAAGAAGAATAGTGCAACCCAGGCAAAAAATAATAGATGTTCTTTAGAGACCAGAAAACATAAGTGAAAAACTTTAACAGTAAAGTGTATTTTCCTATAGTTGAAAACACATGAGGAGAAACAACAAACAAAGCTTTTCTGACTGGGCAAAGCATCCACCTTCTGAGTCTTAACAAAATCAGAAATAAAACAGGTCTTAAAGTGTAGAACATCTCAGGATGACATTAAGCAATGCCTTCTCCTCTCAAACTGTCTTTCTCTTTATCTTAGAGGCTTGGTGAAAGTAAGCAAGGCATCTAATCAGTGGTTTATCAATCTGTTTTTTGACTTTGATTCCTTTCCAAATAGCTGGTCCTGTTTTAGCAGGAGATTTTAAAGATCATGGACTTTGAATGGGAGATGAAGAGTCTAAATCCTTTGTAAGTTTTATCCTCTCGATGATCACAACTATCAGTACCATGTGCACAGAATAAAGGATTTATGCCCAGCACACATAAAAGTACCTAAGGCTCTCCATGACTCCCATGTACTCTCACAAACTGCCCCAATTATCACATGCTGGATATGGCCTAAAAGAATATTCTTCATATTACTTATCTGTAGACTTAGCTCTAGTTCTGCATCTTACTCTCTTCTGTTTCTTTCTAAGGACTGACCTCTGATTTATCATTGTCTCTCTACTTTTCCTTGCTATCCCCATTCATAAAGCCATGTTTCCTGGATACTGTTGAGGATAGCTTTACTTTTAATCTAGAGTAGCAATTTCATAGTCTACATAGGGTAAAACCTTTGGGGGTTCCAATTAACTCTACAAGTAAACTGCTCCTGTAAGAGCCTCCTCACATCAAGTCACCCATTATCTGTCTTGGTCTTGTGGTCATAGCCCATTTTACATAATTATATTCAAGAGGGAAAGGGGAAATAAATGTTGAATCAAATCTGTCATTTGAAATTCATTTGGTTTCTGATTCACTCACTAAATTGTGCCACTCCAAAAAGACACAGATGTTACTTGTCAGAACCATTTAATGACTAAGAAGCCTTTCAATTCTTCAGTTAAATTTCTCAAAAGAATCTTCTGAAGAACAGGAAATGACTCCTTTGCCAATAGTAAATGAAGTTGAATATAAAAAAGCTTGAAATCGTCTCCAAACTTTGAACCTACATTTTCTGGGTGGATTCCATACTTGGCAAAAGATTCCCCAAATTCTGTTTATTACATATTGCTTGTCTAGATACCAGGATACATGTTCTGATACATGGGTAACATGCTCACTTCCATTTTTTCCTTACTGTAAGGTCTTTACTCACAAGAAAGCTAACTTTCTGTCTGCAAGTAAGCATGGGCAGTATCATCTTCTAGCAATTTCCAGCTTTTCCTTTTGCTCGGGAGCTGGAAGTCACTTGATTGATTTTGATAGGCTTCCCTTTAGCAACTAAGACAAGAAAACCAATTTCTATTTGTAAGTAGGATCCATGATGATTTCTTTTGGGTAAATAATCAAGACTTCTTTTTTTTTTTTTAATATATGATAAGTACCTATTCCAAATCTGGCAATAAGAAATCTCTTTACTCCTGAAATGTGACTGCCTTCTATACTGACAACCGAAGAGCTTTGCTAAATGTTGAAAACAACTTAAACCCATTGCTAAAATGAAAGAAATACAACAAAGATCAAAGGACATATTTCTAACTTCAGATTGATATTATTTTTTCCTAAGTATGGGGCTAACTCAAATTATAATTAACATTACTAATTTTAATTTTATCTTTCATTTTTATTTGAATATTTGAATTTCTCCTTATTTAAAAATTTGTAAGTGTGGGGAGCCTGGGTGGCTCAGTCAGTTAAGCATCTGCCTTCGGCTCAGGTCATGATCCCAGGACCCTAGGATTGAGCCCGGGGTTGGACTCCCTGCTCTGCTAGAAGTCTGCTTCTCCCTCTCCTTCTGCCCTTCAACCTGCTTGTGCTCTCTCTCTCTCAAATAAATGAATAAAATCTTTTAAAATTTTTTTAAAAATTAAAAAATTAAAATTTACAAAAAATTAAAATTTACAAAATTTCATGTTGACTTAAATTCTAACTTTGGAGTTCAGACTAAACACCACTCGAGTCTTCTAGTTCTTTGATTTGTTCATTTATTTATTCACTTGACAGAAATAAAAATTTTAGTTATTTATATATCCAAAGGTAAGCTGCATATTGAACAATTTATGGAAATTTGGGAATAGATGGATGGCTAATCTAGTCTTAGAACCTTAGCAGAAAAATGAGAAGTAATCAAAACCTAGAAAAAAATTTATAACCACTTAATACTTACTAGAATGACTGCAATGTACAGAATTAGAATAAGATTTATTGTGTATATTGGGTGCCTGGGTAGCTCAGTCGTTAAACATCTGCCTTCAGCTCAGGTCATGATCCCGGGGTCCTGGGATCAAGTCCCACATCAGGCTCCCTGCTCTTTGGGGAGCCTGCTTCTCCCTCTGCCTCTGCCTCTGCCTGCCTCTCTCTCTCTCTGTCTCTCACGAATAAATAAATAAATTCTTTTAAAAAAAAGATTTATTGTGTATGTTAAGATAAATTAGAATTTTTGCTTAATTTATAAATTCAACTCTACGAGGTGTTGGTCAAGAGAAAATCAAGACTCCTAAATTTCATTCTTTCAAACTCTATCTCTCTCCCAACTTGCCTCACACTCCTACCCCAGGAAAATGAAAAATCTAACAAACATGAAATAAGAAATAGGGAATTCCAAAGCACCAAATAGATAGAAAGTCTGCAATGTCATGAATAGAAGTTATGGACTTTTTTCTGAGGTAGGATAGAACAAAAGTGTTTTTAAGAGACCAGAAAATGAAAGGTTTACAATTTTTTCCATCAGTACGAGAAACAGGAATTTGCAAAAAGAACTAGAAGGGCCAACATTCTGAAAAAAATATGAATGCAGAACAAGAGTCAGACAGAGGGCCAACATAGAAGTAATAGCCTTCTTTAAAGTAGAACTTTGCACATACTATCTTGAGCCCTGGATTTGTGTTATTTCTAGAGACGGTATGTAAAATCTATTATAGTTATCTGTGCATGAAATAAAAGACTGCTCATTCACTGTAGCTTATCAAAATAGGATTAGGAAATGTTATACTTAACAACACAAATGATCCAAAACAGACCACTTTCACATAATTTAGTATCTATTATAAAGAAACAGACTTTAGCCTCCTACCCAAGGCTTATGATTAGCATTAGATTTTAAGAAAAGTTTTAAAGGACCATAGGTATAAGAATATTTATCAAACTGATATGTGTCCCAATATACTCCATGCTTAATATTCATTGCTATCAGATATTTCATCACTATGACACTCTTGATAAAAAATTTCGCTGGCTGATACTGTGCATGTTTTGGAGAGCTGATAAATTTTCCAAGCCTATTTATAAGGTTGACAAAAGGACCCCTGGACTTTCATACTATAAATATCTCTCTAAATAACTACACAGTACAAGAAATTTTAAAAGCTTACTCTACCCTCTTGAGAGATAAATTATTTGAACACTTTTTTTTTAATCATAACTGGCTCTAGCAGCTCAGTTAAGCTCATATAACTAACTGGTAGTAAATACAAGTCATAACTTTGTTCTAAACCCCCAAGGTTTAGTGAGGTTCATAAAACTCAGTTGTGTACAATTAATATTTTGAACTTGTGGACATAGAATTGTTTTGAGTTTATAGAAAATAATTATTTGTGAATGCCATACTTCACCAATCAAGATGGGGCCTTTGGGAGATAATTAGGTCATGAGGGTCATGAATGGAATTAGTACACCTATAAAAGAGACCCAAGAGGGCGCCTGGGTGGCTCAGTTGGTTAAGCAACTGCCTTCGGCTCAGGTCATGATCCCGGAGTCCCGGGATCGAGTTCCTCATTGGACTCCCAGCTCCACAGGGAGTCTGCTTCTCCCTCTGACCTTCTCCCCTCTCATGCTCTCTCTCACTGTCTCTCTCTCAAATAAATAAATAAAAATAAATAAAATAAAATAGAGACCCAAGAGAGCTCTCTCACTTCTTTTACCATGTGAGGAAGGTAGACAGAAGATGCTATCTATGAACAAGGAATCAGGCTCTCACCAGATACCAAATCTGCCAGCACCTTGATCTTCAGCTTCCCAGTCTCCAGAACTCTGAGAAATAAATTTCTATTGTTTATAAGTAACCCAGTCTATGATATTTTGTTATAACAGCTTGAAATGACTAAGACAAGTACTTTAAAAAAGGAGCAGAAGTTAACATCATACTTAATGGGGGAAAAATGCATGCATTTCCCTTAAGACCAGGAATAAGTCAAGAATGTCTTCTCTCACCATGTCTATTCAATATGATACTGAAAAGTTCTATCTAATGCAATAAAACAAGAGAAATAAGAGGCATATCAGATGGGAAAGAAGAAACGGAATTGTTCACAGATAACATGATCGTTTATGTTGAAAATCCTAAAGAATGGGAAAGAAAGAAAGAAAGAAAGAAAGAAAGAAAGAAAGAAAGAAAGAAAGAAAGAAAGAAAAAAAGAAAAAAAGGAAGAAAGAAAGAAAGACAACTCTCCTGTAAATACTAAGTGAGTATGGGAAGGTTTTAGGATCCAAAAGCCAACTGTTTTCCTATATATCAGCAAATAAGAATTCAAATTTAAAGAAACACATACTATTTACATTAGCACCAAAAAATACTTATGCATACACCTAACAACAACAAAAAAGAGTACGGGATTCATTTACAGAAAATGACAAAAATCTAATGAAAGAAATTAGAGTCAATAGAAAGATAGTCTGTGTTCATGAATTAGAAGAATCCATATTGTTAAGATGTCAGTTCTTCACAATTTGCTCTATAGATTCAACATGATCCCAACCAAAATCCCAGCATGCTATTTTGTACACACTGACAAACTGATTGTAAAGCTTGTATTGAAAAACAAAAGAGCTAAACAGACAACATAATACTAAAGAAGAAGAAAATTGGAGAATTGACAGTACCTGACCAAGATTTATTGTAAAGTGACAGTAATCAAGATAGCATGGTATTGGCAAAAGAGTAGACACAGATGAATAGAGCAGAATAGAGAGCACAGAATCGGACTCCAACAAATATTGTCTAGTGATCTTTGACCAAAAAAAAGCAAAGGCAATTCAATGGACAAAGGATAATCTTTTCAACAAATGATGCTGGAAAAATTAGATGTCCATTTGCAAGAAATTCAACAGGCTATAAATTTAACAGACTTTCCATCTTTCATAAAAGTTAACTCAGAATGAATAATATAACTAAATATAAAATGTAATACTATAAAACTTCTAGAAGGAAACAGCAGAAAATCTAAGTGACTTTGGATTTGGCAGAGTTTTGCACACAATACCAAAAGCATAATACGTGGGGGGAAAAACTGACGAGTTGGACTTCATTAAAATTAAAAACTTCTCTCTGTGAAGACACTTAAAAAATTGAAAGGACAAGCTAGAGACTGAGAAAAAAAAAACCTTTGCAAAATACGTATTGCATAAGGACTTTTATCCAAAATATATAAAGAACTCTTCAAACTCAAAAATAAGAAAACAACCCAATAAAAAAATGAGTGAAATATCTCAACAGACATGTCACCAAAGAAGATAGACAGATGGCATATAATCATATGAAAAGAGACTCAATATCATTTGTCATTAGAAAATTGCAAATTAAGGGGCACCTTGACAGCTCAGCTGGTAAAGCATGCAATTCTTGGTTTCAGAGTCATGAGTTTAAGCTTCATGTTGGGTGTAGAGATTACTTAAAATCTCTTAATAAAAAAAAGAAAATTGTAAATTAAAACAACGAGATACCATTATACACCTATTAGAATGGTTAAAATTAAAAAAACTGACAATTGTAATTGCTGGTAAAGATTTAGAGGAACAAGAATTCTCATTCATTACTGGTGGGAATGCAAATGGTACAGCCATTTTGGAAGATAATTTAGCAATATCTTACAAAACTACATCCAACTGATTTGAAAAGTTATGTCAACATATAAATCTGCATGTAAACATTTATAGTTGCTTTATTCATAATTGTCAAAACTTGGAAACAGCCAGGATGTCTTTTACTGGTGAATACATAAACAAACCATAATGCATTCATGCAATGATTTATTATTCAGTGATAAAGAGAAATGAGCTACCAAGCCATGAAAAACATGAACAAATCTTAAATGCATATTGCTAGTGAAAGAAATCAGTCTGAAAAGACTATATAACATATGCTCTCAATTAAATGACATCCTGGAAAAGGTAAAGCTATAGAAACAATAAATTTGCTTTCGAAGGAGAAGGGAGGAAGGTCAAACTTGTAAAGCACAGGGTGTATCTTAGGCCAGTGAAACTATTTTGTATAATTCTGTAATTTTAGATATATGACATTGCATTTGTCAACACCTACAAAACTATATAACACAGGATAAACCAATGTATGAGAAGCACACACACAAAAAATCATTTAGGAGGTCAGAGGATTCCATAAAGGAATGCAAAAGGTGTCAAAACAATCTAACTATATTACAAATGTATGAAAGAACCTTACAGAAAGGTGGTAGGGAAAAAGACACTGATCTAAGTAACTTTGGAAATGAATGGAGTCTGTATGACTAAAGATAAAGAAACTGCATAATCACTGTACTCTGGTTGATAAAGTTGTTTCCCATGGGACTAGGGTAAAGAATTCTGATACTGCTATTCAGGTATGTTGGAAACGAACAATTAGGTAAATGGATGGTGGATGGTGGGAACCAGGTGTCTCACTGTTGGAATGGGAGTTCAGAAATGAGAGCAAGCAGAGAGCTGAAATGATCCATGTGCTAATGGGTTTGAGTTGGAGATATCAATACCAATTCTTGTTTAGCTTAATATAAATACAGAGAGTTACATATACAAATATTTATAGATATGTGTATATACATGGATTAGAATACAGACATACATTTCCTTGTTCAGTCAGTACAGAGTTCCGAGAATCAATGACACCCAGATAGCAAATACATGTAGGACCCAGACTCTGCTCTAATATCAATAAAATGAACCAAGATTCTTTGGAGAAATGGCTGATTCTAAGACTGGGGCAATTAAATACACAACATAAGCCTGGAGTGAGTTATAGCATCAAAAAGTAAAGAAATACTAATTTTTTTCACAAACCCTACAATAATGGAAGTGTATCAAGGGTACCAGAGCCAACTGAAAGAGTATACAATGGGTCAAAGCCAGAACATTATGAGCAACAAAATAGAGTAATACTGGATGATAACTCAAAGCATAAAATAAATATCCATGCATCCATTATGATATAAATGAATTATCAAATAAAGAAATAATGGGGTAAAAGAGAAATCTCCTGTGCAGAATTCCAAATAATTTGTGTAGGAGCCCCACTCCTTAACTATGGGCTATTCATATGACTTCCTTACAAAGAGTACAGCATGGAAAGCTGGGAGTGGGTTTGGGAGAAGCGTACCTTTACACTGGAGAAATCTGATGTGATGAAAATATCATTTTACCTTTGTGGGCTTCCTTCTCAAAACCCATAACGTTAGTCTAATAATGAGAAAAATGTCAGACAATTTCCAGTTGAGGGGCATTCTACAAAATACCTGACCAGTACTCCTCAAAATTGTCAAGGTCATCAAAAACAAGGAAAGTCTGAGAAACAATCTCAGGCAAGGGGAGCCTAACAAGACATGATTTAATATAATACCATATCCTGGGTGGGATCCCCAAACATTAAAGAACATTAGGCAAAAACTAACGAAGCCTGAATGAAGTATGGTCTTTATTTATAATAACAATATTCGTTCATTAATTGTAATAAATATTCCATACTAAGGTGTAAATAATGGGGGAACTGGTTATGGGGGTATTTAGGAAATTTCTATATTTGCAACTTATTTGAAATTTCTAAAATTGTTCTACAAAATAAATTTTATTTAAAAAGGAGAAACTACTTGGATATCCTAAGATTAGAAAAGGATAAAGGAACCAAGACCTTCCAGTACAGAAGCACTTCACAATTGTAAAAACTATCATTAGCCAGTTACATGTAATACCAAAAGTGAAAATATCTAGTCCAAATGTTTTTAACAATCAAACATCTGCACTTATGTTTTATTATTTTTTTATTGTGTTATGTTAGCCACCATACAGTACATCATTAGTTTTCGCTGTAGTGTTCCATGCACTTACGTTTTAAGATAATTCTTCCTTTGGAAATATCTCATTTGTTTATAACCTAAAAATGGGTTTTAAAGTGTTTATATCAGGGCACCTGGGTGGCTCAGTTGGTTAAGTGTCTGCCTTCAGCTCAGGTCGTGATCCCAGGGTCCTGGGGTTGAGCCCCATGTTGGGCTCCCTACTCAGAGGGGAGCCTGCTTCTCCTTCTCCCTCTGCTGCTCCCTCCTGCTTTTGCTTTCTCTCTCTGACAAATAAATAAAAACTTAAAAAAAAATAAAGTGTTTATATCATATGTACTTTTGAGTACAAATACTCCTTAAACTCACTGGTACAGTGACTTTGTCTTTCTACTAAGCTAAGAACTGGTAATGTTACTAAGTATTAGAAATCCGAGATCTAGTTTAATAGTTAAAAGCAACAAAGCACAATTGAATACTTGTTCAGAAGAGAATCAAAGGGAAAAAGCTAGGAGATAGTCAGTTGATAAGCCTAGAAAGTGGTTCAGTAATAATTTTAAATGATTTATATAGTTTTATGCAGCATATAGTAATCTATTTTTTAAACAAAGAAAAAAATAGTAATTTGAAATAAACTATGAGCGAAATTATGGAGACTTTCCATATAAGACTGAAAAACAACTTTACATATCTTTGAGATAGTTTGACATAATTGAATGCATCTACTCACTTATTCATTCAAAAAAGTTTATAGTCAACTATGGATAAAATAGATTTTTAATAGCCCTACGTTTCTAGCTGATTTATTGAAACAAAAACAACAACACACATACACACACAGATACACATTGATGCAAAGTCAGTGACCATAAGGCAGGGCAGAAATCACAATTTTGTTCAGTATCATCATTTAATTTCATCTGATGAGATCAGTTGATACCACTTTCAAAAGACAAAGAAAACTAAACAAAGGGAAGCTGATAAAGGTGGAGGCAGGTGCTTTTGTAATTCATTAGCTATATTTGTGACAGCCTTTGAAGACAGATATGACAAGCATGATTATGACTTTCCTTTGAGGCCTACATTCAATGGCAGATTAGTAACCTGATAAGTTTTCTATATTTATCTCCATAACAGAGATCCATTTTCAAATCAGCCAACACAAAGCATGACTTCTTTTTTATGTTATTGCAACACCCTCATAGGACGGGGCCATCTGGACAGATTGGCTGGGGTCTGTTGATTACTCAGGAGATGCCTGTAATGAATAGGTTACCTCTGTGGAATTGTTAGGAGGCAAAGGCCCTTTGTCCTGTATGGCCAGTTTATTGCTTAGAATAACTATTGCTCTTTTAAGGGAGACTAGTATATTATTTTGTTTGCTGCATGAATCAATGGGAAGTAAAGGAAAAGAGAACGGAGCTCAGTTCTTATCTTTTCCTGTGTAGTGAGAGGGGTTGCGGGGGGTGGAGATGCTGTCTTAAAGGCACACATGAATGCTCCAAGTCCCACTCCAAGGAAGCACACTCCGATTCCTTGGACTGGATAACATCCAGCTTCCTCCAGCCTGGAAAGAGGAAATGGGCTGGCGTGTGCTCCATAGAAAGATACAAATCACTTTTAGAACATGTGAATTCTGCCTTCATCCAAGGTTTCTTTTTTTCAAGAAAAAATAACATATCTTCTGTTTTGAGTTTCAGTCAGGAAATTTTCATTGGGCACCTTTTCTATGTCACATTGTCCTGAGCACCAGAGCACACAGGTTGTCATTTTTGCTCTTTGGAAAGAAAAGCAGAGTTGGAAGAGGCAAACATGGAAAGACACGTCATGCCCACTTGAAATTCCCATCACATTTTCAGGTATAAGATTTCCTGAGCCAAAGAAAGAAAGAGAAAGAAAAGCCCACATTCCTGTTACTAACGTGGGGATGGAAGCAGGTCAAGAATGTTTACTGAGCACCTAATGACACGTGACTAGTACTTAACATATGTGCAGGAGAATTTACTAAAATATTTGTACTTCTTCTGCCATTTTTCATGTCCCATTTTCCCGGAATAGTTTCTTGCTTTAGGTATATTTGTAGGCCACAAAGCAGAGGCTACTTGAAGTCAGTGTTTGTCTATCATTTTGAAAAATTTAAATTTATTGAAGAGAACATACCAGGTAACTCCAGAGGCAAGGGGTATGACCCTGTGGACAAGGAGAGAGAGAGAAGATTCTCAGAGTGGGAATGGGAGAAGGATTTCTATGACTAACTAGGACCTGATATATGTGGTAAGGTCTGAGAGAAACAGCTATGTTATCTACCCTTCAAGGCTGAACTTTAGGGATCATGGATCCCAGTCTTGCCAAAGATTCACCCGCATTACCCAATCAGTTAAGAAGCTATGAAGCTACCACAATTTGAGGAATCACTTAGATCAGGACGATTAGCCAATGTCCCAAACTCCATTATGCTCTGGAAGACCCACGGGTCAACCTTGGTCAGGGAGCAAGTTGCAGAGAGAGGGGTAAACCCCACTGAAAAATCAAGTGAAGTTTTTCAACTTGAATTTAAACAAATTTCAACTGATTTAAAGGAAATAAAGAAATGCAGTCATATTTCTTCATAGCTGAATTTGAAGCTTTGACTTTATATTTACCACTCGCAAATTGTCATTTAATTCCTAAAAAAACTCATGCCATAAGTATTGCTAGGTCCTTTTATCTCTCGAAAAACTACAGTATTTATCTATGATTTTTGTTTTGGTTCTCAGGTACACAGAGTTAGTTTAACCATAATCCTTAGCTCAAGACACACTCCTGTCTTTGGTCCACATTGGCCATCTTTTTTTGTCACTGGCTTATAATTTTTTGGTTATTTTTAATTATATAATTAGTGTACATGAAGCCACCATTAGTAAAAGCTAGGACCTTGACATACAGCTTATTACCTCCCCCAGTCCATCCCTTTGCTTCCCCCTGTGCATGGTAACCACCATCTCAAATCCTCTTTCATTCATCCATTTTCTCCTTTTTTATATGGTTTTATTTTCTATATTTGTGTTCTTAAAATGTTTATTTTTATTTTTTTGTTTTTAATATTATAAAAGGGATATCGTGCTACATGTAAATTGTGGGGACTCACTTTTTATACTTAATATTATATTGTTATGTTTGATCTACATTCCTGGGTGGGACTGTAATCTATTCATTTGACAGCTATACAATATTCTATTGTGTGACTATACTATCATTAGTCATCCCCTACTCCCCAAAAGGACATTTGGGTTGCCTCCAGATTTCACTATCATAAACAGTGCTGGTAAGACTTTTGTGCATACATGTCCCCTATTGAACACTGGACTCTGCACCTCTATTCCCCATTGCTTCAGACCCCAGCCCATGCTCAGGGCTACTTTCTGAAGAGCATTTCTAATGCATACACCTTGGCTGGAATTCAGGGGAGTTCCACAGAACCCACAGAGGACCTGCCTCACAGAAAGGCCATATGGAAAAGCAATATGACTCTATGACAGGAAAAGGAAGAAGTACCAAAATGGAGAGAAAACAATGGTTACCATAAGTAAAAATAAGTCAGTCAGTCTCCACCCAGAAGAAGTCTATGAATGTTCAATGACATGAGTGTTGGATTTGAGATAAAGCAAAGTAAGTTAGCAAGTTACGAGTCTAACAGCCATGTGACTTATGGAGCTCAAAGAATGGGAACTGGGTTAGGAAGTAAGTGTCACGGGGAGCGCAAGCTTGGAGAAGACTGGAGAAAGACTCCCACAACCAGCCTCTGCAAACTTGGGTCAGTATGCTTACAACCATGTATTCGCTGGCATGTGGAAGAAAGCAATATGCCCCTATTTGACACCAACCTCAGAATTATACTTGAGCTATTTAATCAATAATATTTGTATGGCACAACTATCCATCTTACATTTCAAATATTACCAGGAGAATGGAGATGGGAGCAAAGAAATATAAGCCAATGGCAGCATTGTGTAAATCTAATTACAGAACAAAATGCATGTAAGCAATTACTGTCACAGATGTGGCAGACATAGACCCGAGACTATGTCGCTCCATAGTAATTTTTTTCAACCTTCCCATTGCCTCAATATTCAGTTCCACTCTTAGGCATAAACTGAAAGATCTCTCATGAGGTGGTCCTTGCCCGTCATCCAGTTTTCTCTCGCACCATGTCCTTAATAAGATCCAATCATCCCACTGACAGAGAGACTTAATGTTGCTCCCCAGAACTGCCATGATTTGTAAAGCCTCCCTTGTTTATGCTATTCCTACTGACTGAAATGCCCTTTGCTACCCCATTCACTAACTTCTAAGCATCTCCAGGAGGCACATCAAGGGTTAGTGCCTTCTGGTATCACTTGATCTGTCTTAGCCTTTCTCCCTCTCCCTTCTTCTCTTCCTCCATCTTCCCATTCCCCATGCCCAGGCATATGAAACAGCCCATCACACTACAAATATACTTCTAGTTTGACCTGTCACACTTTTCCTCCCATTAGGTTTTGAGTTCCTTTAGGATGAGGGATATAGTTAATAACATCTAGTTGGCACTCAACAGAAGTTGATACAGTAGGTGTTGTAAATGCCCTACTTTACTCATCTTAACCTGCGTGGACACCCATCATCCAGCTACTGAGAATAATTTGGGCTACTGTCTTGACACCTGTAGCCTTCTCAGGAAAACTGGCCTTGGCAGACGGGAGCCAACTTGCCAGAAGCTGAGTGAGAGAAGATCAGCCAAACTTCTAGGGGTGGCCAATGACTGATTGCTGAAAGGGTACAAAAGCCCTGTCCCTTTCCTCAATGAGGCAAACACTGCCATAAAATGTATATTTCAGTGTCTGGTGCATCAGGCCAAAGCTAGACTTGCCCTGAGACCACAACCTTTCTCCATTCTTCTGCTCTGTACCCTGCTTCCCTCATTCCCTTACTGCTTTTTCCTGAAGAGTACATTATAAAGTACATGTACCCAAATCCCTGCTTGAGGCTCTGCTTCTAGGGAATATACCTGAAGACAGTTGTTTTTTTCTAATCGAACTATGTTGCACTGAGAAACTTGTCCAGGAGAAGCTGGCATATGAGTTTAAGTCTCTATTACCAGAAAATCCCTGTTGTACTATACCATTCTATCAAATGTCTCTAATGGTTGGAAAGTTGTGAGCAATAATTATATAGCACAGAAATGTGTATAATATTATATATAACTTAATATACATAATAATACATAGCTCTGCAGTCTAATTTACCCCAGGAGTCTCACTTTCTTCATCTGGTAAGTTGGGATACTCATAGGATTGTCAGGTGGTTTAAAAGTGATAATGGGTAAATTACTCACCATACAGTAAATTTTCAGTACATAATTTCTAGTACCCAACAGTGCCCAATAGGATATTTTGACAACTCATTGTATAGAGAGTGATGCTGAGTAAGATTAAAGTAGATAAAGTCAATTCTCTTATATTTGGCAGGGTAAACTTCTATTAATTGGACTCCCTGGGGGGTGATTTGTGTTTGTGTCAGCTTATAGAAAAATGTGAGTTTTGAATTTGCACACTTATAAGCTATAGAGAATCGGGCTTACTGTAATTAATGATGTGCTTACATTGGGGTTCATACACTTGTACTCAAGATCATGTGTTAATCTGACTTATTTAAATCTGGAAAAGAGAAAGATCTGGAATGGCTTCCCCTACTAGACCATTTGTATTAGAGACATTCTTCCCAGGTGTCTCTGCTTTACTCTTAATTGGGAGCTTTTCCTCCCTTTCAAGTAGCCTACCATTCCCAAATACTGTAGACTGAAGGAAACAGGGTTTTATTTTGACTACACTGGAAAGCTTTTTTTTTTTTATAATCAAAAAAGGGAAGCAAGTTGCAAAGGGGAAAAGCAGAGGGGTGTGAGACTTTGTTTGGTCATCCGTAAAACTGAAAATCTCTAAAAAACTTAGTTCCAGTTCCAGAATCCTGTCATTCTAAAGTAAGATCTTTTTTCCGACATATAAAAAGTAAAAATAAAAGCTCACTGCTTGATTAAATTTACCTAAAATAAACTCACCAGACTCAGGCCATTTCCCCACACCAACCTGAGAAGAGAATGTGCTGACAGCCTGGGGATGGAGGGGGGAGGCAGGGAAGGCATGGTGGCAAAGCATGAAGGAAATGCTTCCAAAAGAAAGTTATTCTCACCTTCCAGTGTTTGGTTTGTCTGAAATCAGCAGCAATAAAGCTCAAGTGTCAGAAAGCAGGAACAATTTCTTTGCCTTGAGTGAAATGTAGGTTATTTCCAATGACTGGGAATTAATATTTTTTAAGCTACTGTAGTTTGAAAATGTCATTTCAGAGAATAGAACAGCCACAGGAAGTGGGCCACACAGAGTGCACTTAAAGAAGGAGAAGGATATAGATTCAGTCCTTGCCAAGATGTTGAAAAAATTGCCTAGAAGAGGTCAGTTTGATTTAGAGGGGATTTATACAGATTTTTTTGTTTTTCCTTTTTTAAAGCTCTCTTTCACTTTGCATGGCTCAGTGGAGAACAAAGAAAAACAATGTATTTGGTTTTATTTTCCCAGGATGTGAAATGCCTTGGCAAACAAACTTCCAATGAATTTAATCTGGCCTTTGAAAGATTGCCATATTGAAACCAAGCATCTCAATATAAATTGGTAAAAATATTTTGATACACCCTTGATAGTTATCTTCTAAACTAAATTATTACGATATACCACCCCGGGCTCTTGGTGAAATGCTAAAAATACTGCAAGGAAAGAAAAGGCTTAAATTTCTATATTTGTGGAGTGTGTTGCTCTTTCTTTCTTTCTTTCTTTCTTTTTTTAATTTTGCTTGGTCGTTTTATCAGGCATCTTACTGATTTGTGTAAATCCCAGATGAGAAAACAAGTGTGTATATGTGAAAGACTCACATGAAATAGAGCAAGTTGTAAATAAAATTGACTCTATATGGAATGCAATTGAGTAGATGGTGGGGCTTAGTATGTATAAATAGGGAAGAAAAATCACATATGCATAGTAAGCTGTAAAAGCAGGAGTTATCCATTGAAATTTGGGTTTTTTGCTTCAAAATATTTCTTGGTCTTCCGTGGTTTTCTCAATAAATATTAATTTGTAATCGACAAAATTTTATTGATTCTCATTTCTTTTACAAAATTAAGCCCCTAGAATGGACAGTTACAAGGAATTCGGTCAGTCATACCATGTTGCCCCAATTGGGATATTAAATACAAATATTTCTTAATGTATCAATTATAAAAACTTCACATCAAAAGGAATTTTAGCAATCATCACTTTCGACCCTGTGATGCTCTGTCTACCACTGAATGCAGTAAGTTCTCCATTATTAGTGACATTCAAGCAGATTCTGCACCTCCACAAAGCGTCTCTGTTGAAAGGATCCAATTAGTTGTTAGTTATTTCCCTTCTGGCAAGCCTGGGACAAGGTGCTTTAGAGCACCTTCTATCCAGGGCAGGAATGGTTTCGCAGCATCTTGCCACCGGCCATTGGAATCACAGCTTGTCCCTTTCCAGTGACAGGGAATCCACCACCACTAAAGAAAGACTGCTCCAGTTCACTATAACTCAAATTCCTTAAAAATTAATTTTTTTCACCCTAACTTGGACCCCGACCCAGCTTCCTGCCTGCTACCTCTTTCTCCTCCTTCCCTCCAGCCTCTCTGAAGACAGTCTGTTCTCACTGCCTCCCCTCCCCTCATTCTTCAGCCTACAGCCGGCTCCATTTCCTCTATCTGAAAATAGTGACCATTTTAAGTATGTATGTGTGTGGCTTGTATTTGAAAAATAAAAAGTTAGTGGACATTTTTAAATAAGAATATATTTTTTGGGGCACCTGGGTGGCTCAGTGGTTTAAGCCTCTGCCTTCGGTTCAGGTCACGATCTCAGGGTCCTGGGATTGAGCCCCGCATCGGGCTCTCTGCTCAGCATAATGGAGCCTGCTTCCCCCTCTCCCTCTGCCTGCCTCTCTGCCTACTTGTGATCTCTTTCTCTCTGTCAAATAAGTAAATAAAATCTTAAAAAATAAATAAATAATTAAGAATATATTTTTGAGTTATAAAAATTACACTTTGAAAAAAGTACAAAGATTTTATAATACTCACTTAGCTATCTTATGGGGAAACAGATATTCCTTTCCTACTTGTAAGAATGAATGTCTATACAATACTTTTGGAAAGCAATAGGGACCAAAGCACATGATAACTGTATCTGCCCTTGGACTCAGCAATCCCATTTCTGGGAATTTATCCTAGAGGTATACTCACAAATACATGAAGAAATATGCATTTAAGAACGTCCTTGCAGCCTTGGTTATAGTACCACAATGGCAAAAATTACAACAATAGCAATTGTAAATAATAACAGGAAGCAACCTAAATATCCACCATCAGGGGACTAAATAAATGAGCTACAGACAACACAGTATAACAGCATATAAGCAGCACTTAAAAGGATGCAATGGTTTCTGCTAATAGAAAACATCTCCAATTTCTATTCTTCAGTAAAAAATAAGTGATTTTCAGAACATGTGTATAGTAAGCTCCCCATTTGTGTGTAAATTTATTGTATAAAAGCACATGTATGTAAGTGCATGCATATGCTCATAATATTTCCAGAAGGACAGTCTAGGAACTATATTAGGTGGTAAACCCTATGAAATAGAACCAAGGTGAGGGAGTTAAATGGTAGGCCTCACATTGACAGCCTCACTTTATCTTTATCCTCTTGTGCTGTTTCTACTATTTACCATGTTCTGTGATCTCTAATAATGAAAAGTAAAAAGCTCTTTATTTTTAAGTTGTTGCCCACACACAGTATGCAAAGTCTCTCGGTAGCTTAGTCTGTTGACAGTTCACATTTCCTTACCTGAAAGAGTTATGTAATCCTCAGCTGTGAAAATTCCAGAGGCTTTTTTCCTTTTACAGATCATTTGTTAAACTGTTGAACGAAGTTGTATCAGCCTTAATCCCTGAGAACCTCACTGTTTACCTTTTCCAACAAGAAAATGTCCATTTATCATGATCCATTATTTCCTATTTCTGAGCCAATTTCCTATTTGTGACAAAACATTTTCCCCAATTCCATAGTGACACACATTTTCCCCAATGGCTTTTGATGCTGAACTTTGTTAAAAGCTTTTGCAAGTGGAAATAGATCACATTTTCATTTTATCCTTTATCCAGTCATGTATGCATGTGCCTTTAAGGGAATATATGATGTGGTCAGCTATAACTTCCTTTTATGGAAATGATATTACTTTCCTCACTATAGTTTATATGTCCAGTGGTTCCATTTTTATTTGATAATTTGATAATTTTCATAAAAGTGAAACAAATAAATGGGTATTTTCACAGTCCCTTCTGGATCTCTTTGCATAGATGGATGTTAAATTGATAATCAATGAGCCCTTAAAATATTGGTATTTGTCACTTTAGTTTTCTCGTTCTGCTCTCTGACATTTGAGCATTGACAGTCTACAAAATTATCAATACATACTACCTATTTCTGATTATTTGAGACTACTCTGCCAATTAGACACAGGCATTTAAATAAGATTTGGAGGAATAAGAGTGTTATATATTAATCTTCTCAAAAGATATTTATTAAGAATAACATATGTGCCAGACACTCCAGTTGTTGCTGGGAATACTAAGGTGAGCAAAACCAGCCATCGTGCCTTTCATTATTCCATTATTAAACTTATAGCCAATGGACAAGACAGACATAATCACAGAAATGTATAATACATAATCACAGAAATGTATAATTACTAACTTTGATAAACACTGTAAAGGAAAAAGAAATGCAAGGAGCTGTGAGAGAACGTAATTCACCTGGGAGTGAGGGGTGGTGCTGTGTCAGAGAAAATGCAAACCATTGTGAGCCTTTGTCCGAACCATCACTAGTGTGTATACTTGGCTATTTAAGACTGCAAGTATACTTGTCAGCCTCCCTCTGGATACCTGCAAAGGATCTAGTCTTGTTTATATGCTTGCTCTTTCCTGATCCAAATCCTGCTATGCTCATAATCATGGTTGGATTCCCTGACCAATTTCCTCTCTCTTTAACTCTCTTCCCATTTGCTTGCTCCAAGATCAGGAACTCCATGTTTCTCAAATGAGTAGGGTCACGGATCCCACATGGCTTTTATGGCTTGGAAAATCAAATCTTCATTTTCACACTTTTAATCCCAGATGACCCTTAATCTTAAGTAAGCTATTTATAATGATAGTTCAGCAGAAAGGCATGAACTTCTTGCCCTAAGAGGAATATCTTTTTCCTAGTATCTGGTTCACTGACACTAATTTTGTCCTTATTAAACCAATTTGGCAGAGAAATCTTCCCCTAAAAATGTTGTATAATCAAGACTCAAGTAAAGAATATATTCATGTTACCATCTGGGAATTAAAAAAAATCTCCAAGCCAATATTTGATTCCGGGATACAGTTTCACAAAAATTTGCCTCCTATTTATAGTGAGAAATTATCTATACTTGTTTTTAAACATATTTTCATATCTTTCTTCTACAGGGTAACATGAAAGGAAAATCATTATTCTACACTTAAATTTTCATATAAGTTTCTCTAGATGACCAGTCATGTTCCTAACTATTCTAGACCTGATGAGACATAATGTAATTAGTTCATAGAGGAGGAGTGGGGGAAAAAAGGACATTCCTAGGACCTGAATATACCAAGGTAGATATAATAATTAGTATTCATGCAAAAATGCCCCCTCCAAGATGTTTTCCTTCTTCCTCCATCATGTTACCAATTTCTTCTTTCTTTCTTGGTCTGTTATCTCTTGATTTTCCCTTCCTTTTCATCCCTCAGTCATCCACCTCCCAGAACCTTTGTTCCCTCCTGCTGAAACTACAACAGGAGCCTCCCTTAACTCTTCTGCTGCCTTCTTTCTTTTCCCTTTCCCCAATCATCCAACGATGCTCCTGGATTAACCTTTCAAACATGATGGTCTCCTCTGTGATTCATTATTGCTCCCTAGAGAAATTACAAACGTCTTAGCTAGCTACGTGAGGTCCTTTACCGCCTACCCTTCACTTACCTTTCTTGGTTTATCTTTCTCTGTTCTTCAAGATCTATTAAGTACCTAGCTCTGTTAAACACCTGGTAAGCACTTAAGAAATATTTGTGAATAAATGAAAGAAAGGATGTGTGCTTTTCCTTCTACACCTTGTTCACCTTACAAGCCATGTCTTTACGTTTATGCCATATATCCAAAGCCTAAATTTCTTTTCAGCCTGGTTTTGCAAAATTCACAGTGATCTTTCTACAGTAACATCACCTTTCTATGATCTCATGGGCTTCACTGCTTCTTTGGGAAATAAGGTCCCAGTAGGGATGTGATAAAAGCTAGCAGGGATCTCCACTAAATTTCTTTAGCCTGGCAAAATACAGTACAGGTTTGGATGTTAAAAAGTAACCCACTAAAATCTGAAAACTGTTATAGGCTCAGCATTGAAGTAGTATCATTGATGACCCAAATGTCTCTTTTTTATGAGTCTATGACTCATTCCTTTCTGACCAAAAATGTTGGCCCAAAATACAGAGAGGAAAAGTTTTTACGAAATTGCTTACATCAAAATGTAAATTATCTGCATGGATTTGTGGGCACTGCAGCCTTCAAATAAAATTGTGTAGGGATATAAGTAAAATGAGTTCAAAGGAATCTTTAGATGTGTGAAGAAATATATACTATATTCTTTTCCCCACCCCCAAGGAAATAGTACACAGCCAAATCTTTTTTTGTGGATAGACTAGGGGGCATGTAGTTTAGGGTCATACATTTTAAGTTTGCTTGGATTTTAAGTGAGCCATTCAACTCTTGGTGTGTTTCATTTTATAAAGATAATCATATCCTGCTCCTCCCACCAGGCCTAGAAGGAGACACTTTACCTTCTGAACTTTTCCTCCCCCAGGTATTCTGAGGTTTGAATGAGGATGAGACTGCTAAGGCACTCACTCCAGCTTCCATGCTATACCAAACAAAATAATTCTCCTCTCTATCAGGACTTAGAAAAATCTACCTTTATCCATGGGAAACCCCCTTTCCCAGATTATGTGCCATGGGAATGATTAGGATGCCATTTAACCATATAGTAATAAATCATTCCTTCCCATCTCCTGCCATCTGAAGGATCCTTGTATATTATAGCTATGGTCATGTCAGCTTTGGATCAAAAGCCTTATGTGGCTTGCCACTTGGGACATTCCATATAGATTTCCCATAACCCTAACTATCTAATTTACCATTTAAGGGTTTCACAATGTGGTTCCCATGTACCTGATCCATTTAATCTCTCACTACTTTCTCACTTCATCGTACCAAACTATTTGCATTCCTCTGGACACTGCATGTGTTTCGTGAAGCTGCTTTTTTCATGCTACTCTCTCTACAAGAGGGTCTTTTTCCTGATTATTTTTTAAGTGTTAAAGTCCTAAGCATTCTTCAAGTTTCAACCCAATTATCACTTCTTTTGCAAAGCCTCCCTCAGTGTCACTGTCAAAGTGATCACTCCTTCTCTACGTGAGGTCCTACGTGATATTTTACAAATACTTTTATTGGAATCATGAGAAATACATTATTATTTTATTTAAGCCACTGCAAGTTGGAGTCTATCTCTTACAACAGTTTGGGCCACATCTTGATGCAATAGGTCTAAAAGTTTAAGGGTCAAATCATTGGGATTTTGAAGCAAATATACCTCTTGCCACTAAATTTTCTTTCACTATTCTTTCTATACTACTGATAGACTTTCATTATATAAATTCACTATACCAAAGTTACCCTAAATAATATAGAGCTTCTCCTTTTATTTTCTTCCCCAGATTGTAAATGTAGCCTAGTCTCATCCTATCTTTCTCCTATGCTGCCACATCCTTATAAATGATTCTGTCTCCTAAACTCAATTGTTTAACCAGCCTTAATTAATATCTTATGAGTAACAGGATGAGATCATAAAGATGAAAAGATAAGTTCACTGTTCATAGAGTTCATAGTCCAGGGAATGGAAATACATCTAATCCAATAGGATGAATCCAGTCTTAGAGCCTATACAAGATTCAGGGAGTATAGAGAAGGGAATGATTCATTTTCCTGTATTTGAGGGCCAAGGAGTGGTAAACCATGAGAATCAGGGAGTGTTTCAGAGAAGGTAACATCTGAATTGGGACATTTCCTAATGGGCAATAGGATATAAGGAGATCTGGGTAGAGGGACTATCAGGTACACGGGTGCAGAGTTCAGCAGCAGTAAGGGAACCTCAAGTTATTCTGTGTGGATGGAGCTTACGGAGCAAGGCGAGGCATGGCAGGATATAGAGCTAAATGCATACGCTAGAGCCATAGCATAAAAGACCTTATTCACCATACAAAGGAATTCAGACTTAAACTTTAAGGTTATGGGAAGACATTCACTGGTTCTAAGCAGAGGAGTTACAAAAAATTCACTTTGTTTTTGGAATAAATTGAGACCAGAGAAAAAGACATTAATTAAAAATTCCTTGCCTCCAAGGACCCCTCCAAGCAAGAATCGAAGAGTACTGAAACTCAGAGGGAGTCAAAGGAGAAGGAGAGAAAGCAACTGAAATGAGGCTGATGAAAAGTAGCAACAAAAGGTCTCGCAGGTGGGTTGTATGTAGGGAGTATCGGAGAGGATGGCTAAGATAAACCTAGCTTTTTAGTTTGGGTGGTGGCAGAAAAAGTCAGCATCAGACAAGCTGAATTTCAGGACTCTGTCTTCCTCCTTGATGTGCTCGTGCTGATCCCCCAAATGGCTTACTTGTAAAGCTATGCTGAGGGTGGGAGGTTTGAAATAATAAGTAGAGAGAAATAAGTCCACATAATCCCCTCATTCATTTGTTCTGATTCCAAATGCCAACTTTTGGGATGGTAGGTTTTGAAACTACAAGAATAAACATTAATATGAAGAGAAAGAATAGTTTCCGTTCTTGTGATTTTGAGCATACTTCTTTCTGGTTCCCAAATGGAAGCTTTTCCAAAGAATTCTCCTTCTGTTGAGGGTAGAATGGGAGAACTGGTTCTTGTTAAACATAAAAGCTTTACATAAATTGCATTTTAATTCCTAAATAAACCTCCATTAAATTAGTGTCATTATCTCAGTTTTATAGATGAAAAACCCCGGAGCCCAGAGAAGTTAATGGCCTTTCTCAAGGTCCCCCAGCTGGTAAGTGGCAGAGGGTACATATAAGTCTACAACTGTCTGGTCCTAAAGCCCATGCTTCTTCCATTACACAACGCTGACTATTCAAGGAATACCTTGGCTCCAGAAATCAGGCTCAGAATAATAGTTACAAGAAAACTGAAAGGTTTCCCTGTCTCTTAAGCTATAACGTGCCCTAAGAAGCATTCCTCAACAGAAGCATTTCTGCCAAGTGTTCAAACTCAATTTCAGAAACGATCATACCTATCATATTCCATCCAAGAAATCCTTTTGATAATTTGCTAAAGCTAAATGAAAAACCATCCAATCGAATAATACATGATCAAGCAGAAGAATGTAAGAGTTATGAAAAATTCCTTTCGAATCTATTTGGAGTTTAACATCTGTCAGTTGGAAGGTACTCTACACCCACCTCTCTCATTGGATAGTCCACCTGCGAATACTAACTTCTAAGTCTTCTCAAACCTAGGAGAGGTTCCCAGTCCTAAGCGAGCTGCATGACGACGGAGGACAAGAGATTTCTTTTGGAATCCCTGTGTGACAAGATGAAAATTCTATTTAAATCAAGCATAATTACTACGTAATTGATAGATGATTATATTACACATCTTAATCAGCATTTTCTGTTGGTACTTATTAGACCCGGCAAAGCGCAGCAGTACCTTGCTCTTGTTCTTGGGAAACTTCAAAGTGCCCTTTGCGTGACCAGGGAAAGATGTGAGCAGTAAAGGAAATGCTAGGAGGGAAGCTTGCATTCTCTTAATAGCTCTAACCACACTGTACAGTGTATGTCAAAATGTTAAAGAGAACAGAAACTCTTAATGCTTTGTGCAATGTATACAGTTCCTGGGCTTTGATGTTTCTATTTCTGCCCCTTTAGTTGTACAAAATTGTCTGTTTTTTTTTAAATCTTTTATGTCTAATTACTGACCTGTCAAACATTATTTTAACTTAAAAAATACCTGACACCTTGCAGTAAACCTTGAAAAGCCCCCTGTTTAAAAACAATCTGCCTTTATGCTATACATATATGTAGTGTGGTTATGTTTTTATTACAGGGAACATGTCTTGGAGAGAAATTTTCTGCGCAGGCATTTATATCTGAACAAATGTAGCCATGTAAGAGTCCAGACTTGGTCTTTTGCACTGATGCTACGTGCCTGGTGTCTCAGCGAGTTAAAATGGAAATTCAGAGTTTTTGATTCAGAAATTCAAACTTTGCAAAGTTTAGGGATGGCAAAGGCATCTCCACATTTTTTTTCAGGCCTTTTACACCTCAAATTATTCTCTTAACACTGCTTTTTGAGTTATGCAATCTCACAAATTTAATTACTTAACTCCTAAGTCAATTTTTCTCTTTAGAATGAATTAAACCCTTCTGTCAGGTACCATTTCATTTGGCTCAGTCAACATTCCTCCCCCTCCACCATCACCACCACCACCATCACCAACTCCCACTTTTTTTTCATTGTTTTGGCAAGCAGTGACTTGATTTCCCTTCCTTCCCCTGCCCCCTTGCCAGTTTTGTCCCCCTCCTGAACAGGCCGTTTGAAGTGTTTCCCAACAGCCTCACTGAGGAGGAGGTAACAATGCACAGAAATGCTGTGTAACTTGGTGAGCTTGAAAGATCTGGACATCAGAGGGAAGGAAGTGGGGGATCTGCATAAAAGAGGTTTTCTTCATGATTGAACTGAATGGAATTGTTCTGGAGGAAGTGATACATGCTCCCATTCATGGGTGGTAGGGTTATACTGAGAGGCAGAAGGTAGCAGGAGATACTATAATTGGACTCCCTCACAAGGGTTTAAAAGCTATTGCATTATCACTAATGGCATTTTTTCCATTTATATCCTGCAATTGTTAGTCATTGTTTATGAGAATACTGTAGTATTAGCCTTGGTTTTTGTTTTGTTTTGTTTTGGCCATTATGAGAATTGCTTTAATTGATGAGCAAGCTGGAGTCATAGTTTTCAAAGTGGGTCTTATGTAAGATATCAAATTACATTCACTGAGATGAAGATAAATGTGGGTACTTTTTAAACAACTTTTTAAACAATAAACCAAATACTTTGAATAAAAGTTCACTGATTCTTAACAAAAACTATGGGCTAATCCATTTCCACTTAAAGATTTCCTTATTTTATTTTTACAATTCTGAACAGAAAACTCAAAAGGAAATTTTTTTTTTCTCCAAAAGGAAATTTTTAAAAGATTTATTTATTTACTTGAGAGAGAGAGCAAGAGAGAGAGTGAGTGAGAAGGAGGGAGGGACAGAGGGAGAGAGAGAGAATCTCAAGACTCCCTGCTGAGCACAGAGTCCAATGTAGGGTTCCATCCCAGGACCCTGAGATCATGACCTGAGCTGAAGAGTGGGCTGCTTAACTAACTGAGCCACCCAGGCATCCCCAAAAGGAAAATTTTGACAGTGCCTGTATTTGAGTAATTTCCACTAGGACACTGATTGATAAATTCCCCACATTTTCTAACTGTAAGACTTCATCAGGCCTCAGGAAATTTTCTCCTATACCTTCTACCTTTCCAACATTAACAATATACTCTTAGTGAAAAAAAGAAACTTTAAGTGAAATCGGGCTCACTGCCTATGCTTGCATCATCTGAATATAGGCCCTCTTTTGGGTGTGTGGTCTATTTTTATTTTTTTTAAGTTTTAATTTTAATTCTAGTTAATGTACAGTGCTCTATTAGTTTCAGGCCTCTGTGGTGTTACCTTAACCTGTCTTACCCCAAGATCTCTCCTTTGTGAAACCAGAGGGTCAGATTAAATTTCTGAGATCTCTCATTTTTTTAGAGATTGATTGATTGATTGATTGATTGATTGGGGGGGGTGGTAGGGGCAGAGGAAGAGGGAGAATCCTGAAGCCCACTGCCCACTGAGCACAGAGCCACTAGGGGGCTCAATCTCGTGACCCTGAGATCATGGCCTGAGCCAAAATCAAGAGTCCCCTGCTGGCGGCCCAACCAACTGAGCCACACAGGAGCCCTTGAGATCTCTTTAACCTAGAGTTAACATTCCATAAACAAACAAACAGTAAATCCATGAGTGAAGAATCTACTTTGAAGAGAGAAGTAAAGTCAGATGTGTATGCGTGTTTTTGAGAAGTTCTGAGCTTATGCACTGAGTTTTTCATTCTTTCATCCACCCATTCATTCATTCTCAGTTGTTTTTTTTTTAGCACCAGTCTCTTTACGCTCTGGGTTATAAAGATTATAATATTCCCAAAGAACTCATAATCTAATGAATCAGCATTCACATATTTTTTATAGTTTCCTCTGTTTCCTTAGGTGCTAAGAATATATTGTTAAAGCAATGCTTTTCTACTACTTCTTACCTGATAATGGAGGTTTTGATAAATAAAACCCAATGTCTTAAACAGCATATGCGTTTCTAACTATTTGAGAAACCAATTATATCTCTGATATAATTGTGGACTGGAGAAGGAGCAGATATATAAGTAATTTTTTAAATATCAGTTTAATTTTTAATTTTTTATTGTCTCGCTTTCTCTCAAGCATACAAAGTACTCAGCTACACATGGGCAGGGAATGTTTCATGATTCCCAAAGGCCTCTTCTTCTAGAGTCCCTTTCCTCTCGTCTTCTCTTTTTAATGTCCATCTTCATATTTTTAAGTCTAAATAAATGTACCAAGGGAATTATACATTGATTTATTTTTGCTCTATTTCCAATAAATATGTCCAATTAGTTAATTTTATGATTCTTAAGTATCAATTGCTTCTGACCTAGGTGACTTAACCTACATTTTTCTTACATATTTTTTTGTTGGAGCTTTTCTTTTACAGGAAATTGCTAAGGATGTACTTCACATGCACGTCAATAACATGTTAATAAATCCGATTCTCTCTTGCTTCTTTATAATTATGGTGCTTCAACTGTCACCTTATTAATTTCAACACCTTTCATTTTCACTTACTTCTCTTTCTCTATGCGAGATAAGCTTCTGGGAAATAGCAAAACACTTATTTCCTCTTATCACCCCCCTCCAAAAAAAAACAAAAAACAAAACAAAACAAAACCCAAAAAATAAAAACTAAAGTGTGCCATAAAATCTGCAGACAGGAACTCACCAACAATGAGAAGAAGGCATTGACCGCTTCCCATAGCCTCTAGGTAACTGTCTGTAAGCAAAGATGTTCTGCTTATATATACTTTGGAGATGCCTTTGTGCAACAACAGAAAATCATTGAAAGTGTAAAAACAAAAGTTAATTTTGTCAAAAATAACCACAATTTGATAGAATTTAAAATGTTAAGGGAGATTAGATGGAAGTAAAAAAAATAAAGAAAATAATAAGGAAAATTAATGTTAATTATGGTTTCAACAGCCTTGGAAAATAACAGAAAGATATACTAGGTAAATATACCGGTGATCTGGATGATCAGACTATCAGCACATTTATAGAGCTACACATGAAAACCAGAAGGTCTAAGAGCATGAAGACAATATGCCAATCACCCCCACAGAGTCTGGTTGCTTACATTGCTGTGCTGTTGCTGTCGTTTTGTATCCAATACGATGAACAAGTACAACTCCCAATATAATCAAAACACAATTTTGTTTGTTTGTTCCATTGTCCGTTTAAAATGTAGTCAGTGGTGGTAATCTTCTCCTGACCCTGATGAGACCTCAAGAAATCACATGCTTTTAATGATCGTGTTCAGGCAATAATGGTCTTAAGGTCACTTGAAATTGTAAAGACAGGTTCAATTTCCTAAGTAAAATGCCAAATCCTGTGGAATATAATTCTAAACTTCATGTAATATTAAATATTCTCGGGGCGCCTGGGTGGCTCAGTGGGTTAAAGCCTCTGCCTTTGGCTCAGGTCATGATCTCAGGGTCCTGGGATCGAGCCCCACATCGGGCTCTCTGATCGGTGGGGAGCCTGCTTCCCCCTCTCTCTCTGCCTGCTTCTCTGCCTGCTTGTGATCTCTCTCTCTCTGTCAAATTAAAAAAATAAATAAATAAATAAAAAATAAATCTATAAAAAAATATTCTTTCCTTTCCAGCTGGCTAGAACCTATGGAGTCCATTATAGAACAGGTGGTCAGTTTTTTATTTGCTTCCCTCTTCCCCCTCATTCACTTGAACCCTCATCCTTGTTCCTCAGTTTGTCCACCCCTCACAGGCTCTTGCCCTTAGAGTCCCTCATCCTCCCCACTCAGGGAATTCAAAACAGGTCCTCTCTTGCATGGTAGCCCACATCCAGTTCACTGAAACCACATGGTTTGCCCCACACCCAATAGAAGTGGGCTATGATCCAAACAGAATTTGTTTCCCCATCTCTGGTATGAATTAGGCCTTTTCTTTTTTTTTTTTTTTTTAAATTAGGCATTTTCTTTTTTTTTTTAATATTTTATTTATGTATTTGACAGAGAGAGAGAGATCACAAGTAGGCAGAGAGGCAGGCAGAAGGAGAGGGGGAAGCAGGCTCCCCGCTGAGCAGAGAGCCCGATGAGGGGCTCAATCCCCGGACCCTGAGATCATGACCTGAGCCGAAGGCAGAGGCTTAACCCACTGAGCCACCCAGGCGCCCCTTAATTAGGCATTTTCTGATGATGCCCTTTAACCACAGTGAACATATTTGAAGATTTTGAATGATCCCATGGAAGCCCCCATCTTGAGCTGAAGAAGGTAACACTCCAAGCTCTCCTTCTTTGTGATAAATAAGGCCAACAACCAGCAATAGAACTCTGACAACTATCATCCCTTCTCATTCTTTTTAAAATATTCCTCAAGGGTTTTAACTCCAGCTAACTGGTTCTGGGACATCTATTTGGAAATTTCTTCTTCATATTTTAACACGTTAGAAATTCACATCTATTGTGCCTTGATACCTTGATCCAAATACCAATTTTTGGGGTGCCTGAGTGGCTCAGTGGGTTAAGCCTCTGCCTTCGGCTCAGGTCATGACCTCAGGGTCCTGGGATCGAGCCCCGCATTGGGTTCTCTGCTTCCCCCTCTCTCTCTGCCTGCCTCTCTGCCTACTTGTGATCTCTCTCTGTCAAATAAACAAATAAAATCTTTAAAAAAAGTACCAATTTTTACATCTAATTACAGTCAGTAATAGGGCTTCTGTCCCTGCGAACCCGCTCATTTGGTTCAGTCAGTTTACATGGCAGAGGTGGCACTTGTTCATGGTTACAGATCCAGGTTAGCAAACTCAAGTTCCTCCAGGCAGGAACATGGGTGAATGACCATGGCCAGGTGGGAACTATGGTCTATTATGAGGATGTGCCTGTCCAAAGGGACAGAGGTCACTCGTCCACTGTGAGTGCAGTGACACGAAACTTTCTAGTTTTTCAAGAGAAGTTGAAACTGAAAAGTTTTTATGTGCCATCTCCATGTTTTTAATGTGGGCTTAAAAGGGTCTGAGGACTTTGTTCAGGCCATACACCAGAAAATTAGTGGGCCAGGTTCGGATAGATCAGTAGTTTTTGATTTTTACAGTAGGTTGTGCCCTCAGCTGTGCCTAGTTATCATTTACAGTCATGTGTTTGGTGACTTGGGTGAAAGGAGAGCAACTGAGCAATTCAAACTCCCCCCTCTGTCCTGAGAATAAAACCCCATGTAGAAACCTGAAATTCTCTTCATGTACAAAGAATATCAACAATTAGGACACTTACATGCAAATCTGGAAGAGGGTGTGGTGGCGGGTAAATATACTTTCATTTTTCAGAATAGGAGCTATTTTTTACTTTCCTTGTCCATTTACAAATACCCAGATGAAGAAAACAAGCAGAACAGGTTTCTTCTAATCACACTAATCCTGGACTAAGCATACTCCTCTTCCTGCTTTGCTGTGACTGTTCAAGTGTTGGTGGTGATAGAAGTGTTGAAGGTCATTATCTACCACGGGGATTAATCCCCATTGGGCGGTTGCATTTGCAACCTAAATTTAAAACGTTTTTTTTCAGATACTTTGAACCAACAAGCTCAGACTGCTGAATCTTAGATGTCATCCCAAGAGCTTCAAATGGAATATTAGATGTACAAAGACAGACCTCCACACGCATTAATCCCCCACCACCGCACACATACACACACACACACACTTCAGGAAAAAATAATGTTTATGGCAATGGTGCATGGGTTGTGGGTACAGGGATTTATTTTACTATTTTGTCTAATTTTGTTTATGTTTGACTTTTTTTATAATAAAATGTTGCAAATGCAGGAGACACTTGGTTGTAACAACCAGTAATACAATCGAAATATTAGATTACTAGATAGAAATAATCTTTATTTATAAATACACTCATCATATTATAATTACTTTGCCATAGAGAAATCAGATGAAATACCTAATGTTGAGTCATTACCCCAAAATAAATACTTACATGGATGGCTACCCACTTTCTATTGGTTTATAATTCAGTAGACACAAAGTGACTTGAATTTTGATGTGTTTTGGTTTATTATTAAGTGTGTAGACAAGAAGAATGGCTTAATGAAATTTTTCAAGGGAATTCTCTACTGTTAACCTAACTTCTCATTACTTTAAAATGCAGTATAGTGCCTAGGAGGAAGTAGGGCCTCATAAATGTTTACTAAATAAAGGAAAACATGAATAAATAGTAGCTAAAGCAGAGGACCAACATTACACACTGACTTCTTACTTCAAGTTATTTTGAGTTTAGAGTGTGTGGGAAAATGCATCTCAAGATTATTGATTACGTACTTTGAAAGCTACCATAAGTACCACATACATAGGCATATACATCTAATAGAGACATGGGAGCATGTGTAAAAAGATTTCTTTGCCAATTTACTCCTAAAAAGTTAAGATTTGTTGAAATGTATTTAATAACAACATAAAATCAAATAGTTTAAAGCCCAAACTCTTAATTTATACCAGGTGTGCTGATTTATAGCACTGAATTTGCAATGTCTGAGGAAACATCCGAATGATACTTACTAAACAATAAAATTTTGTTTATCTCCATTCTTTACAGCTTTTAAATGACTTGTGACAGAGTAAAAAAAAAAAAAAGTTTTGGGGGCTGCTGCAGAGCAAAAATTGCTGGTTAAAACATTTCATTCTTAAGAGGTCTTCAAATTTTGGGTATTGAAAAGAACAATTTTTATTATAGAGTCAGAAAATGAACAGGGAAGAAACTCTAGCCAAAGCATTGTCACATTAAAACAGATCCAAGCCCTCTTGATTTTCTCCAGTTTTTCCTTCAAGCAAATCAAAGATGCCTTACTTACTTTAAGAGATCAAACTGCCAGAGATCTGTTTCATTTACGAGCCAGAAATTTAGGAGGGGCCCAGAAATCTAGCTCCATTAATAGCAGTTTCAGGAAATAAGGACATGCTTAGGAAAGCATATTATTTAAAGCTATGGACAGTAGAGATGTTCAAGAAAGTTTGGTTAATAAGCACTGTAGGAAGGAATATAAATAGTTGCTAAAACCAATACATTTTTTCTTGAAAGGCCCTTTCTACTTTAAGAGAATAACTTGTATAGCCATAGTAAAATACCACTAAGAACCAGACATTTTCCAATAGATTTGTCATTACAGGAATTGGTGTTCTTATTGACACCCAAGAAATTTTGTCAATGGGCAGTATTTTCTGCTGGATTGGGTCCTGGGAAATCATCCTCTGATTTATTCAAGAAGAAAAACTTTTGTACAAAATATGGGTCAACAGCTGGTATCTTGTGGGTCCTTATCCAAAGGTGGTATAAACAAGGCAAATGTGGCAAGTGTCTGTTCAAAAGAGAAAATAATACTCTATGATCTTTATGGAATTCTCCTTCAAAGACTTCAAAGCCTCTGATAAATAATATGTCATGAACCGGGAGAGAGATAAGGGGTAAAATACCATTCCCCTTACTTCATGGGCATAAAATCTGAAAAGATAAAAAGTGAAGTGACTCTAACTAAGGCTTCTCTTCAGTTAAAAAAAAAAAAAACCCCACCATATAAATCTAATGGAATGCATCCAACTGCAGCTATGTGCTCCATTTAGGCAAAATTAGTTATTTTTTTATTTGATCATTTGGGCAAAACCAAGTTATTTCCTTGAATTTCCTGTACTCCTGTAGCTTCCTTCTCTCATTCAGCTCCGGACTGCCTACAAGGGTTTCTAAAACACAACCTCGTGCTTTCATTATCTTAGACAATATCTATAGGAGATTCATGTGGTCTGCAGTGGATTAATTAAAGGATCCTCTGAGTGGCATTCTTCAATCTATGCCACTCTTCATTCATTCAATCATGCATTTACTCAAAAATATCTCTCCCTATCACCACCCTACATTCTAACCACACTAAGATACCCTCTACACTCTACCATATTAAGATATTCATTCCCTACACTCTAACCATACTAAGATACTCAATATGACTTGCACAACATGGTAGATTCTGTATCTCTGTATCTTTTCTTGTTCCGTTTCTCTTATTGGAAATGCTTTTACTTTTGTTCGTCTTATAAAAGAAAATTCTAATTCATATCAAGATGAAATTCATACATTTTAGTCTTGAGAATCAATTCTTGAATCTTCCATCTAAGAAAATGATCATTTCGTCCTCTGTGTTTCTGCAACAATTTATTCACACTGTTAATAGAGCTCTTACTGCACTATAATTGGTTGAATATATGTTTGTCTCTTTTACTGGATGTCAGGACCATGGCTTATTCGTATCTATAACTTATACCCCAGAAGGTTGCCTGGAAATTCAATGGGTATGTGTTAAACTGAAATAAATTAGATATAGATACTTATAGAACTCATTTTTTTGACATTAAGATGTTTGAAATCAGTGTGTTTACATTTCTGTGCTAGAAGGTGTGAGCATTCACAGCATAAAAAGGAGACAGGTCTCAAATTGGATTCTCTTATAATTAGAAGAGAATGGAAGACAAGTAGATGTCAATAATGCAATTCTACATCCAATGCAGTAGTTATGTTGAAACTGGATTCAAATAGAAGTCTCGGTTCTCACTATTATTCCATATGGCCCATTAAGAAATATATTATATTCTTCTGAGATTAACATCATTCTTTATAACTTAATTCTCTATTGGTACCAAATGAAATATTTGGTACCCAGTTTTTGTACTTATATTAAGGTTCTCTGTCCAAATAATGCTGGTATACAATTACCAATGTGGATGCTATGACTTATATATATGCCTCTTACTGATGACTTTAGAGACTGAGGCAGGATTCACCTTTACTATAATTGCTCTGAGGCACTGAAATGTTTCTAACACCCTAAAGCTACAAATCAAGCAATTCCGAATTTCTAAATGAATCTTGGCCAGACCACTAAATTTTATTTATCCCATGAGAGAAGAATGGATCATTCTATGCCTTGAGAGTGTTTGTGACTTTATACCTGAGTTACTCTTTGAAACGAGTTTTCAATGATGAATACAACAAATAATTCTGTAAAATTAGTTGATTCCAAATGACTGCCCCATGGAAATTCTATCTAAAGTAATGCTGGGCCGCATACAAATATTGTATGTAGAATGTAATCCAAAATAATGTGACCTTCCTTTGAGATGCATTTGGGACAGTTGATAGAGAACTGACCTTTTTAAACTCTATAGGCTACTAAGAATCTCTTGCTTTAATACTGAGCCTTGTCAATATACTAATGAAATAGTTTGAATCTGAAACATTTCAACTCATTTGAATTTGAATCTGAAACATTTCAACTGAATTTGAATCTGAAACATTTCAACTCATTTCTGTAAGAAAGCATACAATGTACTGTTGTTGTCGGATATATGGGTGATTGGACTATTTACATTTAAATGTAAACAACAGAAATTCCTTAGATAAATATGATGCACTGTGAGTTATGTCGTCTGAAATGCAATGAATGGTTGGTTAATCATGGAAGGCAAGAAGTTGTAGAAGAAATGTCATTTGGAACACCAATATATGGGCTACATGCCATGAAATTTTTACTTTCCTGGAACATGCTTCCTTTCAATTCAAGGAAGGAAGGATAAAATGGTATGTAGGATTGTGCAGGAACTTTATATCTCAGAGACAAAATAGGAAAAGAAATATATCTCAAGAGACAACTTCAGAGAAAGGGGTGATTTCTCAGTCTTCCCAAGTTTCCAGAAGACTGTCACACAAATTTTTTCTATACATATAAAGTTCACTGAAGACTGGGAGGAGGGAATGAGGGTTTGGGGAGGAATTCTTGGTCTACTTAGTAAATCTGCTAACTTTGCAAATCTACTGGGGTCGCCAGAACATATGTAGCCCATTCAGATATAATAAACACAGAATGATAAAATATGTCTTCTATATATTTATTTTTCTTTACCTTTGAAGTAAACACTGATACAATATATTTTTTTCTTTTTTAGAGTCCCACTCATGCACATACCTTTAATATTGTCTCTTGGCTCATTTGAGACAGATTTGTATTAGTAAAAAAAAGTTTATTATTACTAAGCACACATCACTTATCCTTAAGATAAATTAACTACTCGAGCAATCTCATGGGGGAAAGGGAACACTTATAATTGCTCAAAACAAAAAGCATGTTTTACCTAAGTTATTACACTAAGGAAGCAATACATAAAAATATGTATAAGAAACACAAGAGAATGAATTCAGAGTCAAAGGGCATAATACATTTTGTATCTTTTATCATTTTTCTATTGAGCAGTACAAACATGAAATTGTTTTTCTGCTTTTCCATCTTAGTGGTTGCTTTGAAGATATGTTCATCTACCTCAGTACTGGTCACAGTTAATTTATGGGGTTTTTCTTGTGTCATGTTCCTAAAAGGTGTTAAAATTGATTTCCTTCTAGCAAAATTATTTTGGTACATTTCACATGTATCCCAAGCTTCAGTGACATTTGGTTATCATTAAATGACTACAGTGAATATAAGAGAGAAGCATTCCAGTTCTCATGCATAGTCATTCAGATCTCTAACTCTTTGAGAACCAAGAATTCTTTGTTCCATTAACAGAACAATAACATTCTTAGGCTTGAAATATATATATATATAAATCTGTAACAAAAAGACTTACAAAGCCACAGTATTTCTGAAACGAGCTATCATTAATTATACATTCTGTTTCGAACTCCATGCCAATTTTCTCCCTGACAAACTACAGATAGATATTTCCTGGCTCAGTATTTTATATAAGAAATAATAGATTGAGGGCAAGATTATTCTACTAAGGACCAATGTTAAAAGTTTTGTCGAATCTTGTCTTAGTCTAAGCCACTCTATGACAAAGTCTGTTCAAAATGACATACTTTCGTTGGCTTTTATTTAGCCTTTTACTCTGGGCAGAAACTAATGGCTAATATTAGCTAAGCAATTTCCTGGTACTGGTCCTGGTGCTCTATGCAGATCTACGGGGAGACTCATAGCTCTTAAGGGAGAATAAGGATTGGGTAAAATGGCCTAGAAACTAATAAAATAATAAAAATGGCCTAGAAAACTAATAATTTTAAAGAACATAAGAGCTCCCATGTTCTAATTCCACCTGTTTTCTTTTTATATATTTCACTGATTTGTTTGGTCAGCCCAACTATGTCTGGTATTGAAACTAGAATGTTCCTTTTACATGCTAATGAAATGACTATGTCAGAAACTATCACGACTCTCAAGGAGAAATTGGGTCTGCTTGCTAGCTGTTATCAGAAAAGACTGCTTAAGATCACTTACTTTAAAACCGAAATTATTTGGGTCAATTATCTTTCAAAATGTACTTGATCATATCAATACCATGTAACAAGATAACTTAGTTACTTAAGCATACATTTGTAATTAATTCATCCAGGTAAATTCACCAAGGAAATCAGTTTCTTAAAACCAGATGGTCCATCAATGCATTTGCTAAGATATTTTTTTTTCTATAGCCATGGTGGGTGGCTGGTAACTTATACTTTGAGAATGTTCCAGTCTAAATCATCTTGATCACATTGTACGGTGAAGAATTTGGAGACTTAATAATTCACTTATTCATATGCTGAAAAAAAACCCTCAGGAACTTGCTTCTTAAGTAAACTCTTGGATCTCCCTACTCTACTGGCCCATCTCTATGTAGAAATTGGGTGGCCATCTACTCAAAAAAATAGTGTTGATTTTTGGTCTCATTTTCACAAGAGGTCGTCAACCCTCCTGTTCAGTTAGTTGATTTTTAAAACACAGAATCTGCCCTTAATCAGATGAAAAAGGAATTGTTCATTAACGGATAACATACTTTCAAACTGTTTGCTAGCTATCTTCTATCAGAAGCCATTTCTGAAAGGAATTTCATTTCTGGAGATCGTTTTGAAAAAATGAAATGCATGTCTCTCTATATAGTTCTTGTTTTTAACTTCTGAATCATGCTATGCTATCAAAAAGCTGCACATTTGGACCACATTTTCTTAGCCAATATCAAGATATTTTCTTTGTTGTACTTTGACATTACACCGTTGGCTTACATTAATGGAGACCCTAAAAAATGCTTTATGAAGTAGACTAGTTACTTAATAACGCTATTAAAATGTCATCCACTACATAACCCAGAATCCTGCATACAAAGACCCAGTCAAGACATTGGCTTGACCTTACAAAGAACTAGTGTGTCTTCTCCTTAATTAACAGAATAGGATTCCTGTAAGCTGATTGTAGCTCCTTTTGCTTCAGCTGCCAAGAAGCTCCGAGTTAAATTTATTAATTAAAAGTATGAAACTATTAAGTCTTTATAATATACATTTCTTAATTCTAAATTTTCTATGAATTTGCTTTTCTCCTCTGTATTTTAATGGTCTTGACTTTTTAATTAATGCCTGTATTTCTGAATTTTCTGTATATCACTGAAAGATATCTCAAAACATTTTGTTACCTGTGATTGATTCTAGCTAAAAAGAAAAATAACCAAATATCCCACAAATGTTGTAAAAGATACTGAAAAAGGTATGAGTGGGGGAGAAAAGAAGAGGTGAGATAATGTGGTGATGGAAAAATCGTTAGAGCACTATAGGTGAGTAAAATAAAGGTAATAATGAGTGAAATTAGAAGTAAAGAATTTGAGGACATTACATAGTAAGATCGAAGGAGATTCTGACAAAAAGATGAAAAAAAATAGAGAATAGAATGTGGCAAATGAAAAGAAATATAAATCAAAAGACAGACGTCTACAGCCCTGAGAAGAATAAATTGAATACTCTGAACACACACAGCAGGAAAACCATTCAAGTACTGTGGCCCCTAAATAATGCACCCAGCTCCTGTGCAATGTCACAAAGTTTCTGGGAGAGACCAAGTCCAGGTCAGGTCACCGTCTTTCATGCCACCATGTACAGAGGCTGATTTTAATGTACGTTATGTTCACAACAGTTGACAATACATCACCAAACATTTCAAATCGTTATTAATTCAGTTAATAATTCAGTTATTAACTTCAGTAAGTTACTCTTAATATTCTCACATCCATGAATTCACTTACTCAATAAATTCAAAATTCAGTGAATAGAGCAAGCATTTGTTTCAGAATACTTTGAGAAGTGACCCCCAGCAACAAATTCCAAGGAAGGAGGCAGCGCTGGTGGATGGAGGACATCATGGCAGGAGGGTTGGTGATGAGCCTGTCCTGAGCCTGATTGAGGTAGCCCGGGCTTCTCCCATCATATGCTCTTCCCAAAGAATGCATTGGCATTTGCATTTCCCTTTTCCCTCTCAGCAGTTTACCTTTGCCAAACTTTGCAGTAAGATACTGAATTTCTAGAGCAGTCATTGTCAAGTGTGGTCCCCAGGGTGCAGTAACCATCCCATCTTGGGACACGGGACCCAGGGCAGTTCTGGAGCTCTATTCCAGAACTATGGAATCAAGAATTCAAGGAGTGGGGCCTTTATGATCTGTGGTGTTCATAACATATGACACAGCTTGAGAACCAGTGGACCAGAAGAACACATGAATATGAGGAGCGGGTGACTGTTCATTCACAAGTGCATTAAATATGAGGTGATAATACGAGGAATAGAGGCAGAGTGTGAAAAGGAGGACGGAAAACTGCAGAAAAAGAATATAAGCAACTGATACCTTTCCATTTGTTTATACCAGAGACTCAAATGTAGATTCGAGTGTTCATAGGTTTAATTTTTAAAATTTACTTTTTGCACATTTGTGTCTATGCTGTTCTTCATTCTCAGGTCGCACTGAAAAGAGGAAGTCCGACACTCGGGTTTCCTCAGCAAAACTGGTACTACAACTACACATTCTCTAGACTTTAACTCATTATCCTCACACAGAGCACATAAGTCACCCTCAGTTCCTAAGTCATTCCACAAACGATCAAGTTTCCTCTCAGTTTTAGCTCCATACAGGGATCAACATCCCCACTGCAATTCAGTCACCCCTGAGGTGAGACTCTGCAGCTGTTTAAACAGTGCGTGGCCCGTGACAACACGCCAGTGTGGGGCAGGAAGCAAAGAAGGATTCTATTTCTAATTGAACCTCTGATGGGAATTGAAATAGGTGGTGTTTGATTTCTTGAACTAGAATTCATCTGCTTATCATAAACTCTTCAGTGGCACCCTTTCTCCCTCCCTCCAAGTACTGTCACTCACAAACCCTCCTCTCCTGCCGTTTGCTCATTCACTGTCCTCTTTCAGTAACTGTACCTGGGGCTCCCTTTTCCCAAAGCAGCTACCTTGAGCCCTGAAATATTTCCACACTGTTAAGGGGAAGAAATTGCAACCTGCTTCACTGTCACTGAGATGATTTAGAGAAAAACAATGAAGATCCTTTAAAAAAGGGCTTATATATTGGATTATTTGGCCAGAACAAGAGCAGATTAATGGGTAGACTGACCACATAATTTGCAGATTTTAAGTCTGGAAAACTTTTCAGAGCAAAGGGAGATGGTAGCTATTAGATTCTGCCGAGACAACTGACCCATGCTGGGACCGTTGGGCAAACCAGCAACATGCTCACTATATTAATCGAAGACCATCTGCTAACCTTAAGTGTATGAAGAATTTTAATGAGAAAAAATATTTATCATTTGCTTACCTTACCCAAAGAAGACCAGATAAGAATAAAAGCAGTATAGACTTTAGTTGTTGTTTATGTATATGTTTATTGAGGACTCTGTAATCACTGGGCTCATTATCTAATTATTGGACATATGTTTATATGAATTAAAATTTCATTATCCAGTTATTAGATATAACAAGATCATCTTGACTCTTAAAATATTAATTGTAAAAATAGATACTGTGGGAGGTGTAGAGTTTCCATCCATGGGGACACACTGCCTCTGCTTATAATTAACTGGCCTAAAATACAATAGGAGCTTGATTATCTTTTGTGTACTGTTTTAAAATTACACAGTTATAACATAGGTCTCTGAAAACAAAAGATTATGCTGTTCTTTCCAGATTCCTTCCAAATCTACAGAGTTCAGGATATCTTTCCAGTTATTTTGAGGCCCTCTCTATAGAACTCTTCCCTCAACTTGTCTGTACACGGCTAAAGGTTGGATTATGGAAAGCTATTCAGGAAAGTAGAGGCAAAGTAGCTCCACACTGTTTTGTTGGTGGTATTCTTTTCACAATATAATCTTACACACTCTTCTCTGTAGAACTTTTTCCTTTGAAACCTTCAGAATCTCTACATGCTACAAAACCTGATATTTATCTGGCAGGTCAAATTAATGATGAGATTTGACATTACCGGATTTGATCACAAAATCTGACACTGTCAGAATCTTGGCTTTTACTCTGGAAAACAGTATGGAGGTTCCTCAAAAAGTTGAAAATAGAGTTACCCTATGACCCAGCAATCGCACTACTGGGTATGTATCCTGAAGATACAAATGTAGTGATCCGAAGGGGCACGTGCACCCGAATGTTTATAGCAGCAATGTCCACCATAGCCAAACTATGGAAAGAACCTAGATGTCCATCAACAGATGAATGGATCAAGAAGATGTGGTATATATATATACAATGGAATACTATGCAGCCATCAAGAGAAATGAAATCTTGCCATTTGCAACGACATGGATGGAACTGGAGGGTATTATGCTAAGCAAAATAAGTCAATCAGAGAAAGACAA